>JAJJWW010018046.1:0-16771 GCA_023531295.1 Papaver armeniacum | reverse complement strand
CGATTCTCAACTGGCGATTCGGGTCGGATTTTTAGACGCGTTAGAGGAGATTCAATGGTGATATTCATTGGGATGACTTGTTAGAGCCTAACAGGGTTGGTATGGGTCGATTCGTCGTCTAAATTTGGCTAGATAACTCGCGAGGAGGAAACATAGGAGCACGAGTTTGCATGGGTATGTTACGGGATTACAAAGAGTTTAAGCGTGTTTGAAAGACTTGTCGAGCGTGATTGAGTTAAACAGGGATAGTTTGGAGTGAATCGGATTGCAAGAGATGCGTGCTGCTACAAAAAATGGAAAGAATATATCCAGAGAATAATATCATTCTTTCGCGTAATGGGAAGATTTCTTGGATTAATGAGGAGTTATTCTTGGTCCAAAGTTGTATAAATAGGTTGATGGGGTCGATAAGAAGGGAGTACGGAGGAGTTTGGGAGAGTTTAGAGCGTCAACGGATCGAGAAAATCAAGTTCTGAGGATTATTTTACGCTGCTTTGCACCAAGAACACGAAGAACATTCAACGCACGGGGTGACAATCGTTTATGCTACAAAGGATACGACTCACGAAGAGGGTCGTAATACGGAAGACAGTCTTAAAAGCAACGTGCTGATTTTATCGTTCTTTGTAATGTTGTTTGCAACAATTATAATCGTTGCAAACACCCGATTTTCATCATTTTCTCTATTTCATCATTTGTACACCTCCTTTGAGCAATAAAAATGAGTTTTGAGCGTGTTTCCAACATGATGAGAGGCTAATTCTCCCACAACCAAGGCAATGAGGAAGCTATTTACGCATGAATAATTGGTAACTATTTAATTTTCTCTAATTTATAATTTATAATTCACTCAATCACCTTTTTGCCGCTTTTTAAATTGTTTGCATAATTTTCGTCATTAGTTGTGATTCAATTAGATAGGTTATACTTTGTTTAGATACTCTATGCTTAGGGGATACAATTAATTTTTGGGAATTTGCCTGATTATTTGTGGATTAAGAAATAAGGACTTAAAAAGATAATTAGAGTTTTGTGTTATTCACCATAAATTATTCATGTGTAATAGTGGAATCAGTGTCTTGGTTATTTTCTCATATCTTGAATCGATTTTGTGTTAAGTTTTCCTTATTTTTAAGTTTTATAAGTCTAAAATCTTTTGCTTTCACAAGTCTCAACGAACCTTTTTACTACAACTCAATTGAAATTCACATCAATTTTGGCGCGACGCGGGCTTGTCTTTAGGCTAGAGTTTTTAGATTTTCTTTTAGGTTTTTATTTATTTGTTCTTCTTTACGTTTTTGGGTTTTTGTCTTTTCCTTTCAGATTTTTGGATTTGGAGCGAAAGAAAAATTTGCCAAAGCTTTTGGTGGATACTTAAATATTTGGAGTTAAAGACAAAGCGAAGGGAGCGAAAGAAGAAGATTTTTATATTTTATAAAAAGAGAGAAAAAAAAGAAAAAAAAAAAAGAGATATTTTTTATTTTTTTTAAGACTTTCCTTTTCTTTTGTACTTTATTTTTGGACTTTGGACTTGGACACTTGGACATTCTTTGATTTTTTTAAACCCTACGGAAGGGTAGTATTAAATATAAACTGTGTGCAGAGAAGGACGACGATTACGATATCGTCTCGGCCCCTCGGGTTCGTACATGACATAGGAGTCGTGGCCCGAGTCGACTGCAACGGTTCATCCCCCGTCTGGTACGGGAGTTAAGTTTGTCGAAACACTCGCGAATCCCCTGTCAGCGAGTTATTGTCTTCCTTCGTGTGAATATATGCTGAGGACTTGAAAACGGCTGTTTTAATTTCCTAGTAACGGGAAAGGACTGGCCATACAAGATAAGGGTTCGGATTTCATCACCGTTCTCTTCTTGCCCGCCTTAGGAGAACAATACTTAACGCGAACCTAAGCCTTAAAATTTGAATAGAACGAGACCGATAGGGTAACGAGCTTAGTAGGAAAGTCGCTCGAAAAATATTGGTTACTCTTTTAGCATACTTCGAAGTTCATGATGGTTTATGTGAAGTTGAATGCGTGACTGCGCCGCCTTGTAATAGCGGTGAGGCCTTGGGTATCAAAGCTCCACGGAGCTTCCCTCGCCTTGATTCAACTTACTTTGACTCGGATTGATCCAGAGGGGTTTGCTTAAATTGTAACGAATTCCTCGAAGGATTAGAAGCTGGTATAGAAAACAATCTAAGTGGAGCAATCATGCTTTTTGTTTGCTAGATATCATTAGGTTTGTTGTGGTGGAGTCATCCTTGTTTGTGTTTGCATAGAACTTCCCTTCCTTTTAGGATTTTTCTTTTTCTTTTGTTTTTCTAGTGTATGCCCGAGGTCATTAGAGAGCGGGCTTGGAAAAGAAACACTCTAGGTCGTTTGATTAGTGACAAACCTAGTAGTTCTTCTTGTGAAAGCGGGGAACTCGAAGACTCTTCTTTTGAGAGCCCGTTTTTGGAAACTTCAGTTTTGAGAATCTGTCTTTCGTGAGGAAAGTACCCCTAGTACTTCAGTTGTGCCAACGATGGCAACTTTGAAAGATTACATGTTCCCAACTGGGACCAACCGAGCTTCGTGCATTAAATTGCCAGCCAATACGACTAACTTCGAGATAAAAGCTAGTATTCTTCATATGATCCCTATATTCTTAGGAAAAGATGATGAGAACCCTTATTTTCATATTAGGGACTTTGAGGAAATTTGTGGGACAGTTAGAATAAAAGACCTTACTGATGAAGTTTTGAAACTTAAGATGTTCCCCTTTTCCTTAAAAGATAAAGCCAAGACCAAGCTAAACAACCTACCATCCGAATCCATTGAAACATGGAAGGAACTTATTGCCGCTTTCTATATGAAATTCTACCCTAAGCATAAACCTGCAGCTTGTTAGGCGTAAAATTAGTGCTAGTGTGCAACAAGAGGGAGAGTCTCTTTATAGGTTTTTAGAGAGATTCAATGATCTCCTATCTCAGTGTCCTAACCATGGATTTGATAAGATGAAACTTGTAGGGATTATTTATGATGGTTTAGACTATTCGAACAAAGCCATGGTCGAGTCTATGTGTGCTGGTGAGTTTACTAATAAAAGTGCGGAGGATGCCTTTACCTTCTTAGGAGTTGTTGCTGAGAAATCCCAACAGTGGGAGTCTTGTGTTGAACCCCTAAAAGACTCTTGGTCAATAGAAGTAGCACCAATGTGGTAGATACAAGCTTCGGGACAGATGCTAAGTTTGCTGCTTTATCTAGAAGGTTAGAAGCTTTAGAATTGAATAAGCCTAAAAATAGGCCCCTTGTTGAACCTAATAGAACCTCTCAAGTTTCTAGTTGTGGAATAGAGCCCGATAACTCATTTTGGGAAGGTCGGGTTAGTGAAGAGCAAGCTCATGCCGTCTATAACAATGCTAGGTTTGAGAACCGCGTGAAGTTTGACCCATACTCGAGACCTACAACCTGGTTGGAGAAACCATCCTAATTTCTCTTGGTCTAAGGGCCGTAATCAAGGTCAGTCTAGTAATTCTCAGCCTCCCCCAGGTTTTGGTTATGCTAAGAACTCTTCAGTCAACCCTGGTTCTTAACCCTTCGAGAATAGAATGACTAGCTTAGAGGAATCTCTTAGTATACTAAAAAAGAGCCGGGATATGTTAACACAAAGCCGGGAAATGTTAGTAAAGAGCCGGGTAATTTTCAAGAGGAAACCAAGCGGGAATTTTAAGAATAATTTCCAGTCTCTTTGCTAAATTAGAACTTCAAGTCGGCCAAATAGCTAAGTTCCTTAGTGAGAGAGAAGATGCAAGGTTCCCTAGTCATACCGATCCTAACCCTAAAGGAGAGAAATCGTACAATCATGTGAATTCTATTACAACCCTTAGGAGTGGAAAGAAAGTTGACAATAAGGTCGCCATGCCTGAAAGTGAACATGTTGTAGTTCACCCTTCTGAGCCAGAAGATGAAGAGACTGATAGAGTCTCTAATAAGACCAATGAGGGTCCTGTTGAGCCCGGATTTGTTCCCAGAGCCCCGTTCCCCCAGCTGCTAGTTCCAACTAAGAGGGAGTCCAACTTTAATGATATATTGGAGGTTTTTAAGCATGTTACTATATCAACCTCCCATTGTTGGATGCGATTAAGCAGATTCCCGCTTATGCCAAGTTTCTTAAGGACTTGTGTACACGAAAGCGTAAGCTTAGTGTTCAAAAGAAAGCCTTCCTAGCTAGTCACGTGAGTTCTATTATTCGAATACCACTACTCCTAAGTATAAAGACCCGTGGTCCCCTACTATTTCTTGCACAATAGGTAAATACCGTGTTGAGAAAGCTTTGCTTGACTTAGGAGCTAGTGTGAACTTACTCCCATACCATGTGTACCTTAAGCTAGGACTTGGTGAGATGAAACCTACCCAGATGACTCTTCGATTAATGATAGGTCCGTTAAAATTCCTCGGGTGTGATCGAGGATGTTCTCATAGAGGTCGACAAGTTTATTTATCCGGTGGATTTTGTTATCCAACCTGTCCCTGACCCAGAGAACCAGATACCGGTAATTTTAGGTCGCCCATTTTTAGCTACATCCAATGCGATCATTAACTGTCGAACTGGTATTATGAATTTGTCTTTTGGTAATATGACTATTGAGCTGAACGTCTTCCATATTAGTAAGCTACCCTATGAACTAGATGACTCAAGCATAGAAAAGGTGAACATGATAGGAACATTTGTCGAGGAGTCATTACCAAACACTTTGTTAGAAGATCCATTAGAAAAATGCCTAGCTCACTTTGGGGTTGATTTTGATGATGATGATGTGATTAATGAGGTGAATGCTTTGTTAGATTCAACCCCTTTGTTAGACACTAGTAATGGATGGAAACCTAAGTTCGAACCACTACCAGTTTCTAAGTCTACCCTAGTTCCTTCGTTAGAAGAGCCTCTTAAGTTAGACCTAAAACCATTGCCAGATACCCTGAAGTATGTGTTTTTAGGCCCATATGAAACTTTACCTGTGATTGTTGCTTCCGACTTGGATAGTGATAAGGAAAGTAGGCTAGTGACCGTCCTTAAAAACAACAAGGAAGCTTTAGGGTGGACCATAGCAGATATTAAGGGTATAAGTCATGTTGTTTGTATGCATCAGATCTATTTAGAGGAAGATACCAAACCTTCTAGGGAGATGCAACGAAGACTAAACCATAATATGAAAGAAGTAAGTGGGTCAGCCCCGTTCAGGTTGTTCCCAAGAAATCCGGTATTACTGTAGTCCAGAATAATAACAATGAGTTAATCCCTACCCGAGTGACCACGGGTTGGCGTGTTTGTATTGACTATAGGAAATTGAACAAGGTCACTAGGAAGGACCACTTTCCCCTTCCCTTCATCGACCGGGATGCTAGAGAGATTAGTTGGACATAGTCATTACTGCTTTTAGATGGCTACTCTGGCTATAATCAGATCGTTATTGCCCCAGAAGACCAGGAGAAAACCACTTTTACCTGTCCCTTTGGTACCTTTGCGTATAGACGCATGCCTTTCGGGCTATGTAACTGTAGTAGCAGGTTTTCCCACACTACACCCCTCACTATATTTTGGTTAATTAGTCTGTTGAAAGTTGCATAATTGAGAATGTTTATTGATTAATTTCATGAGTTCTACACAGGAAAAGTAGAATTACACTTAGCAAGTAAAATACTCTTAAACTTTCTCTCTCCTAATGACTTGCCTCACCATTCTAAAAAGATCTCCCCCTTTACAACAGACTCATTCGACCCTTTATATAGGGTAATACATAGTGGATGACAGCTAAGCTATCCTTTATTTTCGGGAATGTCTCGCGAAGTGTCGCCAGTGTACAACTATTCAATCTCGCGACACTTCTTAACCCTCGCCAGATCTCACGTCTTCTTTATGTCTCGCCTGTCGTTATTCTTTGCGTCGTTTATTTTAGCTCTCTGCGACTGCCTCGCGACATCGTTGTTTATTAACTTCGCAAGTCCTGTACGTTGCGACATTATGGTCCTACATCTTGCCTCTTTTTCCTTGAATATTGCTTGAAGAGTGATTTTTAAGGAAAAATTTGTTGTTGTAATAATCTTTGGTCTTCGCTGATGAAGGAACGAGCGAAAGAATACTGGACTTGAAAAGTACGTACTTGCCTCTATTCTTTTGCGAAGTTCCGGAGCTTCTTTGAGATATATATGAAGTATCATCTCTTATCTCTCCTGCGAGGGGAAGAGTACCATGAGATTTTTACAATATTGTTGCCGCGACTTCTTATCTTCGCTTTGTACTTTTACACGGATTTTGATTATTACTATCATTTCTTGACACGTCTCTTTCAACCACTTTTTCTTGACCGTTCATGTCTCTTCGCATTAAATGACCTTGTTTTTCTCGAGGCTCTTTTCCCCTATATATAATTTTCTTTTCCCCTTCTTTTCATCTTTTAGTTTGTCTCTCGCAACTTTTCTTTGATTCTCTCCTTCCGCAATTTGCGCTCCCGCTCACCGCAAAGCTTTCCTTCATCCTTTCTAGCGCTGTTTTTAATCTCCAATCTTTCATCCATTCCCATACCGATAAATGGCTTCCATCAACGTGGATACAAAACTTCTTTTGAAGAAGTTCAACGAAGTTGCACGAGAAGGGTTTTACTCACAACCATTCCGATCAAGAACCCTCATCCATTCTTTCTTTTCAGAAATCTTTTCTCCGATCATCAATGTGATGATCAAAAGATTATAGTCTCGCTCGGGTCGACTTCTCGCGGGACTTCCTATTCCCTTGTACAATCCCGAGTTGCCTTTATTTTATGAAATTTTGGCCCATGAAAAATTCTCTCGGCGTTTATCAATTAAGTGGCGATTGTATTCGCCTGATGCTTGAGTTCGCGAACCGCGGTGCAGGCAAAGGATCTTTATACCCTAATTCCGCCAGAAATCCCAAATTCGCAGATTTGGAAATAGCTGTTGAAAAATACACTGTGGAAAACTTTTTTGAAAATTACTCAAAGGATAACTATGATGAATGCGAGATCTCATTTGGGCGTTCGTCAAGAAAATAATAATGTCTCTGAAGATAAATTACTCATGCAAGATATTGATTGGCACCTGTGTTAATTCCTCTCCTCGTCATTCCAAAGACGAGAAATGGTGGGTCGTACCCTTGATCTTAAATGGTCCTTACATCGCGGGCTCGCATATTCTTCCTGCGAATCTCGCAGCGTATCATCCTTGGGAATTCAAATGGCCTGAGAAGGAAAAAGAAGTATATTTCCTACTCCAAATTTTTGCTTTCGCAACTTCCTTTTTACGATTGCTGAGTTTGTGAAATCTTTCGGGATAACCGAGTTGAAAAGAAGCTACAAAAGGGATCCGTCGGAGGATACTTTGACATTGCTTCGATCGCTATAAGTGAAGTAAGAAGCATTTCCCTTACTTTGACACATTTTTTTTTTTTTTTTTTTTTTTTTTTTTTTAAAACAATACTATTGCCTCTGTTTCTCAACTTTACACATTTGCGAAGGCTGAAGTTGAAAAAGTTGTTGCTGCGAAGACTAGAAGTAAGGGTAAGACGGTCGCTCGCAAGAATAAATCTTCTGCTCCACTAACTAAACAACGATGTAGCGAGGCAGTCGCAGAGAGCTAAAATAAACGACGCAAAGAATAACGACAAAGCGAGACATAAAGAAGACGTGAGATCCGGCGAGGTTAAGAAGTGTCGCGAGATTGAATAGTTGTACACTGGCGACACTTCGCGAGATATTCCCGAAAATAAAGGATAGCTTAGCTGTCATCCACTATGTATTACCCTATATAAAGGGTCGAATGAGTCTGTTGTAAAGGGGGAGATCTTTTTAGAATGGTGAGGCAAGTCATTAGGAGAGAGAAAGTTTAAGAGTATTTTACTTGCTAAGTGTAATTCTACTTTTCCTGTGTAGAACTCATGAAATTAATCAATAAACATTCTCAATTATGCAACTTTCAACGGACTAATTAACCAAAATATAGTGAGGGGTGTAGTGGGAAAACCTGCTACTACATATGCGCTAGAAACAGGGGGACGAGCAGATTGACGAAGAAATTGGAAAGAATTTGGATTAACGAGAGAAGAGATTTGGAAAAGATACTCAAGAATTCATTGAAAAAGAAAGATGGCTAGAAGAAGAAACGTACAGGAGCAACCAACGATTGTAAGAAGAAGTGGGAGACTGGCTGGAGAAAGGAGGAATGAAACAGGAGAATCATCAAGGATGAACATGAGAAATGATGAAGAAGGTCAAAACCAGCCACCAATCTCCCTAGTGGCAAACGTATCTGTGGATTATGATAGAGTAAGTGTGCATACTTGGAGATCCGATTCTCAAGACGAGAGAGAAGAGGAGCAAGAAATTGGTGAACAATGGACAAGGAGAACAAGAGATGAATGGAGAAATGAATCCAGGAAACGAAGAAATGGCAGCGTTAGAAAGATTGAGACAAACAATACATGAGGAGAGACGGTTAGAGGCAGAAGAGCGAGCAAACTTGACAAGACAAAATCATGAATTGAGGATGGAAAATATGAGATTGCAAAGTAGGAGACCTAGAAGTAGCGTGAGATCAAGTTCTAGATCGAACAGAGAAGAAAGAAGAAGAGTTTTACCAACTGAAAGTGCTGAGGAAGAAACACAAAATCTGAATACAGAGCATGGCGAGAGAATTGGGGAAATAGAAGATCGTTATATTCCTCAGCCCGAAAATCTTCAAAATGAGCGAAATAGGGAAAATCAAGAAAACATGCAACTCCAAAGGCCGAATGATCCAGCTACTGAAGGAGGAATAATTCTACACGGGAGAGAAGAATTGAGAAGAAACCGAGAAATCGAGGATGACATTGAGAGACACTACATAGAACAAGCGCGACTAGCTCGCGAAAGAGAAAGAATGAGAGCAGAAATGGAAAATCAAGAGATGGAAGAAGCAATCCGGCAGAATAACCATGACAACCGTGAGAGAAGGAGGGAACAAAATCGTAATAATAGAAATATCAACGAAGAATATGAGAGGGTGCAGATGATGAGAGCGGAGAGGCAACCAAGAAGAGAGAACAACCGATATAATGGCGTGCGAATTGATGAAAGAAACGAAGAAGAGCATCGCGGAAAGAAGAGGAGAAATGACGAACGGAAGGTCAAAATAGGCACGAGCGAAGAAGGAGAGAAGCAGAGCTGAAAAGACCAGTAGAAACAAATTCTGAGGCAAATGAACAAATCTTAAGAGAACTAGCTGAAATGAGAGGATTACTGAACAATAGAAGGGAAGGAGGAAGGAGACAACTGGATGAAGCCATCGCAGAAGCCGCGAAGAATCCCTTCACGCTAGAAGTACAGATGGGAGGAGTACCTCCTAAGTGTAATTTACCAGCATTAACCAACATCTTTGATGGAACAACCTGTGCGATCAAAAGATATTAAGGCTTATATGAGATGTATGTTACAATGGGAGAATCATGATGCCATATTGTGCAAATATTTCGCATCAAGCTTAGTAGGAGAAGCATTAAAATGGTTTGAAGGTCTGCCGAGGAACACAATCACATCATTTAACCATTTACAAGCCACCTTCCTAGGAGCATACATAAGTAACAACTCTTCGCGACCAGGTATTGAAGATGTATTCGGGTTGAAACAAAGGATTGGCGAGAGCTTAAGGCAGTTGACAGTAAGATGGAGGACCATGTGTAGCGAAATGGCAGGACGGGTTGAGGAGAGATATCTCATACTCTCATTTGTGAATGCTCTCTTCGCGACTAACTTGTTATACATTCAAATTTTTAGAATCAAAAATACAATCACAATGGCTGAACTGCGAGAATTACAGGAAGAATACATCGCCTTAGAAGAAAGACAGAATGAAATGAACTCTTACCCAGTCGCGAATACAAGCTCTAACGCCGCGAACGCAAGCTTGTTGCCTCAATTCATAAATACAGTGGCGAGCACTTCGCAGGGACAGCAGGCAAGGAGAGCTGATGAGGAACAACAGAAGATAGTAGCTATGGGAAGTCATGATCAAGAAGAGTTTGAACGTGAAAGGAATTATTATAACCGTAACAGCAATAATAAGATTCAGAGGCTAGATCATGTGCAAGAAACTTATGGTGGGCGAAGGCAAAATAACCGTGGAGTACAGAGAAGTCATAGAACAATATGGGAACAAATTAAGATGCCTCCACTGAATGCTAGCGTTGAAAAGATTTGGGAAGCTATACTTGTGATGGAAAATGTACCAGCACCTTGGAATGTTGGAATGGAACCACCACCAGGCGATAGAAGTCATGAGTTTTGTTCTTACCATCGCTTCCATGGGCATCAAACAAATGATTGTAGAAACATAAAGAGAATTATTCTCAGGATGATTGATCAGGGGAAGCTGAATCACTTTCTAAAGGGAGGAGAAACAAGCCAGACATTACCACCACCACCAGAAATGCACAGAACAGTGTCAGCGAAAGGAAAGGAAACATTTGTGATAGAAGTAGGAACCAAAGCTAAGAATTTGAATTGCAACTCTATCGTCCACTCCTATCGCACCATCGAAGATTTTCATGACAACGTGCTCAGTAGAGTCTTTGCGAGAGATGCTAATGATAAAGAAATAATGAGTCTGGCGAGGACAACGCAGTTAGAAAAGTGGCGATTGAAGACTATTTCTTTCTCTGCGATGAAGTACCAAAAGGAAGAGAAACACACGATAGCCCGTTGGTTGTGAGACTAGAGATTAACCCGAAACCAGTTGATGGAGAAGATGATGAGGCGAAGCTTGTTGGGCGATCAACCGAATTCTAATCGACACCTAAGTTCGGTGAATATTCTCTTCTACCATACTTACAAGACGATGGGCGGAAAAGATGAGGATTTAATTCCCTCGACATACAAGATATATGCCTTTAACGGCACTGCAAACAAACCAAAAGGAGAGGTTCACATGAGAATACCTCTACAAGGATTATCCACCGATATTTTATTACTGTGTGGTTGATGTGGAATCTCCATACAATGCGCTGATTGGGAGACCATGGCTTCATGAAATTTTAGGAGTCGCGTCAACATATCATCAATGTATTAAATTCCCACATCCAAATGGCATTGGTATCATACAGGGAGATTGGAAGGAGTCGCAACAGTGCCATGAGGTTGATATAGAAAATTGCGAAGAAAGAAGTGCCAAAAGAAAGGATTGGAAGCAACATGTGAGAAATGAACAGAGAAAGGAAAAACTAATGGTAGATGCTATAGAAGTGAGGGCTGAACGTACCCCGCGAGGTGAATGCTTAGAGACAGACCAATATTATAACAATGAAGAAGCAAAAGATATGAGGAACAAAAGGCATAAGAAGTGAATAATCAATAACAGCAGGATGCAAAGTAACAACTGAAGTAATGATGTGCGAGAATCTCGCAGCCAAGAGTAAGATGAGAATACGACTAAGAAAGAAAAGTGAAATGCAACAAGTGAAACAGAGCTGTGCGAATACTTCGCAAACAAATATCAACGAAATAATGAAACATGAATGATTGAATGATTTAACAAATATAAATGCGCAAATGAATGGGACGAACCTTTATGGCGTACACCCTAGTTCGCGAATAACATTTCGTAAGAGGCAAATGTAAGACCTAAAGTGCGTCATATAAGGGGTATCTCTCGCCGTGGTTCGGGGGAAGGTTACACCGCTCCCGAAACCCCGAACCATGAAAATTTGGGGCCCATGAAAGCCTATCCTGGGGGAGATACCTTGGATTCCCAACTATATATGTAGGTTATACCCTGGTTGGGCGACCGAGGGTCTCTTCCAAGGAGTCAGTGGATGCACAAGGCGCCGAGGTACACGGTTGAGCCAGAGTGCCCGGGATGGATGAACCTACACTGGCCATTCTTGGCAAGTCTTGGCATGTGCTGCACTCGCCCCGAAGAAAACTCCACTTAGGGTGCAGTCTCGTAACCATAAACCATATAGGTATAAGGGATAAGAGGCTGCGAAAACAACTCAAGTTGTTGTTAAGACCTGGATGGGAGGAGCTAGTCTTGTATGGCCGATGTTTCGCCTCCTTGAAGGGGCAACCGGGAGATGATAAGGGCGGTGCTCTCCATTAGGGAGTGCCAAAAAGTATAAATGTCATGAGGCTTTGTTTCCGCAAGGAGACTTAGGCTTGTCATATTTGTGCAATGATCCTGCAGAGGCAATAATACTAACGCGAGGGTAAGGCGAGATCAATGGGTCTTTGCACGAAAGTGTACGGACGTCCCGCGATTTCGTCGCAAGACGGCAATGTCATAGACTTTATATTCGCAAGGATATCTAGGCCTGTCATATTGTTGCAAATCAAAACATCCTGCAGAGGCAAAAATACTTGAAAATGATAAGGCAAGATCAATGGGTCTTTACATACAAGTGTAAAGACGTCCCCGCGATTTTGTCGCACAAACGGTGGCAGGGGGGGACCTCAATTAGGGAGGTCTAACTTGGAAGACCACACAAAATGATAAGGCAAGGTCAATGGGCCTTTACATGAAAGTGTAGAGGCGGCCTGCGACCTTGTCGCAACAAAAAGAGATAGAATTCTCGATTCATAAAGATACCTGCGATCTCGTCGCGGCTATACAATTAATAACCAACAAAATACTTGATGACAACTAAAATCTTCCATCTGAAGAAGAATACCAGAGGCAAGTATGGGAATGGAAAAGATGAAATATTGCTATTCATCTTCTGATGAAAGAATTATACATCGATAATGTTAATCAATTATATTACAAGGAAGAACTACCAAAAAAGGGGACTGAAGATTGAATTCAGAGGAGAAAAATCCAAGAAATACACTATAATAAGGATACAGAAATGTACGATACTACAAGCAGAGAAAGAAAACGAAAAAAGTTATTTCTTTGGCGATTCTTCTTCTTCGTCTGATTCTTCAATCTGATTATTCTCATCGCCAGAATTTTCTTCTTCGCCAGCCTCGCTATCAGAAACGTCCCCGAGACAGTGATTCTCAGAACCTTTCAAGGAGCCAGGGATATGAATGCGAGGGATATTATGGTCCTTACAAACATACTCCATGCCTCTATTGCGAAAACGAACAAAGATCATTGTTAAAGTTCTCTACTTGTCGTTAGAAATTGTTTCTTCAACTTGGAATATCTATTCTCGCCAAGGAAGAGATTCTTTGCGAGTGTTCTTTTCGGTTTCGAGTTCTTCAATTCTCGCCGAAAATTCCTACGAGTTGCTCTTTTCGATTCAAGCTCTCTAATTCTAACCTCAAGCCTCTTCTCGCATTCTGCAAATAAGAAACAACAAGTTAACAATTTACAAGCAATATTACTAAATAAGAAGCAAAGAAGGTATAATAAGCAACCTTCTCATGTCAGATATCATATCTTTAACCAAGGAAGTATGCTCGGCGTGAAGACTAACATCAACACCTAGGTTATTTCTGGCGTTATCTAAAACTTTCGCAGCCCAGGCGAATTCATCATCATTATTTATAACAAGGAGCGAACGAATCTGATCTTCTCGCTCACTAAGTAAGGAATTCTGGCGAAGCAATTCATCTCGCTCAATTTGTAGCTCAAGAAGAGATTTTTGAAATGTTGCTAATGCTTGAGCACCATTGTTAGCAATGCGGTCTTTGTCATCTATGTGATCACTAATTTTCTTCCTCAAAATTTTGATTTCTTTACGAGACTCAAGAAACATTTGTTTAAATTGGTTGGCCGCACTTAAACCAGATCTATGTTCAATCTCTAAAAGGCGATATTTGGTCTGAAGTTCATCTAATGAAAGAGAGTTAATTTTGTTCGAAGAACTACTTAAAGAGTTGTTGAGGTGAGCGAGAAGAAGGTTATTATCCATAGGTTCAGGAAATGTATGGAGAAGAATAGCCTCATCGGAGAGATTATATACGTCTCACGAAAGTAATAAGTTAGGTGGCAATACACGACCAATAAAATAAAAATAATAAAAGAAGGCAAATATTATACCATAAAGTTGTTGATTAGCGTTTGAAGGGTGGATACCCTCTCCTTTTGGGAATCAAGTTCGGTATTTAACTTTTTGAATTTTCGTCTTTATCGCGAGATGACGCAGCCTTCAATTTCTAATTCTCGAATCCTCTTATTTAACCGAGAATTCTTCCTTTCAAGATTGCTGCGTCTTCTCTCCAGATCTGAGGCAACTACAAAAGAAGACCTTCCAACCTATGAAAGAAGATAGAAAAAACTGTTAATACATGTACAACAATATAAAGTCAATGGGGAGATATGATTGTATACATACCAAGGATCCAAGCGCATTCAAGAAGTCAGGAGACATAGTTCTAGAGACTCCATTGAAAGAATCATTGCCCTCCAAGTAGAGTGGCATTGCACACGTTGCGAGAGTTCCGCATAGAGAGGCTAGGGAGCATCTCCCATTCCTTGGAAAGAATCGGAGAAGATACTAGACAACCGACCCATAGAAGAACCGGTTAACGGGGTCCCTGTAGCGAGAGAGCGATTGGAATCATGGTCATCCTCATCAAGACTCGAGTTTGAGTTAAGGCGAGAAGAAGATTGAATCTTTCGCTTTTAGTTAGTGGAGCGGTAGGATTTATTCTTGCGAGCGACCATCTTACCCTTACTTCTAGTCTTCGCAAAGAACAACTTTTTCAACTTCAAAATTTCGAAATGTGTAAAGTTGAGAAACAGAGGCAATAGTATTGTTTTAAAAAAAAAAAAAAAAAAAAAAAAAAAAAAAAAAAAATGTGTCAAAGTAAGGGAAATGCTTCTACTTCACTTATAAGCGATCGAAGCAATGTCAAAGTATCCTCCGACGGATCCCTTTTGTAGCTTCTTTTCAACTCAGTTATCCGAAAGATTTCACAAACTCAAGAATCGTAAAAGGAAGTTGCGAAAGCAAAAATTTGGAGTAGGAAATATACTTCTTTTTCCTTCTCAGGCCATTTGAATTCCCAAGGATGATACGCTGCGAGATTCGCAGGAAGAATATGCGAGCCCGCGATGTAAGGACCATTTAAGATCAAGGGTACGACCCACCATTTCTCGTCTTTGGAATGACGAGGAGAGGAATTATTACTCCTCAGCCAATCAATATCTTGCATGAGTAATTTATCTTCGGAGACATTATTATTTTTTCTTCGAATTTAACGCCCAAATGAGATCTCGCATTCATCATAGTTATCACCGAGTAATTTTCAAAAAAGTTTTCCACGGTGTATTTTTCACTTATTTATTTCCAAATCTGCGAATTTGGGATTTACGGCGGAATTAGGGTATAAAGATCCTTTGCACCTGCCCGCGGTTCGCGAACTCAAGCATCGGCGAATACAATCGCCACTTAATTGATAAACGGCCAGAGAATTTTTTTCATGGGCCAAAATTTCATAAAATAAAGGCAACTCGAGATTGTACAAGGGAATAGGAAGTCCATGAGAAGCCGACCCGAGCGAGACTATAATCTTTGATCATCACATTGATGATCGAGAAAAGATTTCTGAAAAGAATGGATGAGGGTTCTTGATCGGGAATGGTTGACAAGTAAAACCCTTCTCGTGCAACTTCGTTGAACTTCTTCAAAAGAAGTTTTGTATCCACGACCGATGGAAGCCATTTATCAAGTATGGGAATGGATGAAAGATTGGAGATTAAAAACAGCGCTAGAAAGGATGAAGGAAAGCTTTGCGTGGCGGGGAGCGCAAATTGCGGAAGGAGAGAATCAAAGAAAAGTTGCAGAGACAAACTAAAAGATGAAAAGAAGGGAAAATAAAATTATATATAGGGGAAAAGAGCCTCGAGAAAAACAAGGTCATTTAATGCGAAGAGACATGAACGGGTCAAGAAAAAGTGGTTGAAAAAGAGACGTGTCAAGAAATGATAGTAATAATCAAAACTGTGTAAAAGTACAAAATCAAGATAAGTCAGTCGCGCAACAATATTGTAAAAATCTCATGGTACTCTTCCCCTCGCAGGAGAGATAAGAGATGATACTTCATATATATCTCAAAGAAGCTCAGAACTTCGCAAAAGAATAGAGGCAAGTACGTACTTTTTCAAGTCCAGTATTCTTTCGCCTCGTTCCTTCATGTTGAGACCAAAGATTATTACAACAACAAATTTTTCCTTAAAAATCACTCTTCAAGCAATATTCAAGGAAAAAGAGGCAAGATGTAGGACCATAATGTCGCAACGTACAGGACTTGCGAAGTTAATAAACAACGATGTCGCGAGGCAGTCGCAGAGCTAAAATAAACGACGCAAAGAATAACGACGAGTGCGAGACATAAAAAGACGTGAGATCTGGCGAGGTTAAGAAGTGTCGCGAGATTGAATAGTTGTACAGCGACACTTCGCGAGATATTCTAAAATAAAGGATAGCTTAGTTGTCATCCACTATGTATTACCCTATATAAAGGGTCGAATGAGTTTGTTGTAAAGGGGGAGATCTTTTTAGAATGGTGAGGCAAGTCATTAGGAGAGAGAAAGTTTAAGAGTATTTTACTTGCTAAGTGTAATTCTACTTTTCCTAGTGTAGAACTCATGAAATTAATCAATAAACATTCTCAATTATGCAACTTTCAACAGACTAATTAACCAAAATATAGTGAGGGGTGTAGTGTGGGAAAACCTGCTACTACAGTAACGCCCCTGCAACTTTTCAGCGTTGCATGATGAGCATATTTTCAGATATGGTAGGCGGTTCTTGGAGGTCTTTATGGATGATTTTTTCGTGTTTGGTCCGTCTTT
>JAJJWW010018045.1:0-36825 GCA_023531295.1 Papaver armeniacum | reverse complement strand
AGAATCTCTAATGATTGCATAAAGCCAGCTGCATCTTCACCTTTGGACCCATCAGTATTAACCATAACATCATATCCTCTAGAGCAAGCCAAATACATGGTATAGGAATTTTAACTATAAAATTACAGTCAAATCTCCATGTTTCTATAAACTCTCTATTGGCAGCAGTATCCTCAGTTTTAAGCATTGTGCACTCATCTTAAGCCAAACCTCTTGAGTAATACTAAAACTCCCCAACCTCCATAGATGAATACTTTGAGGTAAAGATCCTAGCATTTCTCCTTCATATATGATATATGAAGCTGATTGAGATCGATCTTAACAAAGAAATCGAGAGATTTACCTTTGAAATGCTCAACACACCACAAAATCTCCTCTCTCCAAGTAGTGCATATATCTCTGCAATAACCCATTTTGAGCAGCAAAGCAACAATCATGAAATAAATGACTCTCATTCTCCACAGTATCATCACAAAAGGGACAAGGAGCACTGGACATAAGACCCCACATTAAACTCTCTAGTTTAAAATGCGCTTGCAAAATAGCAAGATATAAAGGTGGTGTCTGAGGAATATGAAATTTAAACCAGACTAAGCCACTCAGAATGGGCTATCTCTAGGAGAAGCTAGAGGCCAAGTAAGTATCTTTCAAACTAAACTCCCCATTTACCTGTGCGACCATATCCATATTATCCTTCTCATTTTGTTAAACTCAACTAAAGAAATTTGTCACGACAGCCATGATTGCTTGATCTTTACTAGATGGTAGCGCCATTCTCTTTATCAATGAATTCAGCCACCTTACAATCACCATTAGGAAACCAAGTTTGAATAATATTGTCATCCTACCATTCAATAAGTATACCTTTGGGATGCCATAA
Organism: Papaver armeniacum; assembly: GCA_023531295.1. Classification (NCBI taxonomy): domain Eukaryota; kingdom Viridiplantae; phylum Streptophyta; class Magnoliopsida; order Ranunculales; family Papaveraceae; genus Papaver; species Papaver armeniacum. Next base: position 35,945 of record JAJJWW010018045.1, on the reverse strand, counting down.
ACATGAGAATCATAGTATCTTCTCCATCACCTGAATAGTAAAAACAGATCTGTAGCATTCTCTCGATCTAAATTCTTCTCCAACTCCATGAAGCATCTTGAGGTTCCAAATTAACCAGAGAAACTCCTTCCCATGAAAGCGATTATGATGAACCCGGTCGATCCGAGATAGAATAGTTACCAGAAACAAGCTCCCAAACATGTCTGAGGTTAAATGCGGAGTAACTTCAATATCTCCTAATACTCCAAGACCTCCATCTTTCAAAGGAGAACAAAATATCGGTCAACCCACAGGACAATACGTCTTACCCATCTCACAACCAACCCATAAAAATCTCTTGAATATGCTATATATTTCTTTTAAAGCCTTTTTAGGGAGAATGAAACAGGACAACCAATAAAAAACCATGCCAGCTAAAACCGTTTTAATAAGCTTAAGTCTTCCAGGATATGCTAAAAACTTGCTTTCCAAGCCTTTACTCTAGAGATAATTTTAGAAATCAAGGAAGGCAATCATTATAAAACAATCACGGTAGATAATAATTGGCTTGCTAAAGGTACGAGATAAAGAAGCTTATCTATAGAGCAATCCAAGATGCTTACAATCTCCAATAAAGTGTCATCATCAACAACAGAGGAGAAAAGAGAAGTCTTCTGAAGATTCATTTCCAGGCCAGTGTAAGAAGTAAATTCAGATATACAATTATTGAGAGTAGAATCAGCAGAACAATATCCCTTGAAAAAAAAACCAGAACATCATCTGCAAAGCAGAGATGAGTCAACTTAGTTAACTTACATCTAGGATGAAGTCCAAATTTACCTTGAGAAACTTGTTGTTGTAAAATGATACTCATTAATTCATAACCATAACAAACAAGTAAGGGGAAAGTGGACACCCTTGTCTCAAACCTCTACTAGCTCCAAAATAACCATAAGGAGACCCATTAATGAGAATAGAGAACTTAGGTGAAGTAATACAAAGAGCAATCCAATTCCTGAAAAGATCGGAAATCCCGTCTTCTTCAAAGTAATTGGGATAGCTTGCCGGTGACAATATCATAAGCAACTTGAATCTATCTTCAAAGTACATCTAGGGGTACCCACCTTTCTATGATAATTCCTAACTATCTCATGAGCTAATAAGATATTATCTTGGATGGATCTTCCAGAAATAAATGCTTGATTGGTTAGGGTGAATCAAATTCTTGAGAACATTTTTTCATTCTATGATTTTAGTGATAGATGAAACCATGTTGCGACAATGGGTCTAAAATCGAAACCTCGCTAGGATTATCTTTCTTGGACACCAAAGTAATGAAAGTATTATTAATCTCCTTCATAAATTTAGATTTACTAAACACGTTCTGTATAGCTGCACCAAATTCATCTCCTATCAAAACCCAACGGACTTTAAAGAAGTGACTTGTAAACCTATCAGGTCCAGGGGCTTTCGCTGAACCTATAGAAGAAAGAGCTTCAATAACTTTATCTCTAGATACGAGGCCTAGTCAACTCCATACAAGAAGCCTCATCAATTCTTTCAAAATTAAGAGATTCAATCCGGTCCCATCGAGTCACTAAACCGCTTTCCTAATCATACTTTATTTAGAGAAGAATTCAATACATTCATTAGCTATATCTTTTTCATCCTCCAACACTACATTACTTTGAGAATTAAGAGTCAAGATATTATTCCTTGATCTTCTTTGTTTAATAGAATTGTGAAAAAAAGAAGTATTAGAATCCCCCAAATTAAGCCATTGCACTTTGGATCTTTGCTTCTTTACCTTCCTCATACCTTGCAACCCACAGGAATATTGTCTCACAACCTCCTTGTGACGGACCGAAAAATTACGCCTGGTGCGTCTGGGCGCGCAAGCCATAACTTCCCTGATGCGCCATGATGAGACTACGATCCGGGCCTTAAAGCTAGGCAAATGCACGTTCATTTTCCCTTGCAAGCATGCTAGTGGAGCATGGTGCAGCTAACGTAGCTTCCACACCATTCCAAACTCACCTTGTCACTTAAAAAAGGGTATAAGGCCATAGGGCTAAGGCCAATGCATCTTGCATGCATCACTGGCTTTGCCTCAACGTAGGAAATTCATCACTGAATTTCCTATCTAGCCGAGCAACCGTCAAACTACTTAGGCATAAGCCGTTCGAAGCCCTTTGCCAATTTCTGCCTTACCACGCTTACCAACTACGTGGCAACGATAGGAAGTATGAGCATCCACTTGCCGGCATGCACTAAGCCTCACCAACTTGGCCACAATCAACTCTTGCATCGAGCTACCGAGATTAGATGATATGAGGGGCCAACTTGCTTGGACCCCGTGATGATCAATTCGTTGCGGCTGCCTCGTGCCCTTCCCTACTACAAAGGGATCAAGCCTGGTCGTAGTTCATCCCTTTGGGACACAACAAAGCCAAACTCGTTTGCTAGGCTGTGGCCTAGCAAAAATGGTAAAGGCCTGATCCGTATAGGCCGTTCCGTCATAATGCACAATGATTATGTATTATCGGGTCCGCGACATGGCATAGTGATGCCTAAGCACCAAATGCCCTCTTTGAAAGGCCACACAACTATAAATGAGCCTTAGACATCATTTATACTCTTCCGGCTAAGCTATGAAGCTAACTTGGTGCATGGCCCGCATATGCACCTTCAACCAACTACCCCTCTCTATATATGTCTTAATGGAATTTCTACAAGTTAGAATTGGGGAGACGATTGACATGCTTGATTCACTGTTCATTCGCAATGATTGCGTACAATGATTGCACAACATTCGTTCGGCCAGCCATCTCTGGCACACTCTGCCGTATTGCACAATGATTGTGCAACACTGGTTCAGTTATCAGCACAATGATTGCGCGACATTCTCTTTGGTGTTGCCCTGATTATCTGATATTCTCTAGGGACAGGACGCTCGGCACGATGCACAATGATCGTGCGATGTTGGCTCTAGGCCAATAGCCTTCATAATGCGCAATGATTATCTTGCCAACTCAAGGCCATCTACCATTGTCATAATGCATCATTTGATCAGAGTTTGACCCTTGACCAAATTCCAAACCAATGCACCATTTTGGCTCGATATTGCCTTAAGCCATTTACCTCTTACCGAGCAACGAAAGCTTTGGATTAGGCTTCCTCTCAGGCCATGTCGCATCTTTAGCATGGGCCATGCCAAGAACACTGGGTGTTACATTATTACACCCTTTAAAAATTTCGTCCCAGAAATTCACCAAACTAGGTTCGGATTCCTTAAGTACTCGTCCCATACCAAAGCTCGGGAATCCTCAAGGCTCCAGAGTCGTTTTCAACATGACAAGCCATTATTTACAACGATGTGTGTGGCCCAGTGCGGAGTAGTTGGATTCCTTAGGTCTTTCATAGTCCCCAAATGTTCTTGCCCCGAATGCTAACACACCCCGGAGATGGCATGTCCAGCGGGTTTGTCGGGCGTTAGCAATGACATCACACTCCGTCCCGGACGGGTGAGGGGTGATCAACCCAAATGCCACAATAAGATGGATACCAGCCAATTGTCCCAGATAGTATCCGGTGGTCAAGTTCCTAAATTAGGCCAAGCAGTGGCACGATCTAAGCAAAGTCATACTTGCTTGGCATAATTGGCCTACCCTACCAACTTGCACATAAGTTGGCCTACAAACCAACTTAGAATTTCCTTCAAGGAAATACTCGCTAATAAGTTTATTACGCACAGTCCCTAGAGTTAACTCGGAACTTTCTCTGATACCAACTGTGACGGACCAGAAAATTATGCATGACGCGTCTGGGCGCGCAGGCCATAACTTTCCTGATGCGCCATGATGAGGCTACGATACGGGCCTTAAATCTATGCAAATTCACATTCATTTTCCTTGCAAGCATGCTCGTGGAGCATGATTGCGGCTAACTTACTTCCACATAATTCCAAACTCACCCTTGTCCGCAAAAAAGGGTATAAGGCCATAGGGCCAAGGCCAATGCATCTTGCACGCATCACTGGCTTTGCCTAAACGTAGGAAATTCATTACTAAATTTCATATCTAGCCGAGGAACCGTCAAACTACTTAGGCATAAGCTGCTCAAAGCCCTTTGCCAATTCCCTACCTTACCACGCTTACCAACTATGTGTTACTTGATAGGAAGTATGAGCATCCACTTGCTGGCATGCAACTAAGCCTCATCCAGCTTGGCCACAATCATCTCTTGCATCGAGGCTCAGAGGCTTATATGATATGAGGGGCCAGCGTCTTTGGACGACAATGATACAACTCATTGCGGCTGCCTAAATACCATTCCCTACTCCAAAGGGATCAAGCAGACCGTAGTTCATCCTGAAGGACGACGGAAACTTAAGCCAAACTCGTTTGCAAAATTTGTGTAAGCAAAAATGGTAATGTCTGTCCGTATAAGCGTTTCCGTCATAATGCACAATGATTATGCATTATCGGTCCCGACATGGCATAGTGATGCCTAAGAACCAAATGCCCTCTTCGAAAGGCCACACAACTATAAATGAGCCTTATGCATCATTTATACTCTTCCGGCTAAGCTATGAAGCTTACTTGGTGCATAGTCCGCATATGCACCTTGAACCAACTAACTCTCCCTATATATGTCTTAATGGAATTTCTACAAGTTAGAATTGGTGAGAGGATTGACATGCATGCTTCACTATTCATTCTCAATGATTGTGTAACATTCGTTCGGCCAGCCCTCTGTGGCACACTCTGCCGTATTGCCTGATGATTGTGCAATCATGGAGTTCGGTGCTCGCACAATGATTGCACGACATTCTCTTTGGTGTATTGCACAATGATTATGCAATATTCTCTAGGCCAACCTACTCTGGCCTGATGCACAATGATCGTGCGATATTGGCTCTAGGCCAATAGGCTTCATAATGCGCAATGATTACGCTGCAAGCTTACGACCATCTACCCAACTGGCCTAATGCATCATTTGATGCAAGGTTTGTCCCTTGACCAAATTCCAAACACAATGCACCATTTTGGATCTATATTGGCCTTAAGATAATCTACCTCTTACCAAGCAACGGAAGCTTTGAATAAAGCTTCCACCCAGGCCATGGCGCATCTTTAGCATGGGCCATGCCAAAAACACCGGGTGGTACATTATTACACCCTTTAAAGATTTAAATCTAGAAATTGACCAAAATAGGTTGATTCCTTAAGTACTCGTCCCATACCAAAAACTCAGGAATTTTGGAGGCACACGGGGTCGTTTGCCAACATTTTTGGCAAAATCCAACATGACAAGCCATTCTTTCACGATGCTTTGTGGCCCGGTGCCGAGTAGTTGGATAAACCCGATCTTTCCCACCGTCCCCAGCTATTTTACTCCCAGCGAATGCTAACTTACCGCCGCAGATGGCATGTCCGCAGGTTTTTTCAGACGTTAGCAATGACATCACACTCCGTCCCGGATGCGTGAGGGGTGATCAACCCAAATGCCACAATAGGATGGATACCAGCCAACCGTCCCAGACAATATCCGGTGGTCAAGTGCCTAAATTAGGCCAAGCAGTGGCACAGTACTGAGCAAAGTCTATACTTGCCGCACAATTGTTGGCCTACCCTACCAACTTGCGCATAAGTTGTCCTACCAACCAACTTAGAATTTCCTTCAAGGAAATACTCGCTAATGAGTCCATTACCCTGCAGTCCATCTAGAGTAAACTCGAAACTTCCTCACGATACCAGCGCCATGACGGACCGGAAAATGATGCCTGGCGCGTCTGGGCGCGCATGCCATAACTTCCCTGATGTGACATGATGAGGCTATGATCCGAGCCTTAAAGCTAGGCAAATGCACGTTCGTTTACCCTTGCAAGCATGCTCGTGGAGCATGATGCAACTAACTTAGCTTCCGCACCATTCCAAACTCATCCTTGTCCGCAAAAAGTGTATAAGGCCATAGGGCCAAGGATAATGCATCTTGCATGCATCACTGGCTTTGCCTCAATGTAGGAAATTCATCACTGAATTTCCTATCTAGCCGAGCAACTGTCAAACTACTTAGGCATAAGCCGCTCGAAGCCCTTTGCCAATTCCCTACCTTACCACTCTTACCAACTCGTATAACTTGATGGGAAGTATGAGCATCCACTTGCTGGCATGCAACTAAGCCTCATCAAGCTTGGCCACAATCATCTCTTACATCGAGCTACCGATCTTAGATTATATGAGGGGCCAACGTGCTAGACCGGCAATGATACAACTCATTGCGGCTGCCTACGTACCATTCCCTACTCCAAAGGGATCAAGCACAGACCGTAGTTCATCCTCGAAGGGACAACAACTTAAGCCAAACTCGTTTGCAAGGCTGTGGCCTAGCAAAAATGGTAATGGCCTGGTCCGTATAGGCCGTTCCGTCATAATGCACAATGATTATGCATTATCGGGTCCGCGATATGGCATAGTGATGCTTAAGCACCAAATTCCCTCTTCGAAAGGCCACTCAACTATAAATGAGCCTTAGGCATCATTTATACTCTTTCGGCTAAGCTATGAAGCTTATTTGGTGCATGGTCTGCATATGCACCTTCAACCAATTACCCCTCCCTATATATGTCTTAATGGAATTTCTACAAGTTAGAATTGGTGAGAGGATTGACATGCTAACTTCACTGTTCATTGGCAATGATTGCGTACAATGATTGCGCAACATTCGTTCGGCCAACCCTCTATGACACACTCTGCCGTATTGCACAATGATTGTGCAACACTCGTTCCGGTTATCGCACAATGATTGCGCGACATTCTCTTTGGTGTATTGCACAATGATTATGCAATATTATCTAGGCCACCCCGCTACGGCCTTACACATAATTATCGTGTGATATTGGCTCTAGGCCAATAGCCTTCATAATGCGCAATGATTACACTGCAAGCTCAAGGCCATCTACCCAACTGGCTTGATGCAAAGTTCGGCCCTTGACCAAATTCCAAACACAAAGCACCATTTTGGCTCGATATTGGCCTTAAGCCAATATACCTCTTACCAAGCAACAAAAGCTTTGGATGAAGCTTCCTCTCATGCCATGGCGCATCTTTAGCACATGACATGCCAAAAACACTGTGTGTTACACTCCTTCTCCATGTGAGCCAACTGAGGACATAAAGGAGTAACTTGAATTTGCTTTTGAACCTCATCCATCACCTTTTTAGCCTCAAAAACCTGCTCAGAAAAATTCATGAATCTCTCCTTTTTCCAAGCAATGATAGCAGCCTTAACCTTCCTCAATTTAGTAACAAGTATAAACATAAAATTACCTCTTACTTGCTTATAACAAACTACCCTCACCATTTCAATAAAATCAGCTTCTTCAGTTAAATAGTTAAAAAACCTGAAAGGTGGAGGACCATGCTTTCTTTTCTCAAAAATAGTAGCCAAACCAGGAGAATGGTCTGAAATACCAGGATTAAGAAATTCAGCTTTGGAATTAACAAAATGATCCAACCATTCAATATTGACTAAGATTCTATCCAACTTAGAACCAATTCTAGTATCCCCTTGCTTATTGAACCAAGTGTAGAAACAACCAGAGTAAGGCGGATCCATAACCTGAGCATCTTGAACACATAAACAAAAATCTTGAAAATGGGAAGGTCTAACCTCAGCTCCACCAATCTTATCAGTTGGCTTCAATAAAGAATTAAAATCTCCAAGGACCATCCAAGGTTTAGAATTAATTTGAGAAAAAACAGTAATATCATTCCATAAAGATCTTCGGAGAGTCACATCATTATAGCCACAGACAAAGGCAACCACAAAACAAATATTTTCAACAGTAACCACCTCAACAAAAATAACTTGAGAAGAAGCATGAATTAAGGACACCCTTACAGAATCAGGGTTCCATCCAATCCATATTATACCAGATTCATCATTATTATAATTATCTATAAAATTCCATTTAGGCATAATTTTATTTCTAATTCTACTAGCATTAATACTTTGGACATGGATTTCAACCAAGCCAATTATTGAAATCTCACTACTTCTAATAAGAGAACTAACTTCTACTTGTTTTAGAGGGTCATTTAACCCCCTAATATTCCAAACTGCTATTTTAAACATTATGAATTTGGGTAAGATTTGGTTCCTACCTCTACCATACTTCTTCAGGCCAGGGCCCTTAGAAGACAAATTCTGCTTAGCCAAATCAGACCCTCCAGCTTTGTGAAAATGAGATCTGACCCCTCCACCATCAGCATTAGCAAGACTTGAATCAGTAGCATTGAAATCCTTGACTGAAATTGATGTATTATGCATAATATTTAAGTCTTGTTCTCCCAATACTTCAAACATATTAGCTGTCTGAATAACTCTGCCAGCATGAGGCTTCTCTATTGGTACCTCAGTTCTATTCTCTGGAAGATTAACATATTGTTCAACCCCATCCATAGAGCTAGGAATGCTCTCTTCATTATGAGAAACACTACCCTCTTCAGTGCACTACAAAAATATCAACTTTTAGCCACTCCCATATACCCACGGATTTGTATATCCGTAGCTATTGGTCACATATTGCCACACCTGATTCCTAGTCGTAGCAATAGGTGACTCAATTAGCCACGGCAAAACGAGAATTTCTTTACGGATCCAACATGCTGATGTTTTAGAAGTTATAAATGCGGTTAGTCATTTCCACTCACGACATAGAAGGCCGTGGGTGTTGTGGGCTTTTGTTACGGCATAAAGATGTTATCCCGTAGCTAATGTCCAGAGACTTGGTTGTGGATAGCACTCGACTCGGTAGAACACCCCACGTTTCCCATGAATGTAACCTCTCCCTACGTTCTCCTCTTCAGGTTCTTTCTTCCACTCTCTGTAATATGTTTCAAGTTTCATAAAAAATACTTTCGAACGTCTCTACATAGATAACGTGAACCTATAGGTAATTAAGTTAGGGTTTCCATTTTATGTATCTCTAATCTTGGATTCGTTTAGAATCGGTTCTCCTATGGTTACCGAAATTAGGGTTTCGAAGTATCTTCCTTTTTTGTTTCACCATTATTCCACAATTTTAATAACGTTATCTGCTGTGAAGTACATTCTTTTTCCTTTTCATTAAGTATTCACTAATTTTCGGTTTGGACTGTACTTTCCCCAAACTGGTAAGAGTTTTTTTTGCTTGTCTATTTGATTATCTGGTGCGGAAATCGTACAATTAAAATTATTTCAATTGGTTTCAAAATTGTAATCGGTAATCTTGCAGATTCGATAAACCCAAATGGTGCTTCTCATCTCTTCCGCTTATTTTAGGGTTTTGAGTAGATTTCTTATGTTCTTCATTTGGGACCTTCCTGGTAGTAGCCCATAACTCATCATCTATCAACTCAAAACCCTAACTATTCATTTTCTAGTTATTTAGCTCTTAGATTTAGTACTGTATTTAGATTGTGAATCTTTGTTGGTGTATTTGCTATTACAGAGAAAGCAAAGATGGGAGAGAAAGGGTGGTACTTCAATATTGCTTTTGTGAGATAGAAAGTATCCAATGGGACTGAGAACAAACAGACAACAAGATGGGCACCATGAAGCAATATCAATGGGAAAAGACTCCTGAATTTGTAGTTCAAATGCATCTTCCCTAGCAAGTAACTTGGTAAGATTGTGCCTGAACTTCTTTAATGCATTTTTATGTGAAGGTATGGGAACTCAACAACTGTGAACTCCACAATTGTGCAAAGCGACCCTAATGACTTGTATGGTTATTAGTTCTCAACCTATATTTGATAGTTGATGTTCGTAGTCTGTTTTATATCTATGTCACGTCTACCATCTAAAGAAAAGACTTTAAGGTTTTCCAACTGATTTAGACGTTATTGCATTAGAACTATGGGTATCATGATGCGACATTCAGTTTCTTACATATTTTGTTTTTGTTTTCCATCGCAGAGAGGGGTGACACATTGGACATTGCCGCTATTTAAGTGCAATTGTAAAATTTTCGAAAATCTTTTTCCTGTGACGTCTTGGATTCCAACTTTTCAAACTTGTTAAAATGCCCTTACCGTTTACTTTCACACGTTGGGCCCGCATATTGAGTCCAACGTCGTTTACCTAGTCAAAAAAAAATGATTCAAATTACCATTAAACCCTACACTGAATCTAAATCGAGTGAGAGATCTCACATTCATCTATTTCATTATGTTCCGCCTGAAATTGAGAGGAGAGAAGCAGCATCTGCTGCTGTTATTTTAAGAAATCAAGGAGATGCAGAGAGATGTTGTTCCGTGAAATTGAAAGGATATTTAAGAGCATAGAGATGCAGTTCGAAGATTGTGAGACAAGGCAGAGATGATGTTCAAGAAATCATAAGTGTTTAAAATCGGTGTAGGATAGATCTCGTTGATGCTGCTTAAGGGAGTTGTAAGGGTTTGGAGTTATGGCTGCCATAAATTAATGAGATTTTGTGATAGTTGAGGTTTTCGTGAACTAAGGTTTGAAGCTATCGAAGAACAAAGGGAAGATAAGAAATTCGAATCAAGGAGGAGAAATGGAGACTAGGGTTTGAGATTCACAGAAAAGAACACAGCAAGCTTGAATCAGTGTTAATTTGGTTTAGATTTGAGTTATGTTGCTCGAATTTAAGGGAAAAGGTTTTGCTGGCGGAAAATGAAGTTTGGGTTCGATTGAGATGGAATTGATGTTGGTTATAATATTGATTTGGTGGTGAATATAATGGGTATTTTTTTGATTTCATTTTGAGAAGAAATTAGATCTGCAGTGGTGTTGGTGGTAAAGCAATGGTGGTATTGAACTCTAGCCGGAGTTGAGATGGAGATGATGTTAGAAAGATTCAGAAGATGGTTATGAATTAAAGAGTGGGTCTAGGTTGAATTAGCTGTTAGTTGTGGCCATGAATGTTTTGTTGCTGCAAATGGAGGTTGAGCTGCTGGTCCTGTAATTGAATTATTGGTGGTTGCAGGGAACTGAAACTAGGGATGATTGAAGCTACATAATGATCTTAGATGTATGTTAGGATCACAGTAAGATAAGAAATGAGTTGTGTACTACTGGAAGAGAACAAGAAGAGATTGTGTTGCAGTCTTAGAAGATGGTGATTGCAATGAAACTATATGGGATTTGTATTAGGCAAGAATGGGTGCAACTGCTGGTGCTGATGAACGAATTCAATGTGGTACTGTTGTGCCACTGTGTGGGTACCACTGGGTTGGATTTTTTGAATCGATTCTGATCCAACAACATAAAATGAAGAAATCAATTGGGTTGTTAAGGTCACAGAAGGTGGATATGATGGTGTCAGTTGGCATGAGCTGAATTGATTGTGCTCAAGTTGGTAACGCAGTTGAAGTTGGAGCTGTTGAATCTGTGACTGAGATGAAGTTGCAGTAAAAAAGCTGAGATGGTCTTACTGACTGTAGAGGTATGGCATGAATTGTGTGTCGAGAGGGTGCAATTGCAGGTAATATCCGGTGGTGGTGTGTAAATGAGCATCTATTGGTGGTAGTCAGGTTATGCTTTGCAGTTCATGGAGTACAAGATGGCTTTGAACACAAGAAGTTACAACAAGAGAAGTCAATGTTGCAACTGGATGTTGAGATGGGTTTAGGCAGTTGGTGAGAAAGTAAGAAGTTAAAACCATTGACAATGGTAAGACCTAGGAGTTGCAGGTGAATGAATGTGTGTGTGTTGAATTCATGGGTTTTGGGTGAATTCGAACTCTCAATCGAATATTCAGGTGAATGAAGAATCTGAACTGTAGATGTATGCTTATGAATGAATTGGTACAGTGTGAATATAAGACTGAGAAAGAGATGTTTTGATGCTCAATAGATGTATGTTAGGAATTTACAGGGAGGTGTTGCTTGAATTGTAAGGATTTGAGTTGGATTGCTTATCTCAAACCGGTGACATTACAAAAGTTTTGAGTCAAAGATGGAAGCAGAGAGGGGTCTAGAGTAAGGGAAGAAAATGGATGCGCAGGTCTGAATTCATCAAACTAGCTAGGTAGCGATGAATTCAAGCTGCGATTGACGGAGATGTTGATGTTGAAGCTTAATGGTAAGCAGAGTACATGATTGTGCTGGTCTGGAGTAAGGGAAGACAACGGATGCGCAAGTCTGAATTGCAGGCTGAGCAGTTGTGGGATTGAAGCTATAGGAAACTGAAGAGATGGAGGTGATGAAGATTTTATATGACCAAATTAACGATTAAATAAAACCTAGTTATATCCGCAAGCGCATGGGTCAATTGTAGTATCGATAGCAAATGCGGGTCGTTCCCACGAGAAGTGTGAAATATTCTACCAACTAATATCAAAAATTAAGTAACCAACGAGATGATGTTTGAACGATTTTCAGAAATTTGAAACAAAACGAGATAAAAATAATTCTAACAATAAACAAAATGGGAATGGGTTGCTAGGGTCTTCGGTTTCCACCAATTAACTATGCAAACTCTACTAATCTTTAAAAATATATTCCATGCATTATCAAATATTGTTTCTCCGCTATAGTTTCCTTCGCTTCATGGGTAGTGATTCTAAAGCATTACCTATCAATCCTTGCATACCACGTCTTGGTATTTAATCGTTTAGCACGAAATATCAATTCAAAAGCATAAATAATCAAGAAAATCACATAAACGATTAAATACCAAGCTATATGAAGAAGAACTATTAATCAATCAAATCATTATTAAGCATATCAATGTAGAGTTTACACAATAAAATTGGTTTCTACCTAAACCCTAACATGGCTCTAGCTAGACATGGCTTTCTCAAAGCCATAAACATATTAAAATTAAACTCTAGCTAATGAAAAATGAAGAATCAAAAACAAAACTTCAAAACCCTTCTCTCCTTGCGGCACTATGGCCGGCGTCCCCCTCTTAAATAGTCACCTCCTTTCTTATACACCTTCCTTTTCTTTTATTTCATTAATCAAAGTATCAAAATAAATTATTCAATGAAATATCTTGCATGCAAGTTGATGTCGTCATCAGTATCTTTCCCCAAATAGTATTGCCACCTCGTTCTTCCAATGAAATAATAAACTCAACTTATTTCCAAAATCTCCCAAATGAAGAAAGAGTTATTTTATTTCCAAAATAGTCACGTGTAAATATTCCTCAATTAATTCTTCATGACAAATAAATTATCTTTCTCGGTGGAATATATTTGTAATAAAATAAGAAAGATAAAATAGTTCCCATTTTCAGTTTCCATGTGCCAACCCCACTTTGATTTCAATTCCTTTCTTTGCGTTTTTGCCTCGCCTTATGAAACAATTCTATGCTTTGATATATATGGAGATACTAGGCCAGCTACATTTTTTCATTTTTGTCATTGTGGTTGCTTGATATATGGAAATACCATGCCAACCCATTTCATCATTGTGGTTGCGATATATGGAAATATCAGACCACCAATTCTTGATATATATAGAAATACCAGGCCAGCGTAATAAGTGTTGCTGATATATAGAAATACCAGGCCAACATATTTGATCATTGTGGTTGTTGATACATGGAAATACCAGGCCAACCACATTTCACCATCATGGTTGCTGATATATGGAAGTACCAGGCCAACCACATTTTGCCATATTTGTCGCAAACGCCATTAAGTCTCACATTTGTTGTTTATTCGTTGGATGATCGAATTCACTTGTACTTTCTACAAAAGCACTAAAATAGTATTAGTAACTAAAATATTGTATCCTAGCTAATATAAATATGGGTATAAAATGTAGCATTTACATGCTTATCAGGAGGTAATTATGGAGTTGGTATGGTGAAGTTGAAAGAGCCGTATTTGTTGCAGTTCATGGAAGTGATATATTGCAGGTATTTTTGAGGTTGTGCAGTTGAGATTTAAATCAAGGATGAAGCAGCTGAGAGTACAGGAATTGCAGGAGCTAGAGAAATAGAATGATGTGCCAAATGTATATGAACTGAGCATGAGAATGGTTGAATGCATGTTGGTGGACTGGTTTTTTATTATAGAGCATGGTGTTGGTGTTGCAGGAAATAAGAAGAAGTGGAGTTGATTTGGAGCAGCAGAAGAAGGGGCCATTATGGCTGAGACTAGACTCGACTCAGCGTTTCAAATCGGTGATTCAAGAAAATCCAACTCTACTCAGTAGAAAGGTCTTTTTCGACATTTTTACCCTGCCACCTAAGCGTTAACAGCTGCTAATCGCCGTTCCGTTTTTGAATAAAACGGTCAAGGCAGGGGTACTTTAACAAATTTTTAAAAAACGGGGGCATTTTTTTAATGTAATGTTAAAAGTAGGGGTACTTTATCAAAAAGCCCTTTAGAGTTTTGTCTTACGTGCCCGATGGGTTGTCTAACTTTCCTTTGTTCCTTACTTTCACGGTAATTTAGCAAATGGTTTTTCTGGTTGCTTTTTAGATTAACAAAAATCGTCGACAATTATTTGGAGCATAACCACATAATAGTCTTGTTATGGTTGTTTCCTCAACTAGTCAATTACCTATATAGCATGTTGTCGAGTTTGAATTGCTCATTCACTCCGTTATGGGGCCTCATTCACGCTCTTTGAGTTGACTGCATATGCTTTAATGTCGATTATGAAATATTATATTACTTGGACTATTTACAGTCCCACACCAGATTATTTATATTCTCAAAAGCTAAAATAACATGCTAGCCAAAGGATGTGGCCCACTCCATCACAGGCCAGGCTCAGGCTGGGATAGCTTGATTTGTCTGGTTGGTTTTGACTGTCACTAGATGCCTGGTTGGCTTTGGCTATCACATCTCTTGCATTCACTGCAAATTCAGAATATTGAATCTGTTAAAATTCCAAAATTTTATGTGAATTCGTCAACTATATGTAATATTTTTCGCAGAGGGAAGTCTATGCGAAGGAGAAATTTCACCAGGAAAAATCAAAAGGAAGAGATGCATTCTAAGAAGGGCAGTATGTTATGAGATTTTTTCTTTGAAGGAATGTTGAATAGGTACTTAAGTTTCATCTTTTTTTTTTCCGTTTGATGAACCATTAACTATACTTTTCCTTCCATATTTAAAGGAGACCTTGTTTATGTCTTTTGTTGGTCAAGTTTATGAATATGTTGAATAAGATATCAAGGAAAACCCTGTAATAATTTACCTGAAAGAAGTTGCCAACCAATAACATGTTTGACTAATCTTAAGAGTTTTTTACATGTAGCCATTGGCCAACATTTCCTCATACTTACTAATGATGAATTTGTCGGTCGGTCAGACATTGTAATATGTACCAGCCACCAGGTTAAATTTTATGCCGCATGTTATCATAATTTTCTTTTTGATTCACTTTGCTCTGAACTGTTAGTCGTCCTTGGCAGCGCCTTTTAAGCTTTATTACTTCTCATAATGTATGCATAATTGGATTTTCAGGTATCATTTACGTGGTTTAAGAAACAAAAGAAAAGATATGTCAAACAATTTTGCAAGAGATTCGGTCAGTGCCAAACGGTCAAGTCTTCTTAGTAACAGTGTACCTGAACCACTTGACTGCAAAGACTTTCACAAATACCTTGCCTGGAAATTTGCAGACGCAACATAACTTCGTGATATTCCATCAGTTGTCGCATCGAAAGTCAGACTAGTCACATCAATAGATTTCATCAAGCATTTTTAGTTCTCATATTGAGGATGGTGATTACATTGTGCATTCAAAGATATTATGATCCTTCTCGGTATGAAATTCAGCTCCACAGACACTATTCCCTGCTCTAAATACCTTAAGGCGAAGGAAGAACTGCATCGTTGGTTTATGTAAAATAGTAACATTTCTTACCTGCTTTCCTCGATTCTTTTTTTTTTTCTGTAAAATTAAAAACTTAATAGATGAGTACTGTAATGCATAAGTGGATAATGTCAAACAAATATATATATATATATATATATATATATATATATATATATATATATATATATATATATATATAATATTATTTGAATGGATGAAGTTTACGTCAATCTCTCTGTCAGTTTAATGATACCAAAATTTGGTTGATACCCTTTGGCATAAAGCAAATAGTGTGGCTAGTGGCAGAGGATGGTGTCATATTCTTACCATTATTTACCCACGGCAAAATATGTGTCAAATGAATATAGATAAATAGGCACGGTAACAGAACCGTGGCTAGCTTCGTGGCAATTTGTATTAACCACATGACTATTTGTTACGTCAGGCCAGCCGTGGCAAGATATCTTCTGCCACGGAAATTTGATCAATTGCCACGGTTCCCTGGCGTCACTAAAACTCAATAATTTTGTAGTGGTGTGAGAAACATTACCCTCTCCTATTTGTCTATTTTCAACATTATTCTTATTTCTCTTAGAGCCCTTGACCACCAATTCTCTTTTATCAGGCTTAGTTTTAGCAGCTTGAGCTTCCTTCTCCATTTGAGCTTGAGCAGACAATTTCTTACACTTAAGAGCTGAGTGATTAAATGTCTGACAAAAGGTACACATGGGAGGTTTCCATGGGTATTCTACAGAGACCTCAAAAGCTAATACCATCCATATAAACTGGGATTGAACTAGGAAAATCACAATTAGCATCCACATCAACACTACTCTAGCATAATTCATTCTAGATTTGTTCAAAGTCTGCTTATCTAACATAATAGGATACCTACACAGCTTGTAATATTACCCAAACCAGTTTCATCCCACATATAGAGTGGGACTTTTCTCAAGTTAATACAAACTGGAATAGTCTTGAGATCCTCCCGCTCCTTCTCAAGATCCTTATGCCATGGCCTAATAATAAAAAGCTTACTAGCAATATGGAAAGATCCATTTTCTAATACAACAATCCTATCTTCTTCAGATTCAAAATCAAATATAAAGGAAGACTCTCCATGAATAATCATAGTAAATTCACTTTTTAACTTCCAGATACGAGAGATAACATTCTTAACCCACATAAACGCAGGGCGTTTACCAACAAAAACCCCAATCACTAAATCTTCACATTTTTTTATATCAGCAGCATAATCAGCATAAGAAGAAGAAACGACTTTCTTACCATTAATAATCGTAGGTTGTTTGAACATCTTCTTCTCTTGTTGAGATTGAAGCTTAGCACCTGAGAAAAATTCAGACCAAACAATAGACCCAAACCTAGGAATATGATCAAACCACGATCTAACTAGAGCTTTGATTCAACAACTGACCAGAAGAACTATCAAAAACATGAGTACCCCCATAGAAGAACCCTCTGCCTGGTGGGAGGCGATAAACAGATGTGGTTGAGTGAGAGGAACCGTCGTCATTTCGTCGAGGACGATGGCAGAAAAAGAGGAAAACCCAAAACAACCAAAAAAGAAAAAATCGCACCACCTCACTCTTTCTCTCTCCTCACGTGTTTTAGGTCGGTCTAGCCGGTAAACGTTTCTTCGTAAGAAACCTCTCATTCTGCTTTTGAGGTCCTCCCAAAAAAAAACTCTGGGTAAAGGATTTAAAAAAAAAAAATGGCATGAGGTGTTTTTTGGGTCACAACGCAATGACGTAGATTTTGGCACAAAATGCTAAAATGTGTGGTTATAGTAGCATATTTTACATTAAAGTGCAAATTTTGTGTAAATTGGGTCAGTCGGTAAATATGGATTCACGGGACAGTTTATGTTTCCGTACAAGTTTCGGGTCATGAGACGTGATTTTGGCACACAATGCCCATTTCGACTCGAATGACAAATGGCGGGTCAAACTAGCATATCTTACATTAGGGTGCGGTTTTTGAGTTATGAGGAAGATTCGGGTATGATTTGAAACTGGCGCCCAACTATATCTCTAAACGGAAATGACGGTTACAAAAATATTTGAAACTGCAAAATTGAAGGTTCGAATAGTATGAATGGGATTACATGTGTAGAGCACATTATGAGACGTTTCTCGGCGATGATTTGTTGGAAAAAAGCAAGGTTACAATAGAAGATGAAATAACACAGGAAGAGATTGTTGTATTACAAACTTTCAAGGCTCATAAGATTTGTTTTAGACAATCATTTCTACCCTCCCAATAAATTGGCGATTACAACAGGTATGTGAAATAATGCCTTCAGGATACAATGAAAGCCCTACAACAGAAATTGAATTCAAGGTTTGTACCCCTTGATCCAATCAAGAACACATGTAAACAAAATTTACATGATGCTTTAGAAAAGAGAAAACAGAAAAGGTTTTTTCCGATATATCTTAAACGAGTTTTGGGAGATGCTATTTATAGAGGTTTTCGCATCTGTTGGGAATAGACATCTTTTCACCAACAGGTTTCTCTTCACGAAACGATGAGTCTCTTCATCATCAGACATCAACGATGTCTGTTGGATTCGAAGATTCTGGATATGTTTGTAAATGTGGGGGCTACGCCCCCCAGGACCCCCCCTTGGATAGCGCAGTTGAAAATATTCCAACATGATTGTAGCCATGATGTTTTGACCAAAGGTGAAAACATGTTGACCTCACCATTTTGGTGATTTTCTTTCTCAATTGTCATCAATTGATTATTTATTTTTCCTATGTGATTTTCTTGACTTCATCCTTGTTGATGATTCTAATCTCTTTCTTTATGTTTAGATTTTCTTTATTGTCCTTGTTAGTTAATCTCTTTTATTACCTTTCTCTCTCTTTATTCATGGCGTCGTTATCAGATCAACATGACTTTGTAGACATCATTCATAGAACGTCAAATATGTTAGAAAACTCTACAGATTGTAGAGTATGAAGATGAACTTTCTTATGAAAAGATGCATAGTATTTATGCTTGTCACATGAAGAGGTTATCCTTTCTTCATACTAAAAAAATGCTTGCTAAAGCTTGGAGAACATCGGAGAGCTTTCCATTTCAGATATGGAAAATAATATTTATAAAAGAAGATTTGAAAATCTGTGTGATTTGAAAACTATTATCAGAAGCACTCCTTGGTTTTCAAACAATGAACTATTGGTCATTGAAAGATGTGATGGAGATCTCCTCCTGGAGAATATGAATTTAAGTTCCTTTGGTTTTGGAATCATTCAAATACATGGTCTTATTGTTAGTATGCTCAATAAAAAGAAGATAACAGACACGGCAAGGAAGTTTGGAACCCCTCAAGATTAAAAGAGGAAGATGTAGCCAAATGGGGGAAGTATGCTAGAATCCGTGTGGAAATTGATATCACAAAACCATTACCAAAGGAGATGCAGGTTATTCTGGCATAAAAAAAGAAAGATGGGCCAAATTTAAGTATTATAAAATTATTAAGAGATAATTAGTGTTTGGGTCGTAAATTTTGGCACCCTTTAGTGTTTGGGTCCTAAGTTTGTCCGTTATAGTGTTTGGGTCGTAGACCCGTTAGTCAAAGCAGTCAGATAGTCAATCTGTTAGTGTCCTTTAGTATCCGTTAACTCCCATCAGCTTCCGTGAGTGAATAATTTACACGAACAAAATCAATTGGGGGTGATTTTCCAATCCACACAAAATCACCCAATTCACCCCCAAATCATCAAGGGACCAAATGTAATCAATTTCTTCGCAAAACATAAAAATCCAACTCTAATCTCCATATGAGTATCTCCAATTTCTCCCCCTCCATATACAAATCTATGGAAAACAAGGAAAACCCTCCAGAGCTTAGTTTGTGAATTGTTGTTGTTGTTAGATCCTCCTCCTCCTTCTTCTTCTTATTCACTCTATAATAGAAACCCAATCTCAAATAAAATCCCAATCTTTGTCTCTGTAGAAAGCATGAAGATAGCTAACAACTTTAATTATCTTTGTTTCTGTAATTTGAAATTATCTCTGTCTCTATCCCAATCTTTAATTCACATATCTAGTTGAGATTTGTGAAATCAGTTGCTAAGAAGAAGAGCATAACCCTAAATCCCAAATCCTTATTTTCCATTACATACAAACCTTTCAAATCCCCATTAAGAATTTGGTGCTTAGTGGGGATTGCTAATTTTCTATTTTGTTCAATCTAGAAAGAGGTTTTAGTTTTGCTTTAGTAGAGCTATTGAGGAGAAGAAGAAGCGGATTATGATTCTGTCGGAGCAAGAAGACGGTGGTGGTAATGTTGCAGAAGATGAAGGGGTGGAGGTGGTCATGGGTGAACTGTAGAAAAATCATAGGGTTAGACAAGAACAGATTAGATGTAGTGGCAGATTAGATGTAGTGGCAAACGGTGTAAATATATATTAACTGTGGTTAAATCTAACTAACAGTTTGACCAAATAGCCAGTTGACTTCACTTTGACTAACGGTCTACGACCCAAACACTATAACGGACAAACTTAGGACCCAAACACTAAAGGATACCAAAACTTAGGACCCAAACACTAATTAACTCAATTCTTAAATTATGTTACTTTTACTGTGGACTATTTGGTCATGAATCATGATAGAAGCAATGTCCCGTTTTATCAAAAAGTCTAGAAATCATGAATCTACCACCAGAAGAATTCAGTGAGAAGATGGAAGTTCCAAGCCTTGGTAAGTACAGTGACGAAATCAGAGTCGACTTCAAAGGAAGAGATAAAGCAACCCGATTATTATTCTGGCAAAACTATCTAATCCGGCAGTCCAGAATTACCAAACCCTAATCACTAACAAACATGTTATTGGTAGGGGAGACGATGAAAAAGCGGGGGTCTAACAACCACACCCAATATTTCGTTCGGCAATCTGAATAGACAAACTCCAATATACTTTCAATAGAATCAACTAGACAGTTAGACTCAATCTATAGAAAAGTATATCAAAGAGTTATATCTCAATTTCTCAATTCAATCTGCAATCAAACAAATAGGAATTTGCGAGCCCGATTGAATAAGAGAGATAACTTGGACGGTATCACAAACCAATATCCAAGTGTCAATCAATTCAATCAACAACCCAAAGGTGGATTCAAGAACCGATTGAACTTAACACACAACCTATGATATTTCTATTATATAACAAAATATAATGCGGAAAAGAAATAACACAGACACCAGAAATTTTGTTAACGAGGAAACCGCAAATGCAGAAAAACCCCTGGACCTAGTCCATCTTTGAACACCACACTGTATTAATCCGCTACATACACTAGCCTACTACCAATGAACCTCGGAATAGAATGTAGTTGAGCCCTAATCAATCTCACACTGATCAAGGTACAGTTGCGCTCCTTACGTCTCTGAACCCCAGCAGGATTCTACGCACTTGATTCCCTTAGCTGATCTCATCCACAACCAAGAGTTGCTACGACCCAAAGTCGAATACTTGATAAACAAATCTGTCTCACACAGAAAAGTCTATTGGAATAGATAAATCTGTCTCCCACAGAAATACCTACGAGTTTTGTTCCGTCTTTTGATAAATCAAGGAGCACAAGAACCAATTGTTAAACCAGACTTATATTCCCGAAGAACAGCCTAGTATTATCAATCACCTCACAATAATCTTAATCGTATGAAAGCGAAACAAGATATTGTGGAATCACAACCGATGAGACGAAGATGTTTGTGACTACTTTTAATCTTACCTATCGGAGATAAATCTCAAGCAAATCTTAGCAAAGATAATACTCAATCACGATAGTAAAAGTAAGATCGTAACACGCAACTACAGAGAAAATAGTTGGGTCCGGCAACCCTACAATCCCAATGAAGTCTTCAAGTCGTTAACCTACAAGGTTTTATGAAAAACCTTAGTTTAAAGGAGAATCGACTCTAGTCGCAACTAGTATCACATATAAGGTGTGGGGATTAGGTTTCCTAGTTGCTAGAGTTCTCCCTTATATAGTTTTCAAATCAGGGTTTGCAATTTAAGTTACATTGGCAACAAAGCATTCAATATTCACCGTTAGATGAAAACCTGATTAAACTCAAGCTAATATCTTTCAACCGTTAGATCGAACTTAGCTTGTTATACACAAATGAAACGTACCTTCATTTAGGTTTGAGTAACCGTACCTAAATGTGTACACTAGGTTGTCTCAACAGTAATTAACCGAGGTTAGCTATATGAACACTCTCATATCAACCTTATTCATCTTAACCACAACTAGTTCAAATGACTCAAAAGAAACTAGTTATAGAGTTGTTCAATTGCTATATTCTCATAGAAGTATACAAGAACACAATTGAAGCAAAATCGATTCACTCGAATCAATTCATGAACATTATAGCCACGGTTTGCAAAGAATGCATTCCTTATTATATAAATGCATTAGTTCATGAACAAACCGATTTTAGAACTTTAACCACTCAAGTATGCAAACGTGTACGCATACTTAAGTAGCCGGTCTGAGTTTGGGTTCGCCAGTATGCAAACGGGTACGCATATTTTTAAACACAGAAGAAATTCCCGAACCCAAACCCTTCGCTAGTACGCGTACGGGTATGTGTACTTAGGTACTCGAAATTTCACAACTAACAGGTACGCATACGTGTATGCATACTATAGTTCTGGGCATGGATCACATGTATGCAAGAACGCATACAATGATCATAATCCAATGATGGTTAAGTGTTCGAAACTCTATTTCAATCATTGAAACTTTCTTAGAGGATGAAAATAGTTTTTTTCACGAACTATTAGCATCAAAGCAATTTTCCAGTTATTGAAATAATCATAACGAAACATTCCAAGTCTACATCAAATGATTGTATCACACAAACCATGTAAGATGTTACTCAGCAATTTTCACATGATCATCTTTTGACTTTCGTCAAGAATATAAGATGAACTTAGTTAAAGCGAAAGCTTACTAACACATATTTCGAGAAATATGTAAGCGAGTTAAACTTAGCTCGAAATCTCAAATGTGCATAATCGAATACTATATAGTAATACAACTTTTGTCTCAATATAAGAGATAGAGTAGAAATAGACTTTCCAAGTGATAGATGAGTTTTAATCTCCACATACCTTTTGTTGATAAAGTTCCAGAAGCTCTCCTTAGTAGTTCTTCGTCTTCAATTGATGAACGCCGTGAAGTCTAATGCTCAACTACACAATCTATCCTAGCCCGAGACATTACTATAAGTAGACTAGACATAAAGACTTATAGTTTTGATCACTAACATTGACAAACAAGCTTGAGATAGTAACGCTTGCGAGTTCGACCGAGCAGTGCTCTAACAATCTCCCTCTTTGTCAATTTTAGTGACAAAACTATCAATACATATGGATTACAAAATAAATAAACTTTGAGCTTGTCATCCAAATGCTTGATCTCCTTGGCAGCTTTAACATGACTCGAAAACTTCGTCACTTCCAAGTAATCCATGATTCTAAACGTGTTCAACTCAGCATCATAGTTGTTGAAGATCCGTAGCGATAACAATGAGAAAAAAAATGCTCTCAATCATTGTTATACAGTGTCATAGTATTATTACACAACATCAAAGTTCAATTGTATCACAACTTTGACAACAATACTATGGTGATATGTATCACTCCCCCTTAGTCAATACTTCATCTCACATGAAAACCACTCCCCCTTACATAATGATCCGTAAACCATTTGCATTTGTAGTGGAGAACTACACATTAATTCTCCCCCTTTTTGTCAATATAAATTGGCAAAGGTACAAAAACTAAGGGATCCTCATGAAATTTTCATAGAGATACTTCATGACCAAAAGAGAACTTCATACCAACTTGTTTCGATGATTTCACATAGTAGAAACTTAGTGTATTCATCAAGGAGTTTATAAAGATACAAGATAACTCCTACAATATTCCACAAATTGCACTCCCCACAAAGATTTGGCAATTAAGCACAAGTTCAATTAAGAACTCTCCCCATAAAATGTCATTCCCGAAAGAACAACAAGAGCGACCTTACTTTCACAAGAAAAAAGAAGGATTTCTTTGGACACTAAAAAATCACATGAAACATGAATTTGTATCCAAAAAAATCTCAATTGAATTAACCACAAGGAAAATGATCAATTCAATTGGCCATGATCAATATAAGAGAACTTACTGAGCAACACAATACATACACAAAGATGTGGATCAGGGAAAGACCAACACTGCAGAATAATCAAAGATTCGTTCTATTTTTCATCACTATTTGCACAATGACATATAATAGACTTAATCTTTGTAAACAAAAGTTCATCCTATCTTCCATCAATATTTGCATAATGACATAATAGGCTTAACTTTTTGTAGTCAAAATTTCATTCTATGATCTCTTATCAATATTTTCATACCGACATGTAATAGAGTTAACTTTTGAGCATATATGGGACAATCAAGGTTCACGGATGTGAACAACATATCCCATAACTATTTGCAATATATAAAACCATAAAGATTAATACTGCAAAAATCATCTTCCAAATAACTTAGAATTTAAATAAATAAATCTAAAAACATTGCAAGATGAAAACGTTGTCAATATCTATGTGTACTCACAATAATGGCTATTCCAAACCCTAGTTATCCTTCTTAAAAACACAAGAATAAATTCTCATAAGAAGTTTCCTAGAAATAGATTATTGTTCTTTGATAACTATATACCTTTAAATGAATCCATCATAGAAGGTGTCGCTGATTTCCTTGACTCTCTTGACCGTGGAAACTCCATGTTCATGAGTTAGAACACTAACTTTACGATCAACAACACGAGCAAGTTGTCTAGCCTTAACGCAGTCCACGATGAGTTTTTCCGATTTCGTATCAAGATTTGTTGATTAGCAAGGATTAGCGCCCGACCCGACCTAAAAGATGATTTATTTGCGCTTGAAGATTTGCAAACTCGACCTTTGAATCACCCCCTCAAAATGAGTTAACTCCTTGATAGATTCATCAATCCAGGAGTTGTACTCTTTCCTTGCAAGCATCTTCTTCAGACAAGTTCTTGAACCGAACCACGTCCTGAGTGTCCTCCTCCATGTCAAGACTCACAATCTCTTGAGATCTTGAAGAGTTCTCCATATAATTTTTGTTAGGGATGGAATAACACAATATAGAATATATATGTTTGCAAACAGAGAAGGAATCTCTTGTTATATGGAAACCCTATAAAGTCACATGAAGAGGACACTTCAAGTTCGTGGACCTGGTCATAAATGAAGAATGGATTTGGAAAAGATCCAACAAGAGGAAACACAATATTTGTTAACATTGATCAAAAGTTAGAGCATGACACATGATCAAAGATGATCAAGAACTCGAATAGTTAACATAAAAATGCATAAAAACATACAACTAATCTTGAGACTCCCACAATCATCATCCTTGCAACTCTCAAGATAGATACAAGGATGAGATTACATGGATCAAAAGGAGTGAAATAATCTCACTATGAATTATGGGAGAAGAGTTGTACAAATCTTTTGTGCATTTGTGACGGTATTCCTCTTTTCCATTGATTATAACTATTTAGAGAATTTGTCATAAACCCTTTAAAAGTCCATCTAAGGATTTTTCTCGAGGACTAAGTCTAGGACCTCTGTGAGATCGGGTTCCCGGGAGAATGATTGAAGGACTTCCATTTTCTCGATTTAGACTTGCCAGGCTTGTTCTTATAAGCACAGGGAAAGTGTTCATTAGTGGCACACGAATTTATACCATTAAGAGGGACTTGCAACCTGTGACGATTTCTTAAAGAGAGATCATTCTTATAAGAATTTTGGTTTTCTGTAGGAAAGAGATTCACTATAGATTTCGTCAGACGATTTACTCTGTTGACTGTAAAAAGAAACAAATTATAAAGATCAGAAAATTGTTTTTTTCAAGCAAAACAGTGAAAAGTATAAGGATTCTTTTCCCACGTAAGGAACATCACCGTGGATTAGAAACATAATTTCCTTGACTCATAACCTTTCCTGCACATGCGAATTTTGCAAGTGATTCATATTGGGTAATTCCTTGGAGGGAATCTTCTTTACCCTTGGTAAAGCCTCATGAATATCAGAAAGAGGAACAGAGGATGACTTACTCATCAAAACAAAGTTTTCCCTTTTCAAGGTGTTACACTGTTCTTGGGCACATCGAAGTGATGCAACAAGTTTTTCTTTTTCAACAAGATGACTGTTTATTTCTGATGAATGAGCCTTGATTAAACGTTCTTCTCTAATTGAGTCCTCTCTAATAGTACTTCAAGTATACTAATCTTTTCACGCTGTAGAGTAGTTTCTTGAATCAATTTTTCGATATTGTTAGAGAGAGATTCAATAAAGCAATAAATTTCACGTTCTCTTCCAAGAGATTTCTCGAATTCATCAATGAGCTGATCATTCTTTTCTTCAAGAATCTTGATTTTAGAACCTTGGAAATCAATGATATCAGCAATTTTTTTAACGATCTGGTGAATTCCATTTCAGATTCTGATACGATATCAATTTTCTCGTTTTCCCCTCGGGATTCGGAAGAATATGCTAAGGACTTATATTTTGAGTGAAACCCAAGATTTTTGGCATAATCAGAAACCTTAGAAGACATTTCTATGTACGTAGTTTGTAAGATACTTCTTAAGTCCACAAAAATCAGATTGCTACAAACACAGACTTATGAGGTCTTACACGTGTTTGCCTGCTCTGATACCAATTGAAAAGGCGGGGGTCTAACAACCACACCCAATATTTCGTTCGGAAATCTGAATAGAAAAACTCCAATATACTTTCAAGAGAATCAACTAGACAGTCAGACTCAATCTATAGAAAATTATATCAAAGAGTTATATCTCAATTTCTCAATTCAATCTGCAATCAAACAAATAGGAATTTTCGAGCCCGATTGAATAAGAGATATAACTTGACTCGATCACAAAACCAATATCCAAGTGTCAATCAATTCAATCAACAACCCAAAGGTCGGATTCAAGAACTAATTGAACTTAACGCACAACCTGTGATATTTCTATTATATAACAAAATATAATGCAAAAAGAAATAACACAGACACCAGAAATTTTGTTAACGAGGAAACCGCAAATACAGAAAAATCCCGGGACCTAGTCCAGCTTTGAACACCACATTATATTAATCCGCTACAGACACTAGCCTACTACCAATGAACTTCGGACTAGAATGTAGTCGAGCTCTAATCAATCTCACAATCGATCAAGGTACATGGTTGCGCTCCTTACGTCTCCGAACCCCGGAGGATTCTACGCACTTGATTCCCTTAGCCGATCTCACCCACAACCAAGAGTTTCTACGACCCAAAGTCGAAGACTTGATAAACAAATCTGTCTCACACAGAAAAGTCTATTGGAATAGATAAATCTATCTCCCACAGAAATACCTACGAGTTTTGTTCCGTCTTTTAATAAATCAAGGTGCACAAGAACCAAATGATAAACCAGACTTATATTCCCGAAGAACATCCTAGTATTATAAATCACCTCACAATAATATTAAACGTATGGAAGCGAAACAAGATATTGTGGAATCACAAACGATGAGACGAAGGTGTTTGTGACTACTTTTAATCTTACCTATCGGAGATAAATCTCAAGCAAATCTTAGCAAAGATAATACTCAATCACGATAGTAAAAGTAAGATCGAACACGCAACTACGAGAGAAAATAGTTGGGTCCGCTTCACAATCCCAATGAAGTCTTCAAGACGTTAACTTTCAAGGTTTTATGAAAACCTAAGTTTAAAGGAGAATCGAAGCTCTAGTCGCAACTAGTATCACACATAAGGTGTGTGGATTAGGTTTCCCGAGTTGCTAGAGTTCTCCTTATATAGTTTTCAAATCGATTTTGCAATCTAAGTTACCTTGGTAACAAAGCATTCAATATTCATCGTTAGATGAAAACCTGATTAGACTCAAGCTAATATCTTTCAACCATTAGGTCGAACTTATCTTGTTATACACAAATGAAGTGTACCTTCGTTTAGGTTTGAGTAACTTAGTACCTAAAAGTGTACACTAGGTTGGCTCAACAGTAGTTAACCGAGGTTAGATATATGAACACTCTCATATCGGTCTTATTCATCTTAACCACAACTAGTTCAAATGACTCAAATGAAACTAGTTATAGAGTTTGTTCAATTGCTATATTCTCATAGAAGTATACAAGAACACAATTGAAGCAAAATCAGTTTGATTCACTCGAATCAATTCATGAACATTATAGCCACGGTTTGCAAAGAATGCATTCCTTATTATATAAATGTATTAGTTCATGAACAAACCGATTTTAGAACTTTAACCACTCAAGTATGCAAACGTGTACGCATACTTAAGTAACCTGGCCCAGCGAGTTTGGGTTGGCATGAAAACGTGTACGCATACTTCCAAACAAAGCAGAAATTCACGGACTCAAACCCTTTGCCAGTACGCGTACGGTTATGTGTACCTAGGTACTCCGAATTTCACAACTAACAGGTACGCATACGGGTATGCATACTATAGTTCCGGTCATGGATCACATATATGCAAGAACGCATACAATGATCATAATCCAATGATGGTTAAGTGTTCTAAACTCTATTTCAATCATTGAAACTTTCTTAGAGGATGACAATAGCTGTTTTCACGAACTATTAGCATCAAAGAAATTTTCAAGTTATTGAAATAATCATAACGAAACATTCCAAGTCTACATCAAATGATTGTATCACACAAACCATGTAAGATGTTACTCGGCGATTTTCACATGATCATCTTTTGACTTTCGTCAAGAATATAAGATGAACTTGGTTGAAGCGAAAGCTTACAAACACATATTTCGAGAAATATGTAAGCGAGTTAAACTCAGCTCGAAATCTCAAATATGCGAGAATCGAATACTATATAAGAATACGACTTTTGTCTCAATATAGGAGATAGAGTATAAATAGACTTTCCAAGTGATAGATGAGTTTTAGTCTCCACATACCTTTTGTTGATGAAGTTCCACAAGCTCTCCTTAGTAGTTCTTCGTCTTCGATTGATGAAACGTCGTGAAGTCTAATGCTCAACTACACAATCTATCCTAGTCCGAGGCATTACTATAAGTAGACTAGAAATCAAAATTTATTGTTTTGATCACTAACATTGACAAACAAGCTTGAGATAGCAACGCTTGCGAGTTCGACCGAGCAGTGCTCTAACAGACGAGAATGACAGTAAAATAGTTATATGACACAACATAGAGACGCAATTGGTTTCACCCAATAAACTCCTACAACTACATAGGTCACAAGCGCTAATGATTTTGAATCAAGGGTGGAGATTGCAAAGCAAATTCAAGAAAATAACGACACGCATATACACATGGGTTAATCGTCAGAATCCACATGGAGAAGAAGGAGTAGTTGGTAACAATCACCTTATTAGAGAGAATGATAGGGAAGTGAAGGTACACAAGTCTATTACCTAGAAAGAAAACAAGGCCCACGAAGAAGGAAATATTTTTTTAGAAGATTGTCAAGCCCAAAATCCTTCGTTCAAAATTGTCGAACAGAGAGAAAACTTAGCAAATCATCTCTCTACTGTTATTAACTTATTACAGAAGAAACCCATAAATTTATTATT
The DNA here is from genome assembly GCA_023531295.1 of Papaver armeniacum. Classification (NCBI taxonomy): domain Eukaryota; kingdom Viridiplantae; phylum Streptophyta; class Magnoliopsida; order Ranunculales; family Papaveraceae; genus Papaver; species Papaver armeniacum. The sequence goes on along the minus strand of JAJJWW010018045.1, from coordinate 6,458 downwards.
TGCTCTCAAAAAATCCAATTGGTAACATCGAATCAGAAAGTGATGATAGTCAAAACGAGGTTGAGGATGCAGAAATTATCAGAGAAAGAAAAAGAAGCAAAGGGCAATAGAAAATAGATGCTAGAAAGAGAGAGGAAATTATTTCTCAAGAAAACGTATTAGAGGAGGAATTCACAATGGGAAAAAATGCTCTTCATCTCCAATGGATATTGATCATGTAACCCAAAAAAAAAAAAAACATCTAAATTAGATATGATGAATGACAAAATCATGGGTATGGTGGCTTCCCTAAATCATCCACAAGCTCAATGTTAGTCTACTCATAGAATTGACGAGGGTTAGGGAATCCCTCGACAATTTGTCACTTAAAATCCTTCTTGAAGGCGTGCAATCCTAGTATCGTCTTCTTGTCTGAAACCAAATTAGATAATTATAAAGCTAGCAGGTCTTATTACTCAATTGAATTATAGTGAGCATTTTATAGTTCCATCTGTGGGAAGTAAAGGTGGTCTGACACTACACCAAAACATCCGATTTGGGACGGATATACGCGTTGCAAATGAATTTCACCAACGCTAATATTTGTTGGGAATATGGCGTAGCAAATTTTAGTGCAACGCCAAAATCCGTTGGTCAAATTAATTTGTGCAACGTATATAAACGTTGGTAAAATAGATTACCAACGTTTGTTGAGCTTGGATTCTTTAATTTGTGCAATGGTTACAATAATTTAAAGGACGTATTACTCTAATTTGAGCAACACTTATATACGTTGCAAACCCGTTTACAGTTAAAAAACTAAATAAATTCCGACGATAATTCCATGTGAAAATTAGAATTCCAGACGGATGTGTCAGACCAAAATATATTCTTCACATTCATATACCATTGTAGATCAACTAAAAGACCCAATATATCACAACCCATCAAGATATATTCATATATATCATGCCAAAACCGGCAAAGACAAATAATCCAACTCTGGGCAAAGAACTTTATCATGCTTCAAATCAAAAAAAAAAGACTTTATCATGCCCGTTTATAGAAAGCGGCACGATGGTCACATTTCTACCCCCAGCATCAAGAATCCCGAAGCTAAAATTGCTCCCATCTTGCTCATGGTATCCTCATGCTTGTCAAGAATAATGTTTTCGAGCTGACGCCTAAGATAAAACACGATACAAATGAGTTCCAAGGAAGAAAAACAAAACATAAAGAAAAAAAAGTCGCATCAAGTATTAGTACAATATTACAAAGAAAAACAGTCTACTAGGGCGAAGTAATAAAAAATATCCGAAAGACCCAACACGAGAATCACAAGTTTCACTGGTTTGAATCATCACCATGGCCATTGCAATAAGTGCCCCTTGACGAACAAAATCAACAACATCCGATGTGAGTGGCTCAAAAACGAGATGGCCTCACTCAAACCTGTACCCGCACATGAAGTGCCCACCGCCATTGCAGACCATATCTAACATGTGGATTGTAAGACTCGGAGGCGAGGATACAATTCGTGAGTCCGGAAATACAACAACGTGATAAATTTCATGTTAGCTAGGATCAAAAACAACGGATACAAACTATAGCGTTTTCCGGAAATGGTAACTCGAGAAACCTTGAAACAAACAGAGAAGCAAAGTTATAGAAATAACGAATAGTATTAGACAGACAAAATACCAACCTGCTCAGGTTCAGAGGACAAAACAAATCCAAGGGGCTAGAACAGCTTGTCACTCCTTACGTCCTCACTAACATCGAAAAGCAAAGTGCAACAACTGGCGAATAGCCTAGTTGTTTTTTATTCCCCTGTAGACCATTGCTAACGCATACATACCACCATAACGGAGGATAGGATCTTGATCCCGAGTCATCTGCTCAATCAGTGTGTCAGCCTAATGCCAGCCCCCTAAAACAGAATTGAAAAACAATAATACATAAGTCGCTAAGTAGCTATTAATAATAGGAGCCCAACAATACAGATCCCGGTGCTCCACGTACCTAATAATTTTCTCATGCCGAGTCTCATGAGCATATGCAAGCATCTCACTAGCTTTTCGCTAGCTGTCCCAACCATTAGTAAACCCATACCAATGCACTGCTGACCTCACCCACCACAACGATCGGTATAAAGGACATTCTTAATATCATCATATATCCGTTCATCACTTGCTCCAAGAGCAAACAATCCAGACCTAAGCAAGCCCCATGTTGAATCACATGTGCACCAAGAAAACGTTTCAGCATAATATCAGTAATATGGCGCACAAATTGCAATAGATTCCTAAACAAGCCATACCCTCACATTTGTACTCCGTAAGCTGTCGCGGAGGAATTGTTTAATACCCTCACCATGGAATTGTTTATATATTACAAAATTCCAGCATTACAAATAATCTTAAACCCTTACCTGATAAGAAAATCACTCATCCTTACAACATTATTCATCCTTACAACATTATTCATCCTTGCAACATTTTACAAAATTATGAACTTAGTTTGAATTTACACAATAAAATTCCATTCTGAACAAGGTAATACAGCAGGATTCATTAATAGCAAACCTCATTCTTTTTCTGCACTTGGCACAATGGACAAGAAGGATGTAAAGAACCGATTTATCCTTAACATTACTAGATTTATAAACTACATCTTTGAAGCCTTCTCAACCAAAATTTTTGTTCTGTTTCTGCAAAATAAGTACACTACAAACATAAGAACATTACAAAAAATATTGAAGAAACTGGTACATGTGGTATTAGGTGAACACGCCAATTCACCACAAGGAAAATTCTCACATAACGTCAGGAAAAAAGAAGCACGGTCATAAAAGTTTAGATGGATTTTCAGTTCTGAGACACCCACCAAGGAATTCTTAATATAAAGGAGAAGTACCTTTTCAGTCAAATCCAGGCCATTTTGTTTGTCAATGAACTCAATGTTGCTCTAGTTCATTTTTTCCTCGCTGTACTCTTCCTTCTCCATCTTAAACACGTGCTGAAATTAATGTAGGGAAAGAGAATGAGAAGAAATTATGCAAATAAATTTTAATTTTTTTCATAAGAGCAGTAGAACAAGCGAGCGCGCAGTTGGCCACATCAGCATTGCAGTCAAGAGCTTTCACAATCTTATGGTGTAGTGAACCCATGTATGACATAAAAGCATACTTCATATTACATGTTTTATCTCATGTTTTTCTCTTGCCTCAGACATTCCATCAAGAATCTCTCACTCTCTTGTGGAGATGAGAAGACCAAATCCCATGATGTTTTCTTCGTCAAGACTTCCATCAAATAAATTGGTATCACTGTCTGCTCCATCAAGACTTCCTTCAAATAAATTAGTATCCTTGTCAGCATGGTCGTCATGATCGTCCGACATTGTTTCACTAGTTTCTTCACCTGGTTCCTTAAACTGGAAAGACACCGTTTATGTATAAAATTTTGTTATAAAAATACTAGGAAAATAAGGAGGTTACATGAATGAGAAATGGGAAGATCAGAAATCCCAATATAAAAACGGGGGTCCAATGATTGATATCTATTGACAAGAAATTGCATATAATGATGTGTTGTATCATAAGATGCATGTGTAAATAGATATATACATCACCCCAATCAATTCACATTATATATAATGCATGATAGATACACCAAGTACTCAAATAACATTATATTAAAATCCCACTCCTGCATTATGATTGCAAGCCTATATCATAGTAAAGGGAAATATTGATGGCAGATTTTTGACATCAAGCGTCATCTAAATTAAAGATGATTTTTACGTGCCTTCAAAGCTTTAAAAGGAGATGCAAAGCTATTGCAGTTTGATAATAAGCCTATATTGAAATACTGAAATACCTAAGCGTTAGTTTCGATCATAACAAATTTGTACATGTATATTAAAGGATCAACCTGTGAATAGATTTACTTTAAATCAGCAAGGCGTTGGTTTCTTTTTCATAATTTACTCGTCAAATATAGAATTTCAACCAACAAAATACTCTTACAAAATCAACAGGTTCATTGTCTTTCCCTTCTATCAACATATATAGATAACCAATGATTTGTGGTAATTCTTTTCCACCTTTTTGTTGTCCTTCCTTAATCAAGGGTAAAAAGAAACATAATATTATTAACCCCCACCTTAGTTTGCATCGAGCAAATTTGTGCAAAAACAACTTGACTATTTTCAAAATATTTAATCTTACTGCTTTGTGATTTCACCTTATTAATCCAAGGTGAATCATTTCACTAGTTGGATAAACTGGTGATGATTTCTATGCTTTAGAAGATGGAGGCGCCCCCAACATCTTCATTCACGCAGAAACTTTCCTTTTCATCCTATAGAATTAAACAAAAAAACATTCAAATAAGAGAGTGATATGGAATAACATATATTAGAGTTTCAAATGAGGAATCACCGCATATCCCAATCACATGGTTGAAAATGGTTGCCAACTTTTCATGAAAAATCATTATTAATGAACAAAAAGATATCCCTATTATCAAAGATGTTATTGCTGAAACTTTAGAAGCAAATTTGGCATCTTTTCCATTCCCTTACTCCAAGCACATTTGCAACCCTTACTCGATGGATAAACAACGTAACACACAAAAATTAGAACCATTTGAGGCGGTATAAATATCCTTTGCACATCGCGTAGCTAATTCATTTGATTCAAAATGGTCAATTACCCAATTGCGATGAAGAAAGCAAGTGGAATCATCATCTCCCATCCGTTTATGCTCATACCGCATACCATCAAATATCATATTGATTTAAAAATCAAACTCTAATACTAGTGTGTAAAATGGACTTCAAGTTTCCAAGCCGAGCACTCTTAAGATTTTACATTTATATGCAACCTGACATTAATATCATTTTCGAGTTCTAATTAGAAGCCAAGCATAAGAAGAATACACACCAAAGGGTAAATCGACTTCAAGTTGAATCTCGAGCACTCTTAAGATTTTACATTTATATGCAACTGACATTATTATCATTTTCCATGTCCTAATTAGAAGCCAAGCATAATAAGAATACACACCAGATAGTAAGAGCTGAGACTGCAACCTTAGCGTTATTCAAGTTCCGGTCATCAAAACTAGTATTCGCAGTACGATTCTCCAAGCGGTACATTTCATTAGCCATCAACCAATTCAACAGTTGAGGGGTCTTCTTTGTTGAGGCCTCTATCGCTTGGATCTGAAATTTTCATAATTGTATTGCTAAAGACGATAAACGGGAAGTTTGTCCCGTATCTACAAAAACGAAACTAAAACACCCTTAGTTCATAATAACTAAACTTAAAGATCAAAGTAAGTTCATGCAAAATCGCTCTAAACCAATCACTTACCGGAACCTTCTTTTGAGTGACTACACATACCGAATCCTTCCCTCGGACTCCAATCGAAGTAATCCTTGAATCTTTTACTTCCTTGAACATACACTTTATCATTAACAACAAAACATCCATAATTCTATAATCACATAACAACTTTACAAATTATTCATCATGCCTAAAAACCTTAAGTCAAAAAATTGGATCATACATACAACTTCGTTACTCTATGAATTTTTCTCAAATTTCATCACAAACCACCTAAAAAATCAATGACTAATTGATAAAATCTTGTAAAAAACAAACATATTACACAAAATCAGACACATCTTGCAATCTTATACTTATAGTGAACCATGTGCTTAAACAAAACATCTAAACCGAATAAATCAAAGCAAAACAACATCAATAAGCATGTAACGAAAGCAAATTTCAAGTGAAGCCATATGATTTCTCGAACACCAAACTTTCATTAAATCCTGATGAAGAAGATAACAGAATTGAAATAATGAGAAAACAAGAGAATAAACAGATGAATAACATTTAGAAATCACCAAACAACGTTTCAATCAACCAAAATCAAAAAAATAAATAAACAGAAGTTAGGGTTTATACCTTTTTCTGAAAATTAGAGTTTGTAGTTGGTAGATCGAACTTTTTGATTTAGGGGTTTTGATTAGGATACGTATCTTATAAATAAATTAGTTTTGATTTGAGGTTTTAAAACCGAGTTAAGGTTTCTTCTCTCGTCGTGAAAATAAGGTTTGGGGCTTTTAGCTAATTTGAATCTTGATTAACTGCTATTGCCGTTCATCACGAAATCTCAATCTAAAATGTCCGAGAGAGTTGATGAAAGAATGGAATTTTTGAGTGAGAGAGTTGAGGGAAAAAAGAGCCGAGAGGAAGAATGAAGTCCTAAGAAGAGAGAGTTCGATCTAGATAAGAGAGAGAGAGAGAGAGAGAAAACAGGATAAATAAACCTCGAAAATAATACTCCTATTTAGAATAGCCGTACGATCTCATCCTACATCAATGGTTCAAAAATTACTCAAAATTATTATGAGTTAATTTATAAATGATTTAACTGATATTTTATTTTGCAACGTATATTCTC
>JAJJWW010018044.1:0-52108 GCA_023531295.1 Papaver armeniacum | reverse complement strand
CATTATAGTTTATCAGACTTACTGATTCGCCTCTCTTATTTCAACTGCAGTGCAAAGATTAGCTGGCAATAATCAGTGTTGATAGAATCTTATGTCTTTGATTGGATATTTTTACTGCAACAGTCGAGCAAAACAATGCAATAATCCAGCAAATCCGGCAAAAATCAGCAAGGAGGGGATTACCAAAAAACCAATTAAAGACAACCAAAGAAGTCATTTACATGTAAGATATTTGTCCAATGAAGGTGCAAATGTTGTTGTGGTTTAGAATCCAGAATTAAGGATGGTCGTCCAAGGTGTTTGATACTCAATGTATTATTGTTCATCGCAAAAGCAAAGAAGACTATAAAGAATCATAGTGGTGAGTTCCATATTCCTATGAATGTCTAGCTAGTAATCAGATTAAACTTGTGTTTTGAATTTGGTAGATTAAAAATCATTAAGTAAGATGGGCATCTGACATGAGTTTTGTATTGATACATAAAATGAAGGCTTGATGCCTAAATATTTTAATTTTTCTTCCAATGATTTTTAAAGCAATCAATGAACAATTCAAAGATTGATTAGGTGAACTTTGTAACATGTTATGTTGCAATACACGTGTGCCAATGTATTGGTAAATATTATTTTATTTTTGCTAAGATTTGTTGGTAAAAGGTTTGATCACTTTTCTGGTTGTATATTTAGTGTTTGAGATCTATTTGGTACTAACATCATTGCAGTTTTGTAATAGATTTCAAGCAGAAGCAGGACACAGCCGAGAGATCGAAATGCAATTTGTAATAGATTTCCACGAAGTTGACAAGCTTCAAGATCATACCTAGAGAGAGCACAGCTAAGCTAATCTGGGTCATTATATTGCATATCCAGCTACCAATTAATCCTCCAGGTGAGAATGGACATTCACCCTTTATAAAGCGTTGAAATAATCCTTCAAGAGTCGCGTCCGTTTGGCTCAGTTCTGGCACTTCAAGATGTTATAGTAACATTATTGAACTTTTACTCCATACATGTTAATGTAAGATCTTTTGCGACAACTATAATGATCTGTAATTTTGGTTGGTTCTTGTGCAATAATGATACTTCGTTAGAAGGGTGTAAACAATGTTGGCTTTTATTGGTTTAGCAACAAATCAGAATTTGTTTAAACTAATCAAGAATTAAGCGGGGTTGGTAAAAATCAGGATTTGGTTAGAAGGGAGTAAACACTGTTGGCTTCTTATAGTTTAGTGACAAATCAGGATTTAGTTAAGCTGTTGGGTTGGTGATAATCCAGATTAAGGTCATGTTTAAGGTCTAATTATGTTTAAGTAGTGATCAGATCTTCTATGTATATATTGAGTTGTCTCTCTATCTCATGATGGAAAGGGTTTAAGAGACACATGGCATGCATGAACAGGTCTTTGAAAGAAAATTCTTAATTCTTCTTTTTAATTTTATTAGTATAGCGTTGTGGTAACTGTTTCTACTGTGTATGATGATGTCTGTTTCAGTTCACCTGTAGAGTATGAAAATGTAAGGTATATATAGTTTATATCATACTTGCGGTTAAGTTATAATCATTTAGGCCGGAACCAGATTCATTCGGTAACAACTGAAATTCTTCTTTCATTTGTTGCTTTTAAGTTCATAGTTGCAAACACTGATTTTCACTCACACACAAAACACTCTGAAGCTGATGAGAAGTCTCTTTTAGCTGCATCCAATCTGAGCTTCACAGAATTCTCGGAAGGAGGCTGCCAAATCGGTGGGTCTTGAGTTGAGATCAAGCCTGTTTCAATAGTACTTCTGCCACTTTGGTGTATCCTAATGAGCAAATTCACTCAAGTAGACTAATATTGTACGAGAAATGCTCCACTTTTGTATATCTTTTTGGTGGTACCGCGCTTTATGTCCTAAATCTAAGTATTTGAGCATTAAATGTGGAACTCGTATATCAACTCAAGTAGTATGAAGCTGGGTGACTTAAAATTGCATTGCGGCACAAATTCTGCAATTAGTTCGATCTAACCCAAGTCTGGAATCTCTCACCGGGTTTCAATTTTTTTGCATTAATGCCTCGTGATCTAAAAGTTTCAATCTATCACTTCAATTTGTCACGAGATTTGCTTCTCAATCCAAAATATCTCCTAATCAGTTGAGTGACTCAAAACCTAGCTAGCGATCCTAAATTGCAATGAGAAATTGGTCTCTCTAATACAAAATATAGTTGGCGGCCCAAAATCTAGAAGTACACCAAATAGCAGGAGAAAATGCTCCACTTTTGCTCATCTCCAAACGGTGTAACCAAGGTGTAGTTAAATTTTGCCTGTTTACCCTACTACTTATTGAGTCGTCTAGGGCATCATTTGTAGTTTCTCAAGAACTGCCTCTTCTCAATCTCTTCTGCTCTCTGTTTCACGCCGCCTCAAAGACAACAATCACAGATCTTGATTGATGATGGCTTGTGATGTTGATAATCGATCATCAACAAGAAGAACAAGATAGTAGCATAATGATATCTCCTCTCAACATAACTAGTATTCAATACCCTTGTCTATGGTATCTTGATCCCTCTTCCAGGAGTTTCTGTCAGGCCTCCATAGTATCTTACCATAAAACACTAGAAAAGAAGAGAATCCAGGCCAACGAAGCAACCATTTGGTCTTGATTCAGTCAATGTTAGTTTGGATCTTTTGAATGCTGCCATTTTTTTTTTCTTGTTTTTTGGATTTCCGAAAATCGGTTTTTTTGATATCATGTGTATTTGGGTGAAATAAATTTTGTGGTTATATTCAAGGGATTTTGCTTGGGAAGAATTTTTTTTTTTTTTTTTTTTGGTACTATTTTGCTTTGGATGAATTTGCTGTCATGTTTGGGGTAATTTTTTTTTGGTCAATATGTTTGGGGCTAATTTCAAGGGTTTTGTTTGGGGGTAGATTTTTTTTTTTTTTTTTTTTTTTTAATTTTGTAATATCATTTGGTTTGATTTTCTTGGAATTGTAAATTATTCCTATGTCTGTTAATTTGATTTGTTTGTTGGGAAATTCTTTTTGGTTAGGTCATCCCGCCCAAGATTTTATGGTTATTACTGTTTGGTGAAAATTGGGAATTCTTGCAAAGTAAGCAGATAAGGAAGTAGAGGGATTGAAGTTTTTTGGTCTTCGAGGGATCCTTAGATTAGACGGCTGGATTTCGCAGAACAGAATTAAAGTAAAAATAGATGGAATGCAATTTGTAAATGATCTCCACCGAAGTAAAAGCTTCAGGTTCACAGCCAAAAACGGAGACAGAACAACTAGTCTGGGTCATTATGTTGGATATCTAGTTACCACTAAATCCTCCAGCTGAGAGTGGACATTCACTCCTTAATAATCCTTGACGAGCAGCTTATAACTTTCCCATGTAGCTCAGTCCTGGGCCTCCTGGCAGTTCAACACATTAAGGTAACAATATTGAACTTTAACTCCGTGCATGTTAATGATAGTTTTTTTCTTCTTTTCTATGTAATAATAATAGTGATCTGTGATTCTGATAGGTTCTTATGCAACAATGTTACTTTGTTTAGAAGGGTGCGAACATGCTTGGTTTTTTATGGTTTAAGGTCTAATTGTGTACTTACGCTACCTTGAGTTCAAGTAGTGATAAGCTCTACTATGTAGCTCAGTTGTATTTAAACCACATATCTCATCATGAGATAGAGAGACATGTGGCATGTAGATCTGTGGATTTTCAGTGAAAAGATGAAAAGTGAGAAACATATAAAGCACAAAAATGATTATAGTCATCCTATTTTAGTTATGCTCAACTCAAAGAACATTATTGTTGTTTGTATCCATCACCTACATATTCTTAGCACTGCTCAGTTAATTTCTATTATTTTTCAATATATGTGGGCTTTCATTTTCTGTAGTTATATGGGTAGTAAATATGATAATCAGGGTCAAGCACCGATTGAGTTTAATTATGTCAGTTTCAATATTTAATCACTGTTTTGGCGATCTAAGCCTGTAATAGGGTATCAACATCTTCTCTAATATAAACTGTAATAGTTATTTGAAAGTCTTCATGGTAACTCATCAGCAGAGGAATATGGTAGTTCTCTGAATGACAGCACCAGCACCACCCACTCTCCATACTTGGGTCTCTTTGACAATTTTGCATGCTCAACATTAATTTGATATTTGTATTCTAATTGCTAGTATCAAGTCCTTTTGGGATGAAAACTATGTTCTCGTTTGTATGAAACTCGAAAAGCATTTGATAAGATGATGGATTGGTATGAAAGTTTTCTATGGCTATGACTAGACTTATATTTTTAAGTTCTAACCGAGTCATTTAAAATACATCTGGTCCGGGTAATAACTGGAGAGATCTATGTTCGCTGGAGTTGGATCTTTAATGGGTGCCGACTTGGTAATGCTTTGAAGTCTTAGTGATAATAGTTCTTTGAAAATTGAGTGGATGATGGCTTACAGAGTTTATCAATATCATTTGGTGGTTGTTTATCATTTTTATTCTACTGTCAGATATTATCAAGCTCAGGTTGAGGTATGCCGATTATATTTTCTTTTGGAATATGCCTGCTAGCTTGTTGTTTCATTAACTTGTATTTGAATGACAAGATGTCAAGTGCTAGGTGAATTGAATTCGCAAGGGTTTAACCATTTCGTGGTAGCCCGTGCTCCAGTTCCAGCATATGAAAACTTATTTATTGTGTGCCAGCTATGTCTTGTATTTATATTCTGCATGAAGAAGCACCATATTTGGTACTCATCCTGCATGAACAAGCCTGTCTGTCTGTCATGTGTGTTTGTGTTGGTACTCTTGTGTTGCGAGATCTATGCTTTCCTGTTTTAAGTACTCTCTGTTGTATGCGTCTTTGATTGATTTTTTGTGCCCAAACTTTACTCAAAAGAGTGATGGATGTCTTCCAGCCTGAGAGAGCCTTTATGCTGACAAACTTACTAGTCCTCATATTCTTGTTTTCAGAATTCCAGTATCTTATGTACTAGTCCTCATATTAATACTTAAGAGACTGTAACAAGTTCCTTTTTATGTTTTTCTTTTCAAGTTCAATTTCATTTTTTTTCAGTCCTGTATGTTCTTCTTAGTGTGAGTTATATCCAAGTAAGTAAAATATTTATTGGATATATTACCAAAAATTGAAGATTAAACTGTGATTCTCATTGTATTAAGAGTATTTAATTAGTTTTCGCAATAAAAGATTAGAACCCAACTTACCGGTATCAGGATTTGAGAGATGACGGACATGCATGATGGAGAGTGATGAATGACGAACAAGACGACTTTGACGGGTAAACTTGCATACTAATTTGCAATCAGCTGGTTCCACCAATTCACAAACAACTAAACTACGAGGCGAGGTACTAAAATCGCGACATTAATCAAAATTTGCACCAACACACAGCAGCTGTGAAGCACGGACACCTCAAAACCGGTGACGTATCCGTGTCGGACGCCTTATCAGTGTCGGACACTTGGGGATACGTATCAGACACCCCATTTAAAGTGTCCCTTTTTATTAATTACGAAAAAGATAGGGGATGCTTTTGGGATACTTCTCGGATACTCTAGAGAGGACACTTCTTATAGTATATATATATATATATAATATATTGCCAAATATTTGTATACATAATATGTTAAATATTTTTAGATATGTAATATATTCGTATTTATCAAAAATTATTCTATAGAAGCAGTATATAAATATCTAACCCTAACATTCTTATTCAATATTGATGAGTGATGAGTTATCTTTTTTTTTTTAACTTTTTTTTTTTTTGATATTCCAGATAATATTTTATAATTTTCTTACTTTATGAGATTCTTTCACTATTAATAAATTAAATATTTTTTAATTAATACACGTATCCCAACGTATCCCGTATCCCCATTTTTTGAAAAATGACGAATCCCCGTATCAGTATCCTCGTATCCGTATCCCCGTATCAGTATCCGTGCTTCATAGCACAGCAGTTATTGTTCGACACGCAATTGATAATTTGATGTAACAGAAGTGTAATTTACTTTTCGCCATACTATATATATTCTAGAAGTATTGAGTTGAGTTAGGGCATCACTTTCATTCTGAGTTTTCTTTTTCCCCTCTCCCTGTCCGTCTTCTATTCCTTAGTTTTCCGCCGCCTCAAAAACAAAAACCACCACAGCACAGATCCATCTACCATGGCTTCGGATGTCGATGATCATCAACAACAGGAACAATAAGATCACAGCATAATGGTTTCTCCTCTCAAAAGTAAATAGTATTGGATGTTTTACTCCTCTTCTTTCTATTTTATTTACAAAATCAATAAAAATCATTTTTTAGCGGTTCTTATTAATCGGCTTCTCTTGTTTCGACTGCAGTGCGAGGATCGGTGCAATATTGAAATGGATCAGTTCACCTTCCACAACATGTGATGGATCTACAATTCTTGTCCGCTGTTTAATTCCATTTCTTCTTTTGTCGACGACAGTGCAAAGATTCTTATAGTTTTATGCTAAAGGTAAGTTTAATTTCCATATTTAAGGTTTTCTTATTGTTGATTAATAGCTTAATTATATTTAAAAAGAACCAATTGATATGTGTACTTTTTAAATTTTTAGGCTACGCAATTCCTGGAAAGAGTATTGAATTGAAGTAGACAAGTCAACCTGGACAATGGTGGCCATCTGGATGCTGCATTTGTCAAATTCGTTACGTGTGAAAGAATGCAAGGAAATTGTGTGGATTTATTGGTGCTGACCAAAGAAGTCATTCAGATGTAACATATTTGTCCAATGAAATGATTTAGAATCCACAATTGATGATGGCTGTCCAAAGTGTCTGATATCCAGCGTTGTAGTGCGACTTCATCGCAAAAATAAAGAAGGCTAAGAAGAATCATATTTATATGAATGTCTAATGTTTCTTTGAATGCAACAAACAATTGGAAGATATATATATATATATATTTTATTTATTTTTTTGGTTTGATCAATTTTTTTTTGAAGATATATTAGGTGAACTTTGTAATGCGAGATGCTATAATACATGTTTCCCTATACATTGATATATATGGTTTCGTGCTGTTAACATATGTTGATAGAAGGTCTAATCATTTGTTGATAAATATTTAGTGTTTGAGATCTTTTTGATGCTAACAAAAGTTCTGTTTTCATGTGTCTAGGATATATGGCAGGTAGAGAACAAACACCAAGTAGAAAAAAGGGCACTGGTGAGAGATCGAAGTGCAATTTGTAAATGACCTCCGTGAAGTTGAGAAGCTTCGAGTTCACAACCTAATGGAGAGAACACATCTAATCTGGGTTATTAAATTGGCTATCTAGTTAACACGTAATCCTCCAGCTGGGAATGGACATTCACACCTTATACAGCGTCGAAATATTCCTTCCCAAGCTGCTTCTAATTTTCCCGTTTAGCTCAAATCTGGCACTTTAAGTTGTTTTTCCTTTTGAGGATATGCACCTGTTGCTTCGAGTCCGATTCTAAGAGGATTCGTAGGTATCCTTCGAGTCCGATTCTAAGAGGATTCGTAGGTATCCGATGTCCTTTGCTGTTGCCAGTAATACAACTATAAAATAGGACACCTTGGTGGTCCTCAATGATGAAACCCACCCCTGCAAATCCTGAGTTTCCTTCCATCAGTGTTGATCTTTTCGTGTCCCTTGCTTTAACAAATTCGGGAGCCAAAGATAATGCTTCTCATGACAACTTGAGTTGGTGATTGGAATGATTGTTTGAAAATTGCGGCATTCTTGCCAACCAGATACTCCTTAGGAGGTAGCTGTATAATTTGTGTGGTGCAGGTGGGGTGGGAAGAGTTGTGTTTTGGAGAAGTGTTAATGTGGGGTGGTGGAGAAGTAGATGGCACAGTTCTGAATCCCTATGCAGGCATGTGAAGAATTTGCTCGATAATACTACAGCCTTTGTACATGTGAATAGAAAGTGTTGCTGCTTCTGGTTGAGTAGGAGAAGTGTGTGCAAGGGTTAAATGTCCCCATTTTGCCTTGCATGTGAAGCTCCAAAGTTATGAGGCCATCATGCTGTACTTTTGAGAGAAACATGATGGCCTGGTAATTCCAGTTATTGGTGGTAATATCTATTAGGGTATCATCCAATTAGGGGTTAATCAGTGGAGATGGAGGCAGTTATTGGATGGTACTATTTCAGAAAACATGTTTATAAATAATGACGTCCAGATAACAAATCCGGTAAGATGTTTGGATTCACAGGCATAAATTTCGATAATTTGAAATTATTTAGATTTATTCCTCAAACAAGTTGCAAGATAGGATTCTAGTACCGACTATGAAACAAGTGAACTAAGCCAAGTTGTAACTGTAGGGAGTCACATTTATCACAAACAGATAGTTTGGTATTTGCAAATGAAAAGATAGAATTGTTTATGCCTCATCATCAAAAAATTTCAAGACTCTAATTTTGACCCACTCTTCTGTTGTAGAGCCACTTTATTGGGTTTGAAAATATTGGTGCATCCAAATTTGGAGGCTTGTTACCATTCACTTTTGTCAGGGAGGGATACTATTAGTTTATGCCACACAAATCCTTCAATATGTACCAAATTTGCATCGTGACATGAAATCTCTCATTGTATTTCAGAATTTGCACCATGAACTAAAAACAGTTTCCGATTCAAAATCTACAAGTAATTCCACACGAGTTGTCCGAGTGAGTCAATGTAAACAAAGTGTAATTATTAACTTTGTGATTATTATTTAGTCGTGTGTGTTAGTTAGGGCATCATTCATTCTTCTTAGTTTCTTCCTACTCCCCTCCCTCTCCCTCCCCTGCCGCCTCTCTCAAAACCCACCACAGAATCATGGCTTATGATGTTGATGATCATCGACAAGGAGAGCAAGACACTAAGCATGATGATATCTTCTCTCAAATATAAGTAGTTTAGCTTATTGTTGTTCCTCTATTTCTTTTCTACGCCGGAGGATTAAAGGTATAATGTTACCTCGATTCATGATTCCGTTAAAGTTAGGATCTTTGATTTGAATGCTGTTATTTTAAAATATTTTTCTAATGTTTTTCCCAAAGCTTTTGTTAGTATTATTGAAAGTATTAGAAAATGGGTTTTTTGCGAAATGATGTAGATATGTGAAAGAATTTGTTGAGATTTTTTGTTTGATTTGCTTGGGATTGTAACCTCTTCCTATTTCTCTTGTATTTTCTGCTTTAGGTCGGGGGATTGCTTTTGATCAAGTGTCCAGCCAAGATGGTATATATTGCCTAGTGAGAGACCGAGAGTTCTCTTCTTTAGGCTAAATTTAGCTCTAGCAAAACAGAATCCAAGTGAAATTAGATCGACTGAGACTTTTGGGGTTGAAGGGCGTGAAAGTAGAAATCCGAGGGCAGGATCTGGATTATAAATCATGTGGAGTACTTGTACTTCACAAGGGATCTGGTAAGAATATCTGTTTCCAAACTTCATTTTTTCATTTTTAGAGTTGTTGATTGACGAGTCCCCCGGTTGTTGTCTGGCATTGCAGTCCCCATTAAGTTTGTAGCAGCTATATTTTTGACTTGAACTATTAGTTTGTTGAGAGACTGAAAGTTTATTAGTTTGTTGTTTGTAGTGTGTGGTGTCCTATCATTAATCCGATCTTGTCATTTGGAAGTGCTGATACTTGAGAGACTGCAAGTTTGTTCATGTTCATAATTTCTTTTTGATTATGCTTGACCATGATTAAAGAATTCTTAGTCTTGAATCATAACTATGGAACTTTTTGCACAGGAAATTGAACTCTTAAGTGATAATTCATGAATTGTGTTCTCTTAGACTCGCATATTCGCCAACCAACTAGTGGTCAGATGGTTGGTATGCTCCCTTCCATTGCGGAGGTAGGGGTTCGAACCCCGTAATTGGCAGAAACAACTCCTTAAGGATGTAGTTCAAGACCACTGTTCCAAACCATCAAAAAAAAAAAAAAAGACTCGCATATTCATTCGATACTGCTTTTATGTGTGATTGAGAGCTAAGAGCAGAGTCATGTTGAGAGTTGTTTGGACACTGCTGTACAACTTGTTAGTATTTGTATTTGGTTCAATGAGTTAAAATAGAGTAGTAGGTCATGGAAGAAAGTGAGTCAGATTAATTGAAATGTAAAAGAAATGTGTTGTTTCTTTCTGTTCAATGAAGTAAGTTATACCCTTATCATATTCACTGTTCATGCTCTATAATAAAAAGAATTGTTTGTTTGCAGGTTGATGGAAGGTTAATCTTATACAACCAGAAGAAGATAGTAGAGTTAGCCTAGTTTCACCTAACTACAAAACGAAGGAACAATAAGAGGAAACCACCAATGGAAACATGGACAAAAGCATGAGAGGAAAACTTGGAAAGGTAAAATATTTAATGCACTTCATTGCCTTTGTTGTGTTGATGTGCATTCTCCTCTCTTAGTTACTTATCGGTAGTGCCAAACAAGTTTATTACTTCTAATTGAGCAAGAGATGACACTTTTTTGCGCCCAATTTTAGTTTATTTTCCTAAACATGGTTGTTTAAGTCGTAATGGTGTGTGCTATTTTTGCGGGTACATGTCTGTGTGTCATGTGTCTCGCATGCTATGTTTGTGAGCGTACATGTCGTGTATAACAAAATTTGTAAGTCACAAATCAATATGGTTTGTGAACAATTTTTACGGAGTTGGATTCCTTAGATTTGTGAGAGATAGCAAATGATGTGAGGGAGGGATACTATTGCACTTAAAAGGCATGACTAAATATTGGATTCTTTTTGGGAAAAATAGGGAATACTGTGGATTCCAATTTTGCTAGCATTTGTGTTCATCCCTAAGAAATATTACATTCACATTTTTCTCATATAAAGATTCTTCTGAACTTCTTTTTTTTGGTGTGTTTTTCTTTGGTTTATTTTTAATTAGTAGCTAAGTTATTCTAAAGAACTCATTGATAAGTTCTATGTAAATTTTTAGGTAAGCAACAGGTGGAGCAAATGTGAACTTTCTGATGTTCAAGTGAAATGTGGTTAATTTGACAGTCCTAGCTCCCAATATTTGCGCTAGCTGGAGCAGAAGTGCAGTCAGTGCAACTACTATGGTTTGAAGGGTGAAAACATTGTTGCCATAACTAATGGTCCAAACATGGAATTAGATATTTGACAACAGTAAACACTTGGTATATAACCTGAATGGATGAGTTTATGAAGAAGAAGAGCAGCAATATCTCTTAATTGGTTGCTCTGTGAGAACATGGCATAGATGAGCAAATTAATCATTGCGTCGTAGTTAATAGCTAATGTAATTTGTGTATTGTTAGATAACTGGAACTTGAGATTTTGGCTTTAAAGTTGAGAGTGGATTAATTTGAATTGTTAAGCAAATAAATATAGGGCATTTTCTAGTGATTCACGAACTATGATTTGCTATAATTACAAGAATTTCTTTTTTGTTACGGACAGTTGAAACTGAAACTACTTACGTCTTCAGAATTTCAGTCACACCATAATATAAGGGATGAAATTCTGATGTAGTTATGGGAGTTGTCTCCTAGCCCATTTTCTTTTCTTTTACAGCTCTCTATGGAGTAGTGGAGGTTTGAACATGGAAATCGTCTATCAACTAAAGTAACAAGCCGGGTGCCTTAAAATATGCATTGTCACACAATTTCTTGAATCATTAGTTGAATACGTAGCAGTGCAGCTCAAATCTGAATCGTGACATGAAATCTCCGCCCCACCTTTGTGTATATCCTAGTGGTGTAATCAAAGTGTAGTTAACTTTTCATCTATTTAGAGCTGGTATTTAGATTTAGATCATAGCCGTCTGAGTTAGGGCATTATTATCATTCTTAGTTTTCTTTTTGCTCCCATCTCCCTTTCCCTCTTTTCCTGTGTGTTTCCCGTTTCAGAACCACCGCCGCTATGGCTTTTGATGTTGATGATCATCAAACAACAGCAACAAGCAGATCGTAGTATGATGATATCTCCTCTCAAACATAAGATCTAGTTTCGTCCTTTCAGACGTAAGATTTAGCTTACTCCTCGTACAAGAATTTCAAAAATGCATTGCCGCACAAATTCTGCAATTAGTTCGATCTACTTATGGAGTCGTCTAGGGCATCATTTTAGTTTCTTAATAACTGCCTCTTCTCAATCTCTTCTTCTCCAAAGTAATCTATCATCAACAAGAAGAACAAGACACTCAACATAATGATCTCTCCTCTCAACATAACTAGTATTGGATAATTCTCCTCATAGTATATCGCAATATGGCATCCCTCTTCTTTGCTTCTCGGAGGCGGTCTTTACCATAAAACAACTGGAAAAGGAGACAATCCTGGCTGACGTTGCAAGCATTAGGGCACAGGTAAAACCTTACCTTGATGAAATTGAAGTTAATGAGTGCTGCTGCATTTTAACATTTTTGTTAAGTTTTTTTTGTTTTTTATTTGGATTTTAGAAAGTTTTTCTTTTTTGAAATCATCTAAATATTTGGGTTAATTATTTTTGTGGTTAGGTAAGGGTTTTTGTTTAGGAAGAATTTGTTGTGATTTTTGGGGGTAATTTCAAGGGTTTTGTAATTTCATTTAGTTTGATTTGCTTGGGATTGTAACTTGTTCCTATCTCTGTTTGTATTTCTGCTGTAGGTTTGCTTATCCCTTTTGTTTAAATGTCTATTCAAGCATTCAGCCCAAGGTTTTCTGGTAATAACTGCTTGGTGGAAATTGGGAATTATATTCAACTTAAACAGCTAGGGAAGTAGAGGGATATGGGTTTTTGGGCATTGCAGGGATCCTAAGATTAGAAAGCTCGTTATTGCAGAACAGAATTAAACTAAAAATAGATCAAATGCTATTTGTAAAGGACCTCCACCGAAGTTGACAAGCTTCAAATTCACAGCCAAAAACGGAGACAGAACAGCTAGTGTGGGTCATTTAATTGTCTATCTAGTTACCACTAAATTCTCCAGCTGAGAGTGGACATTCACCCCTTAATAATCCTTGACGATCTGCTTATAACTTCCCCATTTAGCTCAGTCCTGGCACTTTAACATGTTGCGGTAACAATATCCAACTTTAACTCCGCGATTGTCAATACTAGTTTTTATGCATAGTGATCTGTAAATCTGATTGGTTCTTATGCAACAATGATACTTTGTTTAGAAGGGTGTGAACTTGGTTGGCTTTTTATCGTATAAGGTCTAATTATGTAGTTAAGCAGCTTAAGGTTAATGATACCTTAAGTTCAAGCAGTGAGCTCTCCTATGTAGCTATTAAGTTGTCTCTCTATCTCAAAACTAGGAGGTAACCATATTGAATTTTTACTTTGTACATGCTAATGTAAGTTCTTATGCAATAATGATATTGATCCGTAGTTTTCTTATGCAACAATGATACTTCGTTGGAAGGGTGTAAACATTATTTGTTATCTATTGTTTAGCTACAAATCAGGATTCGGTAAAGCTAACTTAAGCTGGGTTGGTAAGGTCTAATTGCATGACAAGGTCTCTTTTATAGGCAAGAAAGATAATCATTGATTCTCCCTCATAATACATTCTCACTATTTCTTCTTGCTAATTCTATCAGTGTAGCATTGTTAGTATCTGTCTAATACTGTATATGAAGTTGTCTATTCAGTTCACTTGTGGATTATAATATAAATAAATTGTAATTCAGACAATCATTGTGGGTTATTTGACAGTCCTAGCTCCCACTGTCTTGCGCTAGCAGGGGGAGAAGCATACTGCAAGTACTATGGGCTAGTTCTTACATTAGAAGAACACAAAACCTATATCAGGCTGTTCTCACAGATAACTTGAGACCTAGTTTAGCTAAAACTCTTATTCCTTTACCTAGAGATAGAAGATGGTTCCCTCCTGAGGCACCATTCTTGACTATTAACTTTGATGCTTCCTTTAAATTACGTCATAAATATTGTGGTATAGGTCTAATCGTAAGGAATTTTGCAGGAATCTACCGGGGATCGAGATGCATCTTCAACAATGGACTTCTAAGTGCCGAGGAGGCAGAATGTATGGCAGCTTTAGAAACAGTAAATTTGGCTATGAGATTAAACCTGGACAACATCTGCAGATACAAGAGTAGGTTGGGAGCAATTACCAATTATCAAAGATATAAAATTATATCTTAATAACTTTAGATTATGGAAAGTAAGGCATGTAATAAGAGAGTGTAATAGTGTGG
This sequence comes from Papaver armeniacum, assembly GCA_023531295.1. Taxonomy (NCBI): domain Eukaryota; kingdom Viridiplantae; phylum Streptophyta; class Magnoliopsida; order Ranunculales; family Papaveraceae; genus Papaver; species Papaver armeniacum. The sequence goes on along the minus strand of JAJJWW010018044.1, from coordinate 37,906 downwards.
TAGACTTAATAGCAAAACACTCGAGGAAGTTTAAGGTGTCTGAGTTGTGGCAAAACACAATACCAAGTTTAATATGTAACCGACTTGATGAAGATATGAAGGGTATCCCCCCGCATTCTTCTGAGCAAGAAATAAATTCTCTTTTGCATCAAAAAAAAATTGTTGATCTGTGCATTTTGTTTGATGAAACAACTTTTAAAAAGCTCATAATCAAAAACCAAAAAGGAGTTCAATCTTCCCAATGAAAATCTAATCAAAAAACATACTAATTCAAAACTAGAAAAGAGTTCATTCTTTAATATGAACACAACAAAACTTCTATTATTATGAACAAAACAGAGTTCATTCTTTTAAATGAACACATAATAAAAATAAACCAAATTCAAACTACAACAGAAAACTTCATTATTAAGCCAAAAAAAAAGGAGTTTATTCTTTCAAATGAACACAGACAAGAACATACCAAAATCAAACTAGAACAATGTTCATTCTTTATAACGAACACACAAAAAAACTTTCATTATTATGAACAAAAACATAGTTCATTCTTCAAATGAGCACCCAATAAAACCATACTAAATCAAATATTATGAAAACAAAGTTCATTCTTTAACATGAACATACAACAAAAACTTCATAATTAAGATAAAAGAACATAGTTTATTCTTTCAAATGAACATTTAATAAAAACAAACTAAATCAAGTTTGAAAATAAAGTTCATTCTTTAAAATGAACATACAACAAAACCTAATTAAAGTTCACTATTATGAACAAGAAAATAGTTCATTCTTTCAAATGAACACCTAATCAAAACCAACTAGAAATATTTTTTTTGAAGGAGGAAGGAGCTCAAAAGAGCTCCAAAATTATTGAACTACCTCAGTTAAGTTGAGGTTTGCAGAGATACAAAGGGGTGGAGAATTTGCATTCCACCAATTATTTACATTTTCGTGCATTGCATATTGACACAACTCGTGTGCCAGGTAGTTTGCACTTTTTGGAACATAATTAAACTTGATATCAAAAAGGAATTAGTCGCATCTTTTATCTTAAGAACTTCAGATCTAATACTCCACGGGATGTTCCTAGTTTCTCCAAGAACTGCTGCAGTTACATTTGAAGCATCACCCTCTATGATGACTCTGGAGAAACCAAATCTGATTCCCACCTCCGTTCCTAGTTTGCAAGCAATTGTTTCAGCAAGCAGTGGTGAAGTAGCATCAAACGTCATTGTAGCGCATCCTAGGAAACATCCATTGTGATCTTGAGCAACTGCACCCGCTGCACCATTGTTAGGTATGAACGCCGCATCAACATTTATCTTCACATACTGTGGATCAGGCCGAACCCAGTGGTTGCTCGAAAGAAGAATATTATCATTCTGATGACTAGCTGCATCCGCAATTTCCATGCAGAGGTTAAAGTCATGCGTAGAATTTTTGAGGACGAAGTTTACTGAGAAATTGGCATTTGAGAAAATCATCTCGTTCCTCATTTTCCATAAATTCCAAAGTAAACAAACTCTCATAATGAACTGGTTCTCCATATTATTTTCCATCCAATCAATGACGATTTGCATCACATTCCCTGAAGTTGAATGACTGTTTAAGTCCATTCCCGCCTGATGAAACACCAAGGCAGCTTTTGGACAGTCAAACAATAAATGAAATACCGATTCTTGTGCATCATTGCAGAAAGTGCAAAAGCGGACTCAACATGATTAACAAATCGTTAATATTTAACTTGACAAAGATTCCATTGTTTAGAATTTTCCACATGAACATATGAATTTTTGGAAGAATTGATTTAAAAGACCAGAACTTCTTCCATGGGAAAGCAACGTAAAAGGTTTCGAAGAGGGAATATTATTCATTAGTAATTTGTAACAAGATTTAGTTGTAAACTTGCTCGAAGGAGCGCATTTAACTGACTAGAGTATCAACATCACTTGCCGAAGGACTCATGTAAATTGATGAAATACAATTAACTATCTCTTGGGTAAATAATTGATGTAGCAAATCAAAATTCCAATTGCTAGAATCAAGCAACAAAGAAGTCCAAACTCACAACACCAACAGACATTGTATCTGGTCTATTAATAAGATGATCGGTATTACGAAATAACCAAGGATCATCCCATATAAGAATTCTTTCACCATTCGCAACTTGCCAGAAAATTCTGTTTTCAAGGATATGCCTGACTTCTAGTAAACTGCTCCAGATAGCCGTGCATTTTTCAGGTTTTTCTACAGTCCAGAAAGATTTATCCATGATATATTTGGCAGAAAGAAGCTGAACCCATCGTGCATCCCTATCCTCAATGAATCTCCAGGCCAATTTGCAAATGAGAGCAATATTCATCTGTTCAATATTACGAATTCCTAAGCCTCCACATTCTTTGCTCAAGAAAACTTTTGTCCAGTTGAAGAAGTGAAGTTTTCTTTCATCGGAAGTATGACCCCACCAAAAAGACCGTTGGATTTTATCAATTTGTTGAGTAACCCCTTTAGGAAGTAAACAATATCCCATAAAGAATATAGGAATTGAAGAAAGAACAGTTTTTAATAAGACATTTCTACCTGCAGTATTAAGATAATGCAGCCTCCACCCCGGTAATCTCTCAATGAATTTATCTAAGAGAAAGCCAAAACTCGCGATCTTATGATCAGATTTTAATGGGTAAACTCCAAGATATTTATCTTCTGAAGACATTTCGTTGACACCAAAATCATCCATTACAACTTGTTTTCTGAAAGGGGAAATACCTTTACTGAAGTGAATAGATGACTTAGAGTAGTTTGTTATTTGCCCTGATAAACCAGCATACTCTTGTAGAAGTTTCTTCAGATTCATAACATTGGTTCTTGAGTTAACTCCAAAGAAAAACAAATCGTCAGCAAACATTAGGTGTGTGATTGTTGGCGCATACCTATTTAATTTATACCCTTGATACAGACCTTGAGTTTCATATTGATGCATTAACAATGAGAGACCCTGGGAGCATATGATAAAGAGCGTAGGAGATAGAGGACACCCCTGGCGAATTCCTCTTTCACTTTTGAAAAAACCCTGGGGAGAACCATTGATATTGATGGAAAAAGAGGAAGTTGTAACACATTCCATAATGAGAGTATGAGAAGTACCAGATATTCCCATTATTCTCAACATATCACCAAGAAATTTCCAGCTTACTCTGTCGTAAGCCTTTGCCATGTCTACTTTTAAAGCAAAATGGCCATTTGTAGCCCTGGAATTATTCATAGAATGCAGCAATTCTTTAGCTATGATAATGTTATCAAGGATTTGACGACCAGGAACAAAGGCGCTTTGAGACCAAGAAATAAATTCATTCAGGTATGGCTTAATTCTATTTGAAAGAATTTTGGTAACAATCTTGTACAAAACATTGCAGAGTGAGATTGGACGATAATCTGATGCTGTTACTGGGTTCTTCATCTTTGGAATCAATGTAATGTTGGTGTGATTTAGTAAATCCGGTAAAGAAGCATAATGGAAGATATTCTTTATTGATTTGTAAACATCATTACAAATAATATCCCAACATCTTTTATAGAAAACAGGAGAATATCCATCAGGACCAGGGGAAGTAAAAGACCCCATTTGAACAACAACTGCCCATATTTCTTCCTTTGTAGGAGCTCTGCATAAAGCATCATTATCTAAATGTTCAACAGCTTGACCCTGAATTGAGAATTGCGGAGGATCTGGAATGGCTTCCTCTTGAAACAAAGTCTTGAAGTGGTTAACAAGTACATTTGCAATTTCATTCTGATCAGTAACCCAAGTTTGGTCTTCTTTAAGTAAATGAGTAATGGTGTTCTTCCTCCGTCGTTGTTGCACAGAAAGATGAAAGTGTCTTGTATTCCTGTCCCCACACTTTGCCCATTGTTGCTTCATACGCTGGTCCCAGTACGTAGCCTCCATAATTAGATAGTCATTTAGTTGCGCAGCCACCAATTTTTCTCTTTGCAAATTTGCAGCAGTAGGTCTCCAAGATTGAATTCTCAAAAGTTTTGTTTTCAGAATAGCAATCCTGTGTTTAACACAACCAATTCTTACCCTGCTCCATTCAGTAAGAAAAGAGCCTAATTTTCTTAACTTGGATTGGATATCCTCTTCGTTATCTGGAGACCAACATTCTCCAACCTTCTGAAGGAATTCTGGATGAGAAAGCCAAAGTGCTTCAAATTTATAATTAGGTGGAGCTCTAGAGATATTCCGGCAAGTATTTAGCAGAATCGGGGCATGATCACTTGCTAATCTCGGGAGATGAAGAACCGCAGCATTATGAAAACCAATACACCATTCTGGATTCGCAAGAACCCTATCCAACCTCTGACGAATTAAATCATCTATTCCACGACCATTGGTCCAAGTGTAAGCCGGCCCTTTATAACCTAAATCAATTAGATGATTCTGATGTATGAAGTTGTTGAAGTAGGAAATGTTTGAGTTCAGCACCGGAAGTCCACCAAATTTATCGTTACTAGAGGAGATAGCATTAAAGTCGCCGATGAAACACTTACAGCCATCAAAGTTTTGAGCATAAGTTGTCATACTTTGCCAAAAAGCTGTTCTTTGAGCAGTTATGGGAGGACCATAAACACAGAAGAGATGCCATGGTCTCCTAGGCCCATCATTATGAACAACAGCATGAATAAGGTTAGAAGAATAAGAGATAACTTCAATATTTACAACATCCTTCCATAGTAACCACAGACCTCCACCTCTTCCAATTGATGATACAATGCACGAATTAGTGAAACCAAACTGGTTAACTCTTTGCACAGATATTTGTTCAGACATTTTAGTTTCCGAGAGAAATAAGATTGAAGGATTTGTACCTCTGAGGAAAGATTTTAGAGCTCTAATTGTTGGGGGATTCCCCAAACCCCAACAATTCCATGCAAGCACTAGAAATATGAAAACACGGTTCATTCTTGAAAATAAACACACAAAATAAAAAAATTCAAACCAATCTTTAGCAGCAACAGAAAAGAACAGTAGCAGTGAAAAAAAACCTAATTAAATCTTCAACATCAGGAGATCAATCTTCGATAACAACATAAGTTCATCTTTGATAACAATAATCTTTGACACAATCCTCAAACTTAGTTTTTCCGGTAAAAGAAAATTCTTCAAAGTACTTTGAAGTCGCGATGGAAAGAGTGTAACAAGCAAAGGATCAGATAAGTGCTGAGGGCTTATTTGTAAGTATTAAACATAGAGATGAAAATCTAATAATCCAACAGTCTCCAATGTGCTAGCTTGTAGTTCTATTCCGCGGAGCCGTGCGGGATAGCACTGCCCCAAATTCCAAATAGTTGTCTCGAGAAACAGATGATGTTGCTCAATCGTTCAGTCCAAATAGCTGTCTAGAGAAAGCATAGCATTTGAGATATTTGAGAAGAAAAATCATAGTGCTCCAACTTTGAGCATTCATTACAGACCAAGGTTATTCACTGATTCTCACCAAGAATTGCAACAAATGAAGATTTAAGACTATCTTAGACAGCGTATCCAATGCATAACAAGGGTGTGCAATTGCTACCCCTTGGCATTGGACTTCCAAGCCTAAATTTACAAGCTCTATATTTGTTCCAAGCCTAATATTATTTTTCTGATACCCCTAATTGAATTTTGCTTCCCCTTAGAGTTATTTCTGTAATTAATTTTAAAAAAAAAATTGAATCATAGAGAACAGCTAACTAATTAATTTTACATAATACATGAGTTGGTATTTCTTGAATGCATTAGTACTTCATTTAGATAGATGGATTAGGCAGGTAATCTAAAAAAGATACATATTGAATCTTAGAGAGAACCAAATAGAAAAAATTGAACCACAAAGGTCATAGATCTCATTATAACAATTACATAATACATCGGTATTTTTTTGACTGTACTACTTCTTTCCCAATAATATCTTCTAGCATAATGAATTGAGAAACACCTCCCCAAGATATGAGATATTTGAGAGGAAAAATCATAATGCCAAAATAATTTGTTGGTAATGAGAAGCATCGATCTTCCACGATATTATTTGGTCGCCATCCGCAATAATAATCATAGATGATGAGATAATAGAGAGTTGTTGATTGTTTGGGGTTAGGGATTGATTTCTTTCTCTACACAGAAGAGGCGCAAATTAGATCTACTCTGGTAGAAAGAGAAGAGAACTATTCTACTTATAATGCTTATAGAACCTACCCGTTTTTTGTTTAGGGTTTACCTATTACCCTTGATCTCAGTTTTCTTGTTTCATCTAACGGCTCACCCTATATACTTGATTGACCGTAGTTTCTGACCGTCATATGGGTTATAAACGGCTGTGTTATATGCCTCATATACTCGTGGAATAATTTAGACGGTAGGATGGTTTTGTAAAGTTTGTCATCTGAGTGTAAATCTTAGACATTTTGATCCAGACCAAGGTTTCAAGCTGTGGCTCTAGTTTAATAAAATAGCTAGCTACCCATTCTTCTAAAATTCATCATGAGTTTGATGAACTTCGGAGCATTTGCCATCACATTAGCCTCACCTCACTAGGAAAATCTCATTGAAAATTTGTCATTTCATATTTTGCGTTACTCAGAGTATCTATCCCTAAGAAATTGTTGCAAATAAACTTTGAATATTTAGACTAATGTGCTGCTTGAAGATTTTTAATTTGCATTGACTCGAATGTACTCAACGCAGCTATTATAATCGGTATTTAGATTATGTCTGCATTGTGATCAGCATTTCGATTTTCAGAATTAAAATAAAACAATTTCAAAGACTTTACTTGATAATCTAGTGCTTGCTGCAACATTATTCGTGATTTTATTTACTGATCAGTACTACAATAAGATAAAATGTAGGTATCTATGAAGGTTTCAATGTTACCAAGTGCTTATTAAGGTTTGTGGGTTAACTTAAATGAAGGTTTGGCATGTTTGTATATTTGAGATTTCTGACCTACAAATCTTTGACATTTTGATCCTGCCCAAAGTTACATGGTATTTAAGGTGTGGCTCTCGGTTGATAGCTAGCTATCTATTCCACTAAAATTCATCGAGCTTGATCAATATCAGATGGGCTTTATGAAATTTTCGCACTGCAACTTTTTTGTGAAAGGTATTGTAACTTGCCGCTAATAAACTCCGCTTCTTGAAGATTTTGAATTGCGATCACACTCAACATCAGCTATTGGACCCATGTATATTCCTAAGTTCAACCAACAGAAATAGTTTTTATTTTATGACAAATAGTTACGGTAACTTGGTATGGTGCATGGTCTGTGACTTGTGCGTAACAGCACCAAGCGGTGGAACAGGGAAAGACATTATACCTGAAATGGTAAATATTTTCTATTTGATTTTCTAAGAGAAGTCTGAGTGATTTGATGACTGCATTTTTCTCTAGACTGGATTATTACTTGAAGAATTGGTAATTTGGTATTGGTATTGACATAGGTTAAATCGTGTTCATTGGTGTCCTGCAAATGTTGTCATATTACAAATCAACCAGGCCCTTTTGCAGGTGTCGCCTCCTGTGGAAATCTTTTGAATTTCCAAGATGAATGATGGAATTGAATTCTATGATCAATTGAGCCATATTATAAGCCAAGGAGCAGATTTTTTAACCCTAGGCAATCAAAAAGCAATTGAAACGGCTAGATGAGAATCTTGACCCAAACAGGTATACAAACTGAAACTAAACTAGACAGATGCGTTAGGTAATCCAAAATTGCAATAAAAATTATTATTCACTGATACTCACCATGAATTGCAACAAATTCAGATATTAGACTTGCTTAGATAGATGGGTTAGGTAATTCAAATTAAAAAATGGATCTTAAAGGGAACAAATTATTTTGAACAACAAAGGTAGCAGATCCCATTATAAAAGAGTAATAATTCTACATGATACGTGATGGGAATTTATTTGAATGTATTACTTCATTATTTAGCTTAGTTCTCGCCTTGAGCGAGATTGAGCGTGCAGAAGTTGAACAAGAACCCATATACTGACAAAGACCACCCCAAACAACAACGAATTAAAAGCAGATGATCTTGCTCAATTTTATTCAATCTCCTCAAAATCGTGGAATCGCCAGATCAAAGAGAACGACAGCAATGAAGAAGCGATCGATTTGAGATATCTGAGAGGAAAAATCATAATGAAAAAATAATTTGTTGGTCATGATGATGCTATTGAGCATCTTCGAGAGATTGTTTGGTTGCCGTTGTAAATAAAGCATAGATGAGAGAGTTTTTGTTTGATTAGGGTTAGGGTTCGATTTCTTAGAGACGACGGAGGTAGGCAGGAACAGACTGGATCCAATCTGGTAGAAGAGAAGAGAAGAGAACTATTATGTACTTATAATGCTTAGAATCTGACCGCTTATATTAGGGTTTATTTAGTACCTTGATTTGAAGTTTTGCTATCTCATCTACTGGTTCACCATGTTTTGGGCTGACCGTATAATTGCTAACCGTAAAATATATGTCATATATAGTCTGTGATTTTGCTTCATACAGGTGGATGATTTTAAGCGGTAGTACCGTTTTGTAAGTTGTGCTTTCGGAGTGATATTCTTGGACATTTCGATACGATTATGTAAACTTAAGTTGCTTCTCCAAGATTTTGATGTGCATAAATTGGAATCCATTCGAACGATCAACTATTATGATTAATAATCAATATTGAGCTTGTGTCTGCTTTGTGATCAGTCCAAAGAACCCTTGTATAATCCTAAATCCAACAAACGAACACAGTATTTATTTTCTGACAAATAATGACGGCAACTTGGTATGGTTTGTGACTTGCAAGTCTGATGTTCTATTTTCAGTACTAAGTTTTTTTTTCTAATACCATGAACTGCAGCAAGACTACTTGTGCAAACGTAAAGAGAATACTAAACATATTCAGACCTATTTCTCCTACCATAGCGTTCTCACCTGGTCAGCTTCTTAATTTGCAATTCTTTACTTACACTGAGTAGGACGAACACCTACATATGAAATATAACCATGACATTTTCCCTCCAATCTTAGCAACAACATATTCATTATTCAAGAATATGACAAGTACATTGGTCTTCTACAACATAAAAAAGTCGTGGCCATAAAACTATACGATCTTCTTCGTAGTAGTAAGATTCGCGCGGGTCTTCCCTCATATAACATAGGAAGTTGCAAGCATCTATCCCTGGTATGACATACATGTTCCTTGTCTCATATCAGCCCTGATTGAATCAATTTAATTAGATGATGATACTGATTGGTGATAAATAAAAAAAATGAAAATACCACAAGACAGGATATTGTTTATACGGGCATACTAAATACAAATTAAAAAACTGTAGCCTGCTTCCATTAACAACTTAAAATATGCTTCAAACCTCAGTTCAAATGAGAAATTAGTAGCAAGAGCGAGTGAGAGACAGATTATAAATTTTTCTCCCTAAAGCGAGCAAAGTAGGACAATTGTCTTTTAAATTTTCAATGCATCACCAAATGCTTTAGAATTTAACTATCCCATTCTCTCAATTAAATTAAACCCCGAGAATCTGAATTTTCACAAATCCCATGAAATTCCCTGGGTGCATAAAACATGTTAAAACAAAAACCAACAATTAAAGCAACAATTAAAACGAACAATTAAAGCAACAATTAAAGCAACAAGAACTCAATAAATTTTGAATTATAGTTAGCTGAATAAATCTGCCAGTACCAAAGAATTGCAATGCAGATAAAGCTGCAGGGGCTAGTCAGAAGAGTACTCAATCTTCATAAGGTTTGAAAAACAGATTGGAGGCTAATGTGAAGTCAAACAACAAATGAGTCTTCAAATCTAAGCGCTAAAGAGGATGCAAAGAGAAACCATGAGGGACTGGATGATCTTGGGGTCTTTGAAATGGTGGGTCACCTAATGTAAGATATGACAAAGAACTCCAAGTTCCTAAAACTACAAGTGTTGGAAACTTTGAGCGTTCTTGACGATTCTCGGAAAAAAATTGCAACACATATATCAAAATAAATAAAAAATTACATATATCAAATTAGTAATTTGAATCATATATCTAAAAAAAAAATTTGAATTATATATCAAATTAGTAATTTGAACAAGAGGTAGATCTCATTATAAAAAATAAATAAAAAATTACATAATTAATGATGGGGATTTTCCTGAATATATTACGTCTTCATTTAACTTCTTCCTCGCCGTGAGGAGAGATTGAGCAGAAAGTGAATACTTTATCTAGAGAAAGACCATGCCATGTTTCAAGAAAAAGTAGATGATCAGACTATCAGAGGCGATAAATTTGAACTACCTGAGAGGAAAAGTCATAATGATAAAAATAATTTGTTGGTGATGATGATGCTATTGAAGCATCATACAGATATTGTTTGGTTGCCATTGACAATCAATCGATGAGATAACAGAGTTTTTGATTGTTTGGGGTTAGGGTTTGGTTTCTCCTTTTCTCTACACAGAAGAGGCACAAATTAAATTTGGGAGTTGAAAAGATAAGAGAACTATACTATTTATAATGCTTAGAATCTATTTAGTTTAATTTACTTGTTACTTATTTCAGAATCTGCCATTTCATTGCTTTTCAGTTTAGGGTTTACTTAGACACTATCCGTATCCCCGAAAATGATTTTCGATCCGAAATCCGAACGGATATCGTAATTTCTTGTTTCATCTAACTATCCTGATAACCCGATCCTCATAAGAAAAATAATAGTAAAATATATTTATTTTTACAAAAGACTAATTTTACATAATAAAAATTAATTAGAATTAAAAGTATTATTTATTATTTTTAATAAAATTTAACAAAATATCTAAATATAAAGAAAAATAAAAAAAAAATAGATATGATCTAAACTTTCATAGGTTTAAAAAATATATATATTCATACATAAATTCCGGATACGGATATTTCGATGCGAATACCTCCATATAGATGTGTAAAAAATCCGGATATCCAAAAAAACTATTTTCGAATAATATTTGATATTTCGAATGCGAATTCAACGAATACCGGAATTTTCGGACATCCATTGACACCCTTACATCGAAGATTTTTAACGGAAGATTTTAAAGATTAATTGTTTTGTAAGATGTTTTATCTTGATTGTTATAAACGGCCGACCTACGCATATATGTGCTATCAATTGGCTTCGCTCATTGTTGCCAATCCATGTATAGCTACTAGAAGTGTAATTTTGGAAGTATCAAAACCTATTTCTTTAGCATTTTCAACAATCGTTTTAAATTTATGGGTATTTATAGCAAACCTACTTGTCCCATATATACTTAGAAATATTAGATTCAGGGATGCCTTAATCTCTTAATCGCTCTACGTTGACCATAACTCTTTTAGCTTCATTTTGATGAGAAGCCATGGTTCTTGTTAATCTTCTCTTCTTATCATTTTTTTTTCTTCTAAGGTATGCATATGACAAACTGAGTGAATATTTTTATTCAGATGACTGCATTTTGTTCTAAACTGGATGATTACCCGAACTCGTGTGTGTCCCAGTTAATTAGTGTTATTGTCATATTACAAATCAATCATCCCCTACTGCAGGGGTTAACCAATAAAAATCTTTGAATTTCCAAGGTGAATGATGGAATTGAATTCTCGGTCAATTGAGCTAGCAGCGATTGTTTGGAGCCAAGGAGCGGCTTTTGTTGAAACAACACCTACCTGTATTTCCCAATTGAAGTAGAAATAACAATACCTCCCTTGATCAATGAATGGAAAAATCCAGTTAAATAGGTGATTCCCTAATGTCAGATAGGACAGTAACTCAAAGTTCATGAAACTACAAGGGATTTGCATTGAGGTAACCTTTAGTTTGCCAATAAGTATTGCACGGGCATTGCACTGCTTGGCAGTAGAAAAACAATTTCGAACAGCAATAATACCTCCAGGCATACAAACTGAAACTAAGCTAGTATTGCAACTTAAACATTTATCACAAACCCAAGGTTATTTACTGATTCTCAACATGAATCGATTGCAATAAACTGAGATTTGAGACTTGCTCAGATAGATGGGTTAGGCAATCTTATGAAACAAAATGAATAGGAAGATAGATAACAAAATAATTTGAATAGTAGATCTCATTGTAGCAAAATGATTTTAAATGATACACGATGGGTATTTTCTTGACTGTATTACTTGCTTCTTTATCAACAATATCTTCTAGCATACTGAGAAAGACCGCCCCAAAATCCCTAAAGATTTGTCCGTCAGAAAGTTTAACAAGATAAGTGCAAGGAACATCCACATTTGAGATATCTGAGAGGAGAAGTCATAATGACATAATACTTTGTGGGTGATGCTGATGCTATTGAAGTATCTTTCAGATATTGTTTGGTTGCCATTGACAAACAATCATAGATGATGAGACAGAGTTTTTGATTGTTTAGGGATAGGGTTTTGATTACTTTCTCTACACAGAAGAGGCGAAAGTTAGATCTACTCTGGTAGAATAGAAGAAAACTATTCTACTTATAATGCTTAGAAAGTGCCCCTTTTTTTGTTAGGGTTTACTTGTTACCCTTGATTTCAGTTTTCTTGTTTCATCTAAACAGCTCACCCTTTGTACTTGACTGACCGTAATATATGTGTTATAAACGGCTGTGACAATGTGATTCATATACTCGTAGAAGATTTTAAATAATAGGATGGTTTTATATGTTGGCAATCTAGTGTATAAACTGCAATAAAACAAACAGAGAAGAAGAGACATGCAAACCCAATTAGACGAAACCAAAGTCGAGGCAAGGATTATATCCTCTAGCCTTAAGACAGATTCACCCCGCACTGGTGCTTACGGATTATCGATGTCTGTCTCCCAGGATACAACGACTATCTTCTCGATGTAGTAGCACTCCAAACTTCGAGAAACGGCGAACCGAACTTAAAGTGTTGAACTCTCTCTTTGACACAAACTTAAAGATGATTTTAGAAAACGAGAAAGATGATTATTAGGTTTCTTCTTTTTATTCTAATCTAAGTGTGCAGGGTATTTATAGAAATCATTGGTACCTTTTCAATGAACAAATCATGATGCTTCAATGAAGAATCATGATGCTTCAAGGATTTCTCAAGGGTTGTGTTTTTAATTCCAACTTGAATTCCTAAGGGTTGCATCCTTCACGTATTTCCTTTTAGGTTTCCGTTGGTTTCCCAATTGAAACTAACTTAACCTAACTAATTAGGCCAAATTAACATTAAGCCCGTTAATACAATCCAACACCCAAATCCAAAAGAAGGTACCAGCCTAATGACTTTTCCATTCATATACAAAAATTGAATTCAATTTTCCAACAATCCCCCACATGAATGAAAATTCATTGACTAAGTATGCAAATGAAAATGCAGACAGACACTAAAGAGAGTTCAAACGGTAATAAATTGCATGGGGATAGGTAGCTTTCGCCTTGAACCTTCCTTAGTGAATAGCTATCGGGCTTACTACTGGGTCAGTGTGCCAGAGGCTTTGAACTGTCAGTTTTTAAATGTAAACCAAGACAATAGCTATCACACAATTTATTTCCTCACCAAGTTGGTTCTCATGGTTGTGTTCATTTCGGCCCTGAACAATTCCCGGAATTCATGAAGCGCTTTTAGATGAACCTAGCCTATCAAAGGTTCTCACGGAAGCGGCCACACTTCTCACTTCATATAGGTGATTTCCTATTATAAGAGTATCCTGCCATACCCTATTTGGAATTTCCAAATCTTAGGAATCATTAAAAGCAATGCTTATCCTTAACTACGCGACAGGCTACACTGTTTCATCATAGGAATGGGTAGAAACATATCTAGAGTTATGTTCCACAGTATTTCACGTGTGAATCGTTCTTAATTTCTGTTGTCCCTTTGAACCTAGATCTTGGGATCTCCAGTCAACTAGGTTGGGTTTCCCTTAATACGATTCGGTAAATGTAGGCTTTAAGCCCATTCCCCTCGATGATGCAATTATAAGCTCTCCAGAATTTGTATCATTTGCCGGCTTGATACAATTCATAAACACTATTTCTTTTCCTTTTTTTTCCTTGATGCGCGCATTGAGAGCAATTGCTTTATGGTTTTATGTCTTCGATCGAAACATACCATAATACCTCAAACTGTGTGTTTTCCCCCAAATTATATTGTTTGATCAGAACAATATACATTTATTAGTATGTGCAAGGAAATTCTAAACACTTTACTCATCTTCCGACTTTGCGTCCAAAGCTCCGGAATCTACCGTTGATCTTCCCATCAACATTAATTAATTTCCTTGATACTGCACTAACACATAGCTTCTTCTCTAAGATTCCTTATACATATCCTTTCAACATCTTTTGATATGTTGTGTAGAGTAAATTATATTCAATAATTTCTCATTAGGTATCTTAGCGTTTTTCATGGCTTATCACTAAGTTGTGTAATTAACTTACTTATTAAGCCATGCTTTCCAGTACAACTCATCTCTTGTACTGTATTGAGAACCCCCACATTTTGACCCATATGGAAATGCTATTTTACATTTCAAAATATCAGGGTCCCCTACAGTTCGTACAGTGATACTTGGCACTAATATTAATTTCTCACAGTACCCCTCACATTTTGAAAGAGTTCACTCGTCATTCTTAAACAACTATTTCACATACTAGTGTCTCGTACCATCCTGAGACCATCTTGAGATTTCACTATATTTTGTCACAGTAAGATGGTTTGCCAACGGGTGTCAACAGAAATTTATGTCATTTCAAGTTTTGAAAGCCAATCAATAAATCATCCATCTGATGATTCCAACTGCAATCCTTTTTCAAAACAAAGCTAAATTACTTAATTTAAACGTGACAAATGCCCACCCAATTAATGGACCATTCTTCTAGTCCAGAGACAAATCCGGTGACAAGTACAACCCAGAAATCCAAAATACCAAAGAAAAATCTCCGCTGCGAGATTTATGTATTTTTTCAGTGGGTAATGATATGGTTACAGCCATACGCACAATGTTTACGTATGTCAAGTATGTTGCACCATTTCTCCTTTCATTCTTAAACGTTAAGGAAACTGAAAATGGTTTTCTGAACTTCTAGGATTCTTTGTACCAAAACTTCACCGTACCGTGAGAATGACTCAAAAGGTTCATGTACCGCCATGTACCGCCGTGAAACCTTTGAAGAGAACACGAACATGTCGTTGAGCATACGTCATGACATCATTCTCTACATTCCCACTAATAAACACAACCCACAAAACACCAAAGGAAAATTTTCCACTGTGGAACTTTGAGTGTTTTCCCGCTAGAGCACAATTTAGGGTACATGAATTATCCATAAATTCTCTGTTTCCCATATGAATGATGCGAGTCTAACCAGTCTTCATTCCAAAGAGATTATGGATCATCAATGGACCCTAATGACTTAGTCCAGTATTGGAGCCGTACAAATTACTCCAAACTAGTTCCTTACGCCATCTCCTCCATTCTCTTATCCAATGTCCACAGAGGTCTCTACACTGTGACAGAGAATGGCAGCCCCCACCATTCTAAGGTATACTTGGATCAAGAGATTCTGGTTACAGAACCAGTTTCCAAAGGTAATGTTTCTCTCCTTGAGTTCCATTGCTGACGGTCGTGAATCGAATCAACTCAAATGATTTTTTCCCATTTCATGTTAAATTCACTCCCTTTCATCTCATGGTTCAAATATCAATTTGAAATTAAATTCTTCCAAATGATCGTCATTCATACCATCGGATTACCAAGTCCAATAACACCAAATCATTGGGATTTTTTGATCATTGGAATGGAAATGGATCCAATATATTTGGATTTGTAACGTACCAAATCAGATACTGATCAATGTACAATTCTCATTCATTTCCCCTTAATTTCATGTCCTCGTGAAAATGATCATGAACCTTACAAAACCGTACATGGTTTCTGACAAAAAAAAAAAGGATGATACAAATAAAAATCACTAATGGAATCTCATGACTTAGTGTCATATCAAAACCGTTCAAAATGATTTTTCTCCCCCATTTCATGACCATTCACAAATTTCATGAAACCTTGCCTAATGCAATTTACCAAACCTGACCGGTCATCCAGTAAATAGGGCTTACGGTAAGTAAAGGGGAATCACCAATTTTCCAGAGATCGAGAATGGATCTTACAAAATCATTACCCAGATTTTCTCCCACACAACGTAAAAGACACCAGTTCCATGTATTATGTACATACTGATATACATCGAGTTTCAAACGCAGTGAAAGTTTTCAGTTTTATATTCCCCTGGTTGGCCCTAAGTACCATCACAGATAGACGGTTTCGTTGGCATAACCATTATTAGAGAAAATCAAATATTTGTTTCCAACTTACACAATTCAACCAATTGGTGTTGGTTTGCACAACACGGCTTTACACCAGTATTCTCTTCATTAACCGGTAACTTTGTGAAGCCACAAAAAAAAGGTTTCTATGGGGCTTGCCTTGACGACAAAAGGCTCCATTGATGATCAGGCCATACTTCGTCCAAAGGACCAAACAAAATATGGCGTTCAGTGCGTTCACATGGCAGTTATCGTGATCAGCCACATTTTGATAAAAAGTGAACATGTTTTTATCAGCACAAATATGGTTCGTACCTCCGCTATCGATCCACCATTTTCTAACATTTCCAACCAAACTGGCTTCCGAAATTACTGCTTTGATATTCATGCAACGCTTTGGTTCCAAGATGCCACTGTCAATCATATACATTATCTCTGGAGTGCACAAAACACGCTGTTAGGAACGTACATTTTATTGTCGTCTGGCTATCAACACCTTACCAAAAGAGGACGGGTTCCAGTACGCGATTCCAACACCTGTTGTACCAAACTACACAGAGAGAGATATATGTATATGTATATCAAAGTTAATTGTCAGAAACCAAATCACAGCATACACACTAATAGGATCTGTCTTAAGATTGTTGGCAATCTAGTGTATAAACTGCAATAAAACAAACAGAGAAGAAGAGACATGCAAACCCAATTAGACGAAACCAAAGTCGAGGCAAGGATTATATCCTCTAGCCTTAAGACAGATTCACTCATGCACCGGTGCTTACGGATTATCGATGTCTGTCTCCCAGATACAACGACTATCTTCTCGATGTAGTAGCACTCCAAACTTCGAGAAACGGCGAACCGAACTTAAAGTGTTGAACTCTCTCTTTGACACAAACTTAAAGATGATTTTAGAAAACAGAAAGATGATTATTAGGTTTCTTCTTTTATTCTAATCTAAGTGTGCAGGGTATTTATAGAAATCATTGGTACCTTTTCAATGAACAGTCATGATGCTTCAATGAAGAATCATGATGCTTCAAGGATTTCTCAAGGGTTGTGTTTTCAGAATTCCAACTTGAATTCCTAAGGGTTGCATCCTTCACGTATTTCCTTTTAGGTTTCCGTTGGTTTCCCAATTGAAACTAACTTAACCTAACTAATTAGGCCAAATTAACATTAAGCCCGTTAATACAATCCAACACCCAAATCCAGTAAGGTACCAGCCTAATGACTTTTCCATTCATATACAAAAATTGAATTCAATTTTCCAACATTTTATATGTAAATCTTGGACATTTTGATGGATTAGATTTTTAGTATACGCCTCCATGAATCTCCATCTCGTAGTATATGCCTGTCACCTGCAGCCATAATCTTATTCTCAAAAGCCATCAATCATACAACCAGGATTTTTCCTAATTGCTGAGAGAATTTGATCTCCAAATGGCTTCACTAATTGATGTCAACCCATTTATAGCTATAATAAAAATTTCTTTCTTTACCATTTTTATTCTGTAATACTTTTGAATTTATGGGCATCTCTAGTCAAGCCTCCTTGTCCCATGATTAGATGCTTAAAAATATTAGATTCAGGGACACCTTCATTTCTCGATTGCTCCACATTGACCATAACTCTTTCGCTTGTCTTATGATGACAATCCATGGATCTCGATTAAGTGTTTCATTGACTGCTAAGAATATTAAAGGAATGATTATTTAAGTATTCCAACCGAAAAATTTGTTATGAGAAATAAGAATGAGCCTGGAATCATTGGGATCTCAATGTTTCCAATTTTCTATACATATTGGACGCTCTCAGGAATATATGTATGCTCTTGAATGAGTGAGCCATAGGACATAGTCATCAAACCCAAACGGTGAACACTAAAAAAAATTGGAATTGCTGAGTATCCATATTACAAACTGAGGTAATAATTTTATTCGTATAATCGCATTTTTCTCTAGACAACAGATCCTAAGAATTAACTCAACCCGAGTATGTTCCATGTTTTAAGTTTTCGGCAAATATTGTCATATTACAAAGCAGTCATCCACGGGTTAGGCGCCAATGAAAATCTTTGAATTTTAGCGTGGCGAATGTTGGAATTGATTCTCAGGATTGTTAGGAGCCAAGGAGTGGCTTTTGTTGTGACCTCGGCAGACTTGTATATGTGGAAAAGAGAAATACCCTGCCTTGAATGCATGGAAAAATCCAATTGAGATGGGGCGTCAATGCTTAATGTCAGATAAGATGTGCGCGTATGTTTCGCAATTTTCATAAATTTAACCAGGATATTAAAGAGATATTTTGACTGCAAAATCACACACACTACAAGTCGGTTATTCAATCAGCAGGTTGAGGAGAAGACCGTGGGAACTGGAAAGGATCTGCACTGAGGACAAGTATAACTTCGTGATGTTACTTAAAAACTACAAGGCGCATTGAGGAAACATTGATTGTGTGAGTAAGTATTGAATGGGCAGTGCTGCACTAGCTTCGCAGTAAAAAAACAATTTAGAATAACAATAACACCTAGGGCTATTTTTATACTGACCAGCACTCAGGAAAACAAACTGAAACTAAACTAGTGCTGCAATTTTGAGCATTCATTACAAACCAAGGTTATTCACTGATTCTCACCAAGAATTGCAACAAATAAAGATTTAAGACTAGCTTAGATAGTGGGCTTGGTAATCTAAAAAAAATAAAATTGAATCATATAAAGCAAAAACAGCTAACAAATTAATTATGCTTCAAAAAAAAAAAAAACTAACAAATTAATTTGAACAACAATAAGACATGAGTTGGTATTTTCTTGAATGTATTACTACTTCATTTTGATAGGTAATCTGAAAATGATATATGAACCTTAGAGAGAACAAAATAGATAAATTTTAACCACAAAGGTAATAGATCTCATTACAACAATCACATAATACATAATTGGTATTTTCGACTGTATTAATTCTTCTCAGCAATATCTTCTAGTATACTGAAAACACCCCAAAGTCTATCAAGATAAGCATAAGGAAGAGCTTGATTTGGGATATTTGAGAGGAAAAATCATAATGCCAGAATAATTTGTTGGTGATGAGAAGCATCGATCTGGAATGATATTGTTTGGTCGCCATCGACAATAAAAGAGAGCGCAAATTCGATCTACTCTGGTATCCCATTTATATTGCTTAGAACCTACGCGTTTTTAGTTTAGGGTTTACTTATTACCCTTGATCTCAGTTTTCTTGTTTCATCTAACGGCTCACCCTATATACTTGATTGACCAAAATTTCTGACCGTAATATGGGTTATAAACGGGTGTGTTATATGCCTCATATACACGTGGAATAATTTAGACGGTAGGATGGTTTTGTAAAGTTCGTCATCTGAGTGTAAATCTTAGACATTTTGAGTGGCTCTAGTTTAATAAAATAGCTATAGCTGCCCATTCTCCTGAAATTCATCACGAGTTTGATGAATTTCGGAGCATTTGCCATCACAGTAGCCACAACAAATCGTCTCGAGTAAGTACCATGGTGATTAGTGCACAACCCTTTTATATATTTTTCTCTGCAATCTAACAATGATCAAGATCAACTACTATGGTAGCACAATTTGTCGGGTGTTTGTAGTTAGCTAAACCATGGCTTATGGGAATCAAGTCAATTGAAAGTATCAAAGAGTAGTTTTCAAATTCATATTTCAATCAAGGATCTTAACTAGAGAGGAATATGAAGAACCGATTGAACAACCAAATAAGCAAATCTGGATGAGAGAGTAAATTGTCATATTACAAGTCAATCCTCTCCTACTGTAGCGGTTAGGCAATGACAACCTTAGGAGCCAAGGAGAAAGGAGCGGCTTTTGTTGTTTGTAACTACACTACCCCTGTATTTCCCGACTGCAGATGGATGGGTCATGGTTTTATGTCAGCTACGTGTGTTTTGCGACTGTAATAAATTTAACTAGGTGACTGAAGAGACTCTTCGATAAATAGCAGAGACGCACTAGTTATGGGTAGAATTTCGAAAGACAGGTCGATTATTCAATTTGTGGGAAGCATCGGTTCTAAGCCTTCTGTCGATTTTTTTTTTTTTAGTAGAACTTCATGATGATATTAAAACTGAAAGGCATGCCATAAACCAAGTTTATTCACTGATTCTCAACTCACCATGAATTAATTGACACAAATTGAGATTTTGGGACTTGGGGCTTGGTTAGGTTAGTGATCTAAAAAAGAAAAATTGAATCTCAAAGAGAAAAAAAGTAGATAAATTTGAACCACAAAAGGTAGTAGTCCTCATTATACATTATAAACAAAATAATAATTTTACATAATACATGGGTTTTTTTTTTTTCCTTGAATGTATTACTTCATTTAGCTTCTTCCTTGCCTTTGAGGCGAGATTGAGCATACTCAACAAGTAGATCAACAAAATACCATTCGGAGATAGACAATCCCAATATTCATGGAAGAACAGATGATATTGCTCAGTCTTTGAAGCTTCTCAGAAACAATGGAATGCCCATATCAACGAGCCACACAACAACATACGATTTGAGAAATTTGAGAGGAAAATCATAGTGCCAAAAATCATAGTGCGAAAAATCATAGTTCCTTCAAAGGAAATCGAAAGACATAAACGTCACCAATTGGCAACTGATGATATAATTAAGAAGACATGGTGTGATGGTTGATCCATGAAAATACCAGTTTCAGAATGCCCTCCAAACCAAGGATTGATCCAAGTGCTAGATCGTGACTTCCGTAGGTTGTAGCCATCACTATTTGTAAGAGGTGTTTGTTTTTTTTGTTTTTGAAGTCCGGGGCACTATCGTGAAAGGGAGGGGAACAAATTTATTATGTTATGGTTTACGTAACTTCAAGATTGGTAGTGTTATGGTTATCATAACTTCACAAAAATTAAATTTTATTAACAAACCAGAATTTCATCTTAGAGTACTTACTGCTTAAGACAATATACGAGACACAATTTGTATACCAAGACATGATATATAGTCTAAAAAAAAAAAAAAAAGTAGATTCTAAAACTTGAACGATGTTTACCTCTAATTATGCTTCCCTGTGATTCAATTGATTCCACTATTTCTCCTTTTCTTATTACCAGAGTAAACTGAAACTAAGCTTTCAGAGTAATTCACTTCTGTGTCTAAAGAACCTCCACAGCCCATATGTCGTTCTATAGCACTGATTTTTTTTTGGGTCATATAAAACCAACTTGTTGGGAGTCATGAATAGAATCTCACCATTCTTCAAGGAATATATGAACATCAAAGAAGTGCAATACCTATTAGAGTCAGAGATTGCCCTCATTATTATCTTATGCTCAATGGTATAAAATTTAGCCCAAGATTCTGGAACTCCATAATCTTGCATTACCCATATTGCACAATTATGGTTACCATCACCACGCACGAGTACACATAAACACCCGTCCAACAATCCTCCGGTAATAAACCGAGAACGTTCATTCGCCTCGAGTTTTATTGGAAGTTGCATTTCGCCAAATCTCTCTTGGTTGATATCCAACGAAACTATGAGCTTGCGTTGCCCTGCATCGGTTAACCAATGAAAACGTCCATTAACAAATAAACCGGATTTTCGGGAAGAAAAGAAAGAATAATTGACTGTTACGACGCTTTTCCATGAACCGGGTCTTAATGTATAGACATGGATTGAGGAACCTTGTATAAAATTATTAACACCAATTACCAATTTGTAATCATCACTCTTGTGGTCATAACCAAAAGCACACATCCAAATTTTGAAATAAGCAAAGATACTTGCTGGTTTGTTTATCTTCCTGTATTCCTGCGTAGCCGGGTTCCAAAGACAGAAGAATAATTCTTCACGATGAACACTACCAACATGGTTATAACGGGGAAAATACCAAAGGCAAACCAAACCGTCACAAGAATCTAACAATTCAACTCCATAACCCAAGGATTTATACGGGTAGCACATTCTAGATAGATTGAATTCCTTGTTCCACGGAGATGGTTCTAATGGATCATAACTTATGGAATAAAGTGCGTCCTCATTACCACAATCATCACCTCCAACCAAGAGATAATGAGAGATACCTCTATGGGGAGGAATTTGTAGATGCGTTTTAATAAAACCCGGATCAGAAATTATGGAAAACCAACTCTTACAAACATACTTACACGCTTTGGCTGATTTCACTGGTAACCTTAGAAAGATGTTGCGCCAAACGTCTTCCGGAAGGCTTGACATCGTTTGCTCTCTCTATCTCTTTTTCAATTAATCTTAAAACTTTGAAACTAAACTAATGAGCATGCAAGACAAACGAAATTATTTGATGTTTAAATAGTGGTTTAGGGTTTGAACGGGGCTATACAGGGGGTGATAATAATAAGAATAAGAAAATACGATTTTCTGTTATTATTTATAGGCTGAATACCATACCTTCCTCGTGTTCGGTAATTAGAAAACAACCTAAAGTAAACACAGTTTTGTGAAATATTTCTGTTTGTACCCCTAATATTTTACACAAATAAATGGGCTAACCTAGGCCTCCAAAGCTCCTACTAGTGGTAAAAGAGGGTTCATTGGGCCTAATGTGCTTCCCTTGTTTACCCAAGAATGGCTAACTAGGCCTAACAAACACTTCACAAGGAATCCCATGTGCATAGGTTCAAATCAAGCAACTAGGAGCCCGATCACCTGTGCCACATCATCAATAACCTAAAATTTTTATATAATTAAAAAGTGTTATAAACCTAAAGTTTAATTACTAAGATGCCCTTTGTGTCTAAGATTAGGGTTTACATACCTTGGGCACCAAGTCCCTCATATCTATATAAATAGAGACTTAAAACTTTGTATTTTATACACATCTAATGAGAACCCTTCTTCTTTCTCCCTTTACTTTGTGTCTTCTTCTCTTCTTTCTCTATATTACAAGACGTTATCAGACACGTTGCTCTACAAATACAACCTAAGAAAATTACCGGCCTTAAACAAATTTTAAGAAGAAACGTGTTCCGAGAGTTTAAGAAGAAGAAAAAGTGTTTCGAGATTTTTTTTCTTCTCAGCCGTATAAAACAACAGCCTAAAAAGGAGAAGCTCTCGACCTAATATTTTGTTTAATATATATTCTTTATGTTGGTTTTAATTAATCTTAACGAGATCCGGTTTGTTTTGTACTAACGTTAACTCTTGTTCACCTTTTGCATGTATGCACTCACCTCGGCTGGATACATGTGTTGTGAATCTTCTGATGTCGGTGGTGTATTCTATATTCCACTACTATGAAAACTCTATGCCTAGATCGATAAAGGAGGGTCCATCAAAACTTAACCAGATGTACAATTTCCGTAACAGGTTTTTATTTTCTTATTATATTTTGTAAATTGATTGATTTTTTTTTATTTTTTAGACAGTTATATCAACCCATGTAACGGGTGGACAAATTATTAATTTTTTTGCAAAGAGATTTGATTTACATCTTCTCTAATTCCTTCCTAGAGAAACAAAAATAATAAACCTAATTCGGTTTCTATTCCCCTAATGAAACTGTAATTAAAAATTAATATTTTCTTTCTTCTCTTTTTCTTTTCCATAGAGAAAAGAAAATAAATCCATTGAAAGATGATTTATACAGTTACTATTCCTTTAATGCAACTGTAATCACCAAAAAATGGTGTCATCGTAACTAATTACGTGCATGGTTGAAAAAACCTAAGGCCAATTAATTTTGGTATCTTTGTTCTTTAGGCAAAGATCATGTGATTTTTTTAGCTGGTTTCTATTCCTTTACAAGAAACCATCTGTTTAACCACAAAGTGGATTTTCCCTATGGGATGAGTGAGGACTAGCATGACAACAATTTTTTTTTTTCTTTTTTCGTCTATACGATTTTCATGAATCGTACAAACGAACTGGTGTTGGTTTTCTCTATCGCTTATATGAGATGCCAATATAGTTTGGTTTTCTCTATCGCTTATATGAGATGCCAATATAGTTTGGTTCTTTTTACCAACACCATTGGTTTCTATTTCTTACCTAAACCATGGATTTTTTTCTAAATTCAATAAACGAAAATGATTTCTTTATCTTTCTCAAGAAGAAACATTTTCTCATCGATCCTAGAGTGAGATATCGTTATTAGGATTTAAGCAAATTACACGTACCAACAAAACGAGGAATTGCCGCATTCCCGAGGGATATTGACCAATTTTTATTTTCCTTGTGGTAATTATTCTCCAAAAATTTAAATTGTTCCACTTGTAGAATGGACTTGGACACTAAAGATCAAGGGGTGCGCACCCGGCTTGTTATGCCATATAATTAGTCCTTCTAGTGACTATATAGATCTTGACATAATTTTCTTTGACATATTTGGAGATTTATGGCTGTAACCAATAAAATCCATGGTTGATGTTCAATTTTCGGACATTTTTTTTATGACTCTTGAAGTCAATCGTCCAGAAATTATTATGAGTATATGTCCTCGAGTGAATCAGATAATACTTTACAATTGTTTTCGTATATGAGACGAAAATATTTCCGCAATAATCAGGGGGAGACTATACACAACTAGACGTTGGTGTTCATTAAAAGTTATATTAAATTCTCTCCTATCACGATCAAATCGATTAAGGCTGTCATTATATGATTGGCGTGAAATTTAACATTTTTGTTTTGCCTCTTAAGAGAAAATCACCACATCTCGTAAAATAAGTAGCGTTTCATTAGAGGCTACTTGTAATTCTCCAATTGAGTGTACCAAAACACCATTCACATTCTCAAAATGAATATCTCATCCCTTGATGATGATGAGATTATAACGCCTGTGGGCGCTGGTACCAATAAATTTGAATTTTTTAAATTATGCATATACTTGAGAATTGTGTGGGATCGTGGTAAATAAAAATGATTGTCGAATATCCATTTAAAGTAGCTACTGAAATAAATGATGGTGGTTTTGAACCCCCTCTGCAGAGGAATATCGACAATGTGATTGGTTGGCATACAATCCAAATCAAATTGGATTAATTTCTCGATTGACGCGATTTTGGATCCATGACTTAGCACCCTAAAAAAATGCCAAGCTAGCCTATTATAATTAAAGGTTGGTGTAGTCATATTGCGTATTATGAGAAATAAGTCGTTTTAAGAGCGATTGAGGGTTATAAGTCTCAAGCCCGAGGATTGGTTCAATAATATATCATTCTCCCCTATATGATGCATTTTGCGTGGTAGTCTTGAAGGACTCGTATTGCATTCACACAAGTGATTTGCTTGGAGAACATATTCAAATTTGTATTCTTTGAAGGATTCATATTATATTCGGCAGCCACTTGACATGATTATGTCAGGTTTAACAATCCTATATGTGTTTTTAGAAGTTTGGTACCAAACCGGTAATCCTGGATTAATTAGTTGATGATATCAACTTTATAGGTCTCTTTGAGGAGTCCTTAAAAACACAAAAATCACGCTTTAGAGCATAAATTCTATTTTATTTCTATATTTCTTTCTTAAATCTGGGCCGATTGAATTATGCTAGCATAAACTCGTCTTTAAGATAGACTAGAGTTATTCTTTGATGCTTATTTAATTTTTTTTTAGAAACTCATATAATTGGGTAGCATCAATAAAAATGTCAAAATTTGTACTCTTTTCCCTTCGTTTCAGGTTTTGTCCCATGTGGTTTTCCTGACAAGGTTTTAACGAGGCAATATCTCTGACGTTTAAATTTCTTTTAATGTTGATATTTGTGCTCTTTTTCCTTCGTCCATTTTTTTCCCATTGGGTTTTAATGGTAAGGTTTTAGTGAGGCAAATCAATTCAACATGGTGGTCATCCAAGAGGGAGTTGTATCAATTGTGATTATTTGGTGGATTCCCACCGTTGAATAGGTCATTTTGTTAGACCAAATAAACATAACAATCTCATTAGAAATTTGGATGTTCATCTAAACTACATAAGGTATGCACACAAATACAATTTTGTTCACTTACGGTAACGTATCTACATCTTGGCTCTTTTGTCGAAGAAACTCCATCAACGACTTCAAAATCATCACGAGAAGTTAGCATTAAATGATCACACAAATTCTCAATGTTGAAGAAGAACGTAGACTCGCAAAAGTATTAACTGAAGACAATACTGCTTGTGCAACATAAAAGAAGACTTCATCAACCAATAGACATCTTCATGGAAGCACAAATGATCTTTTGCATTCAAGAAAATTGTTCAGCGAAATTGGGATGTCTCACTCAAAGATTTGCAAGACAAGAATTTCATCAAGTACTCATCGGGGAGCACCATCATACAAGGTGCATTCTACCGGACTCATCATGTTGCACTCTTTTTCCTATGTCGAGGTTTTGTCCCACTGGGTTTTTCCTTGTCAAGGTTTTAACGAGGCAACGTTTGTGTGTCCAACATTGTTTCAAGTCTTTACGCGTATATGCAATTTCAGGTTTTTCTCTTTTGAGTTTTCCTGGTATATTTGTGATGACTTAGCCACAATGGTCATCGTGGGGAGTGTTATAAACCTAAAGTTTAATTACTAAGATGCCCTTTGTGTCTAAGATTAGGTTTACATACCTTGGGCACCAAGTCCTCTATCTATATAAATAGAGACTTAAAACTTTGTATTTTATACACATCTAATGAGAACCCTTCTTCTTTCTCCCTTTACTTTGTGTCTTCTTCTCTTCTTTCTCTATATTACAAGAAAAAGTAAATTCCAAGTAATAATTCGAATAAAAGGTGAAAAGGGTGAAAATGTAAACTAACTTAAAACCCTAGGCTAGTAGTCCTACAAAACTATACCCATAACATCACAATAATCCCCTTCTTGAGGAATCTCCGCCGCACAGGTGCAAAAACCCATTTACAGACAAATCATGGTTTTGAGATCATCACAAAATTCTATTCTCTACTTCGTGAAATGAAAAGGATTTTGAGAGACGATATTATTGTGTTCAAGAAGATGAAGAAACAAGAAGGTGTTGTAAGATGAAGAAATGTTACTAAATCTAAGTTGTTCAACGAGAAGAAGAAGAAAAAGAAATTTGTTGATTCGAATAATTGGTATGAGCTGACTCGGAAATGGTGTGTCATATGACATCTAGTATAGGTCCTTCTTTATTGAGAATGAAAACTTTTCTCCTGATTCGATGGGTGAGTTTTAGTGTTGTTTTTGGTAGATCTGTTTTTAATTTTTTAATTTATAGATTTGTATGGTTTTTATATTGAATTTGTTGATAGATCTATGAATTTTCATAGTTTATCTCATCTCGTTTCTGATTTTCTCTGTTCTTGTATTCGGTTTCATTTTCCATTTCTTTTTTTGGTGTTGTAGATGACAGGAGAAGCACACCCACGGAGAGAAGGTGTTCGGGGAATCGGGACCTAAGACTCCTGCACAGATCGTGCCAGTATATATTATCCCGTTCATTATTTTCCCAGTTCTTGTATTCAATTTCATTTTCCGTTTCCTTTTTTTGTTGTTGCGGTTGGTATGAGAGGGGCTGCTGTTCAACTGTTTCCTGAAAAACCTAAAATCTGAACCACAACAATTTTTATTAGGAATGTTTCAACAGTCATAATGGTATTGGTATAAAACCCAAACAACAACATCAAAGGATATATATCGTCGAGTTTCAATTTCACTATAAGGTGATTCTTCCATATAATTTAGGGAATTAAGGTCTAGTCATTTGATTTTGCATTGGACCATAAGTTCATTCCTCTTAATTTAATTCATCACTTGCTTAAACTTATGTGTATTGTCTTGATCTTGCTCCAACTTGTGTGAATAGTTAGATGCTCGCTAAATTTATGTGTGGTTAACTGGTAGTTGTATCGGTTCATTGAAGTTCTGAATTTGTTTAACATAATTATTGTGTGTGTGTGTTTTTGTAAATTCAGTTGCACTATAATCTGTAGTCTACCATAGCACATCATTGATATTGAAATGGAATTGGTGTATTGAGAAAAGCAGTAGACTTACAATAACAGTAGAGATAGGGAGGAAATTTCCAAAGATGTCTAGTTTTCTTGGTAGTTTTAGTTTTTTTTGGTAGTTTTAGTTTTTTTATTCTAGTAGATCTGTTTTTAATTTTAATTTCAGTTTTTCCAACTAATTTAAGGTTGAAAAAACCAATAATTTAGAGCGAATTCGTCATCCAATGGACTGAAATTTGAAGAAAAACGATCAAAACTCAATCGAAATCAAAAAATCAAAATTTTAAGTTTTTTTTCTTATTGAAATTTCTATATGGAATTTCTTTTATCGAAGTTTCTTGCAATTTTTGATAGATACAGTGCTGTTTTGCTGCAAAAAAAAATAAAAAATAAAAAATTGAATGATGTGTTTAGCTTCCTCTAATATCAGAAAACAAGAGAAGAAGGATCTTAAGACGATATTCATTGATGTATTATAACACCAGCTTCAGATTGCGGTTTATTTCCCTCAAACTCATAGAAACTAGGGTTCAGACATTATTATTAGCTACACTTGCTGCAACAGTGTTTTACATTTGCTTTATGTTTTGACAGGACTTCAACTTCACTCTTGAGAATACATGGTCGTGTTAGTTTCTTCACAAAAGTCCTTAAACAAGGCAAAGGCTGGAATTTGCCTGTAGATTTAGACATGACGACATTTACATGTAACCTTACGTTTGTTACCTGTGAGGGTAATACATAGGCGAAAAATGTAAGTTATTTTAGTGACATGTAATGACTGGATGATTTTACAGAAAGTTTGCAGAGGAAAGTAACCATGAAATTTTAAGTATTAGTTGGGTTGTCACACCAAAAGTTGAAGCACATTTGTGGTTTTGATTCAAAACATTGGTGCATAAGAAATTAGAACGGAAAAATGCACATACGCACTACACTTTCGAAATCTGTTAAGTTTGGAAAACAATGTCTCTCATTTCTTTCTTTTAGCATCTTTTGTTTTGTATACTATAGAGACGTAAGATGTTGCGCTTTTCTGTGTGTCTATATATACTAGATCAGTTTAGAGTATTTGCCATAGGGTATGCTTTTTGATTAATCTTTTCTCCTTGACAAAACAATTCTTAACTTAACATTATGAGGAATCATTTGAATTGCAGAACCTTGAATATAGAAGTTACACCTAAGAATTTTTCGGATGGAAGTACCAGGGAGCGTGAGAACAAATGGTGGAGCATGTTTATAGATTATGCGGAACTTTGAGCAGTATTTCAAACCTCTGCAATAACTCTTCTGACCTCATGATACTGACTCGTGAGACTATTACTTTCAAGTACACTGATCAAGGGGATGGTTGTGCAAGAATTTAACTGGGAAATGGAGCTCAAATCGATGCTGTTACATATGGGACAGTCCGGTGTGCAGACGGAGATGGGGAAGTGGAATTGCTGGTTACTTAAACCTCTTTGAGTCTGGATTTTGTACACAACTCAAGTTTGGAAGACGAATCCATCCCTGCAGTATTGTATTATAATGTGCTTGTATACGTATTGGGTAAAAAACGTTTATGAATTGGTTGGTTTGTCATACAAGAGGATCGTGTACGCGGGGATTTGTTGTTAATCTTGATCCAGCTGTTGTGACACTTCCTTGGTGCTAATACTTATATATGGTATAATCTTGGTCTTAATGGAGGGATTTTACATCACTTATATTCGATGAGGTAATATACGATGCTGGCACTACGCCCGAAATGACCTTTTTCGACGGGCCAGGCCTGTCATTAATAGAGATTATTGACAGACCTAGCCTGTCAGACGGCCTGTCGTTTTTTTAGGTGTCAAAAATCTTAATTGACAATGGCATACTGTCAAGAATTATCTTTAAGAAACGACGAGCTTCGCTTGTCAATAATTTTTGACGGGCATCACTTGTCATTAGTTTTAAAATCGAATTGCGAGCCAATACACCATTTTTAATAATTAAATAAATATTATTCACTTGCTGCTTAAGTTGTAAATAAAAATAATACGAAAAACTAAAAACATTTTTAACTTCAAAATAAATTGACATATATTGTAAAATTTCAATCTTTATACAAATTCTTCAAACATCATTCAAAAGGACTACATCGAAAAGAAAAAAACAAAATAAATAGTATTAGAATTCAAAATTGATTTGTTCACAAAATTAATCCTAAGTAGCTAAACTCCGTCAACCAAATTTAACAATGACATTTCAAGAATTCAATACCACCCTTCCGCATCAGTGAACTAGGTGATGCTCCAGCCCGTAATACCTTCCAGATGCTCCCGTTGAAAACCAATATATGTACTAAACAAACACAAATTGCAGAAATGAAAAGCACAATAACATACAACCAAAGACTTACGACATTCATTCAAATTTTTTGTTATCCCTTTTCAACTATCTCAATGTATTCTCGAGAATGACATAACAAGAGAAACAAATGTAGGTGGAACGTCAAGCACACTATGGAGCATATCCTAGATTAATTAGAATTCAATCACCTTCAACACTGAAATTAAACAAAATAAGAAACCAAACCTTATATCTGACT
Organism: Papaver armeniacum; assembly: GCA_023531295.1. Classification (NCBI taxonomy): domain Eukaryota; kingdom Viridiplantae; phylum Streptophyta; class Magnoliopsida; order Ranunculales; family Papaveraceae; genus Papaver; species Papaver armeniacum. Next base: position 6,992 of record JAJJWW010018044.1, on the reverse strand, counting down.
TCTGAGAGAGGAAGCTAGCCTGGCGAAGGAAGAAAAAAAATAAGGAATCACTCCATTTATGGTAGTTCAGTTGAAGAATTTCTTCAGAACCTACATTGGAAAATGGACTTTGTTCATTATCTATCCATAGTTGAAGGTTTGAATCATTCAGACAGTTATAGATTACAAGTTAAGATGCTTCACAGATGACTTCCATCGCTTGATAGCTAAAGAATGTTTGATGTTATCATACATCAAGAAAGGTCCTGCAAGAGTTTGATACCACTATTATCTCGCTTAACATTTATAAACACCACTCATAGCTATTGCAAATGGGTACCCCACACGCTTGATCACCTTCTTGCTTTTGGCGAAGATCCCGAAAAGATTTCGCAGCCCAAAACTTTAAGCACTTAGTTAAGTATACATGCATAACAAGAAAACAAGAACTTAATATACCTGAAATCTGTAGATGGGACGTTTCCTTGCTTGCCCATGTCCTTCCATTGTTCAGATACTAACCCGTGAAGTTCTTTACCAGGATATGAAACATCGCAGAAAGCCCTCAATGTTTCCTGAAATCATACAATTGCAATAAGAAATAACAGAAAAAGACTTGGCATAAGTGAGAGGGCAACTACAATAGAGAAGGCACAGCTTTACCTGCTCAGCGTACTTCCCTTTGACACTACCAACATGCTTGGAAATATCATTAGTAGATTCTGACTCAAAAAAATATGTTGAGAAAACACAAGAAAATATATATGCAAATTTGAAATGAAGATACTATGAGAACCAAAGTCATCCTAATTTAAACTATGAGAAGTGAAATAATGCAAAAATCAAATGCACAACAGCTCAATCTCATAAGAACTTCAGTAAATTTAACAACATCTTTGAATCAAGGATGAGCCTGAGACGTTTCCATTACAATGAATACAAGGAACAAAATTACATGATATGAAAAAACTCAAAAAGGAATAAGATCTCACTTTTATTTGATCTCATTTCCTCCAATATCTAATCTCTAGTCAACATCATATAACAATCCACAAATGAGATTCCTTGCTTCTCAGTGTCAACCCGCCTCTTCACGTAAGTATAAGTGATTCTCGATGGTGATGCTACAAGTACCAAGTTCTACCAACCACACCATAATCCATGCCATAACCTTTCTTCATCAACACTTCGAGCTATGTAACTGCGTACCTACGAGATTAAGATTAAGATGTGTTCGATTACAAATCTAAAGTTGGGTTTTCGACCAAGAATAAGGATAAAGAGATGGATCGATATTCCTAGATGAGTTTTAAAAATAATTGAGAAAATCTCGCCGAAATTTTTGAGAATTTTTTTAATCAAAACGAGCATTTTTTGTTTCCTTGTTCATGCTCTTACTGTCATCCTGGACCTACAACCAGATGATCAAGTTAAACTAAACATAAAGCAATAATATTTTAAGTAGAACAGAACTCGTGTAAACCCGTTCGTGCAAGATATTCATTGACAAAGAGGATATCAATAAAATTGCGCAGACATCAAAGATACACATCTAATTACATGAGTTTCACCAAATATTATAATGTTTGGCTGGAATTTAAGACAATGTTAAAAAGATAACTAACACAAAATTTGTAGACAATGTTAAAAATTAATGGTTGGAATTTAAGACAATGTTAAAACATAAGGCAAGATTATCCTAATCCTAACACCAATTAAAAAGATGTAAAAGAAAGACAAAGAGGCATTCGAGAAGACATTCAGATAAGCTAGCCGACAAGCAATGATGTGTATATATTTCCAAGCATTCAAGTGTAACTACCATTTGTTCAAGGTACATATAAGATGTCAACAATGGTGCAGGGAATGAACGACTACTATTGAGATTCTAAATATTGAAACACCAACACCTCGATAATGCATTACTATATATAGCAAAAATGTTGATTCCTAGAACGTATAACCAAAATAATCATATATTAATCGGAATCATACATGTAACACATGAACCGCACCGAAAGAGATTTTATCGAGCGGATGCCGACTCATGGAGCAAGCTACTCAAGTTACATGAAACTAATAAAATTGTGCAGACATCAAAGATACACATCTAATTACATGAGTTCCACCAAGTTCAAAACTTCGATGCATATGGCTTTCATTCAAGAACATGACCGTAATACAAGTATCATGTAAAGGATTGAACAAAGAAAAGTAAAGGCTTACCTTAAATGAGTTGGTTGCATTTAAAACCTTGATTGAGGTTTCAATTTTAGCTTAAGAACATATTCGAAAATGAACAAGGAAAGCTTTTGTTAGTTATCGAGAATCAGAGGTTGAAAACCTTATTATCTTGTTGCAATTGTAGGAACAACTTACATCAATCATTCAATTAAACCTATTACAATCAATTAATAACAGATAAAATTCTAAATAGGTCCGGATTCAAAAGTTTCTCTCATACAAAAAATATCAGGTGGGTAATGTAGATTTAGATTCACTAATTACGAACTAAATCAATTTCAAAATCGAACAAAACGATTAAAAAATCAGCTGAATCACAAGGACAAACCCTAAAACTTGAAATGATTCGTAATATTTTGTTCAAAATGATGAGAATCACAAGGTTACAAACCGAAACATGATTGTGAATGATCAGATAAGAAATTCAAAGTGAAAACAAAAGCATTTAGGTTTTTGAGAACCTCAAGAAATTCTGAAAATTCGTTTTGAAATGGATAAATTAAAGCTCTCGATCGAATTAAGAAAACAATTATGAAATTAAACTTAGCTGTTTCGATCGCTTTAGGTGATGAAATCTTCAGATTGAAGAACCAGCGAAAACAAAAAAAATGGAGGAGGAGGAGGAGGAGGAGGAGGAGTTGGTGGTGGTGGTTGTGTAGAGAGAAGAAAAGGAAAGAAGAAGCAAAAATATCTTCTTTTTTTGGGGACAATTTCCGGGTATTTCAATGCCCGTCGAAAACACTAGCGGACAAATGGTTAGTGTGAGCTAAGTATATTTGATGGCATTGGCCTGTCAAAATGCTACTACAGTAGAACTTCGATAAATTAATCCTCGATAAATTAATTACTTCGCTAAAATAATAAAATTCTCTGATCCCAATTAGGCTTGGATAAACTAAATTTTAACTCGATAAATTAATAACTTCGCTAAATTAATAATTTTCTTCGGTCCCAACACTATTAATTTATCGAAGTCAATTATCCCAACGGCGCCCCGTCAAATATACTCCATTCTGGCATAGTGTGGTTTATGGTGTTTTGATGGTGAAATGTTTTTGGCATTATTTATAAGTTTATGGTTTGTTTTTTTTTTTTTTTCTTTTGCAGGTTGTATCAGTCGTTGAGGAATGTGCTGATCAGCTCGATTATGCACATGTGGATCCTTCTGGACAAATTATTGTGAAATATTTACTTGGTCCGCTCAGGATCAATTATTTGTGAAGCTTTTGCTTCCACTCTCCCCACTGCGTTTGCCTATGTGGTAAAATACTCTACAAGACCAGATTGCGGTTGGTTTTGGACTTTAACAAGACTGCTGTGGCTTAGCATGAGTTCGCTTTGAAGGTAAGTTTTCTAACTGGGAAAAATCATTGATTCCGGTAGTCAGGATTTCCTATCTTCGAATGCTGTGTTTGTCCAACTATATTTTACTGTTATTCTGTTTATGCTTCACACATAAGTTTTAACTGCATTGATGCAATTCCGTAATGCCTTCTCCCAACAAACTATGAGAAGTTGCAGTGAATAAGTTGAGGGTCCATTGCTAACAGCGAATTCGAAATTACCTCCCATTAGTCTCATGCAAGTGAATACTTAGTATGATGAAAGTCTATAAACAATTTCTTGAGTTCTGGACCAAGTAGTGCATTAAGGTCCATGGTTGAAATGGATGCTTAAAGAGAAACATCTGTGTGAAGTCATGAAGGTTCTGAAGATAATCTTTCATCTCGGTCGGAACCCATAGCCATATAAATTAATCTTTGTCTCATGTGTGTTTTCTTATGCTTGCAAGCCTTAGTTCTACAGTCTGGATAAGAAACACCGAAGGTATTGATTCTTTTTGGTCTGGACCTTGAGGGGTTTTTCTTGATCGAGTTACTGCAGTGGTTGTTAAGTTGCTATGTATCTTGTTCTACAATTGTTTGCCAGTTCTACTTTGTTCCTTGCAGCTTATGCAACTTTACTTACAAAGTATACAGTTAGTGTCTCTCTTTTTCGTATGATACTAGAATCCTTACTTGAATCCCTATGTTATGTGAACAGTGGATGAATGATTTTGAGGCAAAGCGGCTCTGGGTTCTGACAACTCGTACACATCAACCGTAAGAAGAAGCCTCTCTTGTCCTGGAAGAATGCACATCAACCCTAAGAAGAAGACTCTCTTGTCCTGGACGAATTCTACAACGATCTTCGCTCAGTCGGTGTATCTGCAGCTACTGGAGGTTGCATGGATGCCTTTATTAGGACCATTGACACAAAGTTCCGATGAGTACATGGAGACCTTTAAGTAATGCTTCTTTTACTTAACCTAAAGTGAATTGATTTCACGTAAAATTTGTTTAGGCTGCTCATATTAATTCTTATCTTGTGTTGGTTTTAGGAATGATCCTGTCATCGAAACTGTTAGAATACGGGCATCCAACTCAAAACCAATTGGCCATGAGTGGAGAGGCCCTAAAGGATTATAAGCCGCAGGATCTTAGAATGCCCAACAATGTGAGACTAATAATCTCAACACGCCCCCTCACGTGTAGTCTCGTTGGGTCTAACACGTGGACAATTAAATCGGAATGTGACCCGGTGACGCGGAGTGGACAATTAAACGGTGACCCTAAGCCGGTCAAAGACGGTCAAAGACTCGTCGCAAATAGCCTGCTCTGATACCATGTTAGAATACGGGCATCCAACTCAAAACCAATTGGCCATGAGTGGAGAGGCCCTAAAGGATTATAAGCCGCAGGATCTTAGAATGCCCAACAATGTGAGACTAATAATCTCAACACGAATGTCTCAACACGTGGACAATTAAATGTGACCTTGACTAGTATAATAGCCTGCTCAACAGAGAACAATCCAACTTTGGCCATTCCTCTTAAATGCTCAACAATGTGAGACTAATAATCTCAACAGAAACAATATTATTCCTCTGTTCAGGATAAACAACTCTTATTTACAAGTTGCTTCTTTTTATGTCTATCAATCTAGATGACTATGGTGCATGATATTGTCAGGTTCTCATTATTGGCTTCACCTTCACCGGAGGAGAAAATTTTTGATGGGGCCAAAATCGGAAGGGGGCATGGGGGATTATATATAAAATATGGTGATTTCTCTTCTTCTTTATAATTTGTTTTTCTTTTTTTTTTATATCTTGTCTTATATTAATTCAGCCTTGGCATAGATTGGTTTCTAGTAGAATATGTTCAGGCTTCTCATATTAATTCTTGTCTTGTGTTGGTTTCAGGAAAGCTCTTGACAAGAGTCAGGAAGAAAATCAACAGTTGGAAGAGTAACGCAGGCGATAGGACGCTTAGGAAGGACGTGGAGAAACCTGGTGAAGAATCCGTGGTTCTGAGCACTGGGTTGAAGGACAAACCAAGCACTAGCAAGAGCATGATGGAGGAAGATTAACACTGGGAAGATGACCTTTAAGATGACTTTGTTATGATGATGATAAAGAAGTTGGGAACTTCAACTTTTAGAACATGGCAGAGAACGGTTCTCGGGTAGACTGATTGCGCCCATCTTGGTAAATAATGTATTTTTTTTTTTGGTATGGGTGCTATATTTGTCATGTGTTTTCTAACTGGCTAGATATCAAGCAATGCTGCTTTAACCGGAATCTGACATTTGATTAACGACAGAAAATATGAGTTTGTTTAAATAGAGTTTTAGTCAGCTACTCATGTTGTCGAAACAACCTCATAATTATACCTCTAATAATTAACCTAATTTGATTGGGGGCCAAAGGTTTTAATTGGGGGCCTTGATATTTTATTTCCACCCCAAATTTTAAGGGGTGTATTAAACCGATTATGAAAATACTATTTTACCCTTCACTAAAAATCAATCTTAAAAACCTATTAACCCTTAATCCTAAGTCCCAATTCATTTCTAGTTCTAAAAACAAAAAGATCACTCCTCTCGACTCTTCTTCTCCTCCATTAACGACTCCAAGAAAAAAAAAAATTCACTCGAAAATTTCAAATATGAAAGGGTCGTCAATTCGACAAACCTAAACCCTAACGATTTTTCATATGCATGTAGAGACCATGAAAAATCGTTAGTATATGATGACCAAGATAACGACCATATTTCGGTTTTCATATTTTTTACCCTAGATTAGAGTCGTTAACATAATATAGAAACCTATGACAATCCTCTATGGATCTTGCCCTTTTTTAAAGGTCAACGAATTCAGTGAAAAACAAAACAAACAAATTTCTCCGTCTAAAAAATTTCTCGTAGTCGTTCTTGGTAGACAAACAAAATAACGACTCTTTGTGGCCCAGCAAGAGTCGTCGTATATCATATTACCGACGATTTTTCATAACTTGGAAAGTCACAGTTTGAGTCATCAAGGTTTATCATATTACCCGACGATTTTTCATAACCCTTAAAAGTTGCAGGTTTGATTCGTCATTTTTGGTGTCAATACATTGACGACTTTATAGAGTCGTTGGGGGTATACATCCCCTCGACATTGACGACTCTTTTCTCTGTGTTGTGACATATATCCAATCCATGGGAGAATTTGGAAGATAATCTTACCATCAACACAATCATCTTTGTTACTTGAACCTTCTCCAACATCATTTCCTACTTGAATTACTCATTTCTAAAACCCCAAGTTTTCTTCTAAAACCTCTTCTTCTTCTTCTCAACTCACAAAAAAAAAAAAAAAATCTCGATTTAATCTAACATAATCTAACCACACTAATTAAATTAACTTTATTAAATTTTAATACTAATCATTTAGGGATAGTTTA
>JAJJWW010018043.1:0-17938 GCA_023531295.1 Papaver armeniacum | reverse complement strand
CAGAACAATCATAGGAGCTAAAATAAACAACGCAATGAATAACGACAGGCAAAACATAAAGAAGACGTGAGACCTGGCGAGGGTTAGGAAGTGTCGCGAGAGTGAATGTTTGTGCATCTGCGACACTGCGAGACATTCCCGAAAATAAAGGATAGCTTAGCTGTCATCCACTATGTATTACCCTATATAAAGGGCTAAACGAGTCCAGTAAGAGGAGAGAGATCTTTGGAATTGTTAGGCAAGTCATTAAGAGAGAGAAAAGTTTAAGAGCGTTTTAACTTCTAAGTGTAATTCTATTTTCCTGTGTAAACACTTAATGAATTCAATCAATAAATGTTCTTGATCTTACATCTTCCAATGGATTAACTAAGCAAAATCGAGTAAGGGGTGTAGTGTGGGAAATCCTGCTACTACATTCCAAACATGGGGGGGGGGGCATTGGGAGAGGAACATAAGAGAGAGAACTAGAGTATAGGAGAGAAATCAGTGAGAAGTAAGTATGAGCATCAACCTGCGGGTTTGATGAACACTAAAAGTCTTGCGACTATTCTTGTAACCATTACTTCATAGTGAATATCCCCAGACCCATGGATGTAGGCCTTAGTGCTGAACCATGTAAATCATTGTCTCCTTTACGTTTAGCACTCATATATCTTTGTTTATGTGTTTACTTCTTAGATCTACCGTTCTGGATGTTGAGGAGATCATGACAAACCCGCGGGGTTTGGAATCAATGAATCAACATCTACATATGTATTTTATGCAATATTCACACCTTAATGCGTATACTCAATTCACGCAAAGATTGTTTGTGAACACGTGGTTGCCTACGTGATTTCCGTGTTCACAATATGGCGCTAGAAACAGATTTATCTTTTCCTGTGGCTTTATAGCCTCTGCCTCAAAAATTTTACTTAGAACATAGACAGATCTGTGTTTAAACTCATTTTTCGCACATATCTGTATTCTTTGTACTTTCTACCAGCAGATCTGGGTCTTTTACAACCTTTAACTAGCAGATCTGTGTTTTGGGCTATTTTTCGCACATATTTATGTCCATTGTATTTTCTACCAACAGATCTGGGCGTTATATAACTTCTAACCAACGGATCTATGTTTTAACTAGTATTTCACACATAATTTCCACCAATAGATCTGGGTTTTTTGCAAAACAACAACCCATGGACCTTATTCCAATTAATTCCGCACATCCGTCTGTGTTTTTCATATCATTCGCTAAACCAATAGCTTGAATACACTCTTTGCCACTAGAAATCGAGCTTAGGAAATCGAGTTTGAACTAACAGCTAACCCGTGGACTTTTTGTCTCGGTTTACCTTCATGCTTTCTCTGCAGAATATTACAATGGAAAAGAACAAAGATACAGGGAAGACAAAGGTACCTTCAAAAGAGGCGCCTAGGACTATGTCAGGAGGTAACAAGGAGCAAACGATGAAGGGTGAAGGACTCATAGCCGGGGACAAGACGCAGAATGGAGCGGAAAGCACATCACTTTTAGATGCGGGCATCATTGCAATGGAAGCAAAGAAGGCCGCGGCGGCAAGAGCTGCTACACCTAACGTAGGAGCTTCTCAAGTGGTCGCCTCCAAAGTGACAGCTACAACCAGGCCCACTGAGCCTCGAGAAGCGAGTAAGCAATCGGTAATCCGAACCTTCCTTACGGGATGCCGCCGACCAATGAACAAAACGCACAACTGCAAGCAGGATCCTACGGAATGATCGAGCCGGATATACGGCTAGTGGATGAAATCAATACCGCGGCCCCCGAGGGACAAGCTCAGTTACAGATAGGAACGCCAAATCAAGATTCAAACCAGTCTGTGCAAATATTGGCGCAACTAGAAGACCTAAAAAGGAATCAGCAGACATACGCGGACGCGGTGGCCTTACTAGCCCAAGAGAACCAGCAATTAAGAGAGAAGATCCTCCAAAGCGCGGAGCTAGAGAATCAATCAAGACGAGGCTAACTCTCGGCATGAATAGAGACCGGAGGATGATCCTCGAAAACATCCCTACGATAGTCAATCAAAGAGGAATACCCCAAAGAGGTGCGCGGAACAATAGAAGGTCCGACCCAGACTACCATCCGGAAACTTCAGACTACTATGATGAAGAGGAGGCCACGATGTCACAACCTACAAGGAAGACGCGGTCTTCCATTCAGGACGAGCACTGTCTGGCAATGGAGAGTCTTCGTGAAGAAATGCTAGCAGAGATCAATCAAATCAAGACCAGGCAAGGAGGTGGAAGACTAGAACAGGTTATGAAGGAGGCCAACACTACCCCACTAGCACGACAGTTGGCTACGGCTACAATTCCGTAGAAGTGTCCGGTCCCATCCTTTGAGTGTTACGACGGGTCCACGGATCCCGCTGCCCACCTACGATATTACAACAGGGTAATGGCCAGGTGGGACCATGACGAAGCTATACTATGCAGATACTTCCCTTCAAGCCTGAAAGGCTCCGCGTTATCTTGGTTTGATAACCTCAAGCCAGGATGCATTGATTCGTATGATCAGCTCACCGAAAAGTTCTTGGCCACCTACATGTATAACAAGGTTGTGAACACAGGGATGGACAAGATCTTCTCGCTTGCAATCAAATATAAGGAGTCCATTCGAGAATACACGGATAGGTGGCACAAGATATGTCAAGCCATAGGACATGTGGACCCCGTGGTGAGTATTAACCTGTTACAAATGGGGACTTGACAGATGAGCCCATTGTTTGTCGAAATCCACGGTACCACCCCAACCACAGAGGGAGATTTGAGGATCATCATCGAAAAACATGCAAGGTTGGAAGAAATTCAACGAGAGAACCCAAGAGCACAGGCTCAACGACCTCCACGGACCAACTCCGCGGAACAAGCAAATGTACCCAGTAAGCGCGAAAAGATCGGAAAGACGACCACAAAAGAAGTGGTAGAAAATTTGAAGACCGAGTCTACACGAAGCTCAACACCAGCCTACTCACGCATCTTAAAGGAGATCAAGGACCGCGAAAACTTAGACTGGCCTTGGTCTAAGGGGAAGCAACCACCGCCTCGGAAGAATCCAAAGAGTACCGTGATTTCCACGTTTCTACGGCACCCAAAGAGAAGTGCAAAAATCTCAAGATAATGATACAAAAGTCGATAGATGCAGGGGATCTCAAAAAATATGTAGAGAAGGTCAGGGCGGAAGATGCAACCAAACGCAGAAACAGTCCAATTGCCGAGGGAAATCGCGGGTGAATACTATATCCTGCTTCGGAAAGCAAAACCAACCCTAATCGCACAAATAGGGAAAAGATTGAGGAAGCAATTTGAAGACTATTGTGAGCTTTACAATTTAGACGGGAAAGAAGTGGAAGATCACGAAGAATGGATGGACGCACCTCTAACCTTCGAGGTCGAGGACATTGAGGATGACATGGAAGATCACAATGATCCTTTGATTCTCACCTTGCCAATCGCAGGATACAACATAAAGAAAATCCTCATCGATGGAGGGAGCTCCGTAAATGTCTTGTTTTACGATACCTTCAAACGTATGGAGCTTAATGACGAGCAACTCTTGACCTCGCACTATACCATCTATGGGTTCAATGGTACGGCTACGAAGCCTCTCGGGGATATTATTTTGCAGGTGGACGCAGGTCCCATGAAAGTTGACACTGCCAGCGGTGTGGTGGACGCGCCTTCACCCTACAATGCCATTATTGGACGAAGATGGGTCCACAAGCTTAAGGGAGTCGCAGCCACCTACCATCAATACCTTAGGTTTCCTACTCCCCTAGGAGTAATGGAGATCAAGGGTGATCAAGCTTCCGTAAAGGAATGCCAGGCAATGCAAATACAACTCAACAATGAAGAAGATGAGAAAAGAAGAACCCGTAGGGCTCGGAACAAGACAACATCCAAAGACAAAGCCATCGATGAATACTTGGAAGGAATCTCAGGGAAAAGCTTGTCCAAGGAACTCCGTAGGGAACACTAAGCATCAACATCAACCGCTAACCAAGATGCTCTCGCAAAACAAAGAATCCGAGCCTACCAAATAGCAATTAAAGAAAGTTCCTCACTTTGGGAACTAAAACCCACATTCACATCCTTGGAGGCGGTGAAGGAAGTTAACATAGGGACGGAGGAAAATCCAAAAAGATCAAGATAGGAACTCTAATGGACGAAGAACGCGAAGCCTCGCCGGTGAAACTACTAAAGGAATACGCGGACATCTTCGCGTGGAAACTATCTCGACATGCCCTAATAGACCCAAAGACAAGACAACATGAGCTGCGCATTAAACCCGGCACACCCCAATGAAGACAAAAGATACGAAAGGTGGCTACGGAGTATCACAAAGCAAAGAGAAACAGAGCTGCGAAAGTCGTTGGAGGTCTGGTTTCATAAAAGAAGTCAAATATCCTACTTGGATCTCTAACATGGTAATAGTGCCAAAGAAGAGTGGTGGGGCCGAATCAGATCGACTTCACCAACTTGAACAAAGCGTGCCCCAAGGACGCTTACCCACTACCCAAAGATTGATCAACTAGTCGACGCAGTAGAAGGATACGAAGAGCTATCATTCATGGACTGATACTCCGGTACAATCAACTATTTTTAGCAGAAGAAGATCACCAACATACGGCATTTTACACACCCCACGGCCTCTATTGCTACGTGAGGATGCCTTTCGGACTCCGGAACGCGGGAGCAACATACCAAAGGATGGTCGATGCCATTTTCAAGCCATGGATTGGCAGGACCTTGGAGGTCTACGTTGATGATATGCTCATAAAAAGCAGATTGAGGAAGAACCATCACCAAGACCTGAGGGACATCTTCGAAGCCATGAGAGAACACAATATGAAGGTAAACCCGGAAAAGTGCACCTTCGGAGTAACATCCGGAAAATTCCTTGGGTACCTGGTGACAAAAAGGGGCATTGAAGTAGATCCCGCAAAAATCCGAGCCATAGTAGACATGCCATCTCCCAAGAATCTAAAAGAAGTACAAAAGCTCAATGGATCCCTAGCAGCTCTGGGAAGGTTCATCTCGAGATCCTCGGATAAATGCAAACCCTTTTTCAACATACTAAAGAAGGGGACGAAATTTGAATGGACTGCAGAATGCGAAGAAGCCTTCCTAGGCATCAAACAATACCTAGCGGAGATCCCTATCCTTCAGAAACCAGACCCTGACGAAGTCTTGGCATTGTACATCGCAGCAAATGACGATGCGGTAAGCGCAAAGATCGGTCGGACTCACACAAAGGAGGAGCAGCCAATCTACTATGTCAGCAAGACCCTGAATTCCGCGGAAAGAAACTACACAAGAATCGAACAACTGATTTTAGCCATCGTATGGTCTACCTTAAAGCTGAGGACCTACTTCTTAACGCATGACATACGTATCCCATGTCGAGCACCCTTAGAAGCCATCCTCAAAGGGGCAGGAAAGGTAGGACGCATAGCAAAATGGAGCACGTACCTCGACCAATTCAACATCCACTATGAGCTTCAACACTCTCAGAAATCGCAAGTGTTAGCAGACTTCCTAGCAGACCTACCTTTGGACGACGAAGAAGAGGTGTGCATACAAGGATGGAGGGCCGTGGGCGCCCCAGAAATAGAAAAGCAAAAGGAGCCAAATAATATTATTGAACCGGTAAACCCACGACAATGGGAGGTCTTTGTTGACGGCTCCAAAATAGAGAGGGCGCGGGGATAGGCATCGTCATCACCACACCCGCGGGGGATAGGATCGTACACGCATTCGTGATTGGAATTTGAAGGCCATACAAATAACATCGTAGAGTACGAAGGAGTGGTCCATGCTCTCCGCTTGATAATTGAAATGGGGATACAAGAAGTGCGGTTGACAAGTGACTCACAACTAATCATACGGCAGATAGGCTACGAATACAATGTGTACGACGAGACACTAATGGCATACATGGCTCTGGTGCAAACGTTGATTTCCCAAATACCAAAAATCAAGTTCCGCTATCTGCGTAGAAAGGAGCTCAGGCACGCGGATGCCCTGGCATATATATCAGCCATGCTCAAGAACGAGGAAGTCAAAGCAATCAAGATAACAAGAGTGTACGAACCATCCATCAAGCCCCAAGAGATGTGCGCGGCTAACCAACGCAAGTCTAGGGAGGAAGATATCTCTGACGATGATATCGGAGAGCACATATTCGACGACTTCCAGAACGATGACATCATGCGACAAGCAGATGAGGACGACGATTACAGTCAGGAACAAGATTGGAGAATCGAAATCCATTCTTTCCTCGAGGAAGGGAAACTCCCCAGACACCAAATAAAGCTAGGAAAGTGCAATCCAGAGCAGGGATGTACGAGCTAAGAGACGGAACCTTATACGTAAAATCATTCCTCGGGCCACTTCGTCGCCGCTCGTCCCGATCCGAGGGACATGGCATCTTGAAAGACATCCATAGAGGAGACGCGGGAATCACAATGAATGAGGTCCCTTGCAGATAAGGCAAAGACACAGGGCTACTACTGGCCAACCATGATCCGAGACGCGGCCAGAATGGCGCAAAGGTGCGAGGAATGTCAAAGATTTGGCAGACGAATCCACGCCCCAGCCATAAAGTTGAACTCTGTGGGTAGTCCGTGGCCCTTTGCAAAATGGGGTATCGACATAGTGGGCCCGCTTCGTATCGGGGACCGGAAAAGAAGATTCCTAATAGTGGCAACGGATTACTTCAAAGAAGTGGGTAGAAGCCAAGGCACTGGCAAGAATTCGTGATTCGACGTCTTTACTTTTATTTTTCAAAATATCATTTGCAGGTTTGGCATCCCCGCAGAGATAGTTTCCGACAACGGTAAACAAACAGCAAGGAAAGAATATCGACTTGTTGTTCTCGACACTCTCAAAATTGAAAACAAATCCACCCCCATATACCTACGTAGCAATGGACAAGCGAAGCCACGAACAAAACTTTGGCACTTATCCTTAAAAAACAACTAGACGAGTACAAGGGGCGTTGGTGTGAGCAATTACATAACGTTCTGTGGGCATACATGACAACTCGAAGATCAGCTACAGGAGAGTCTCCATTTTTACTCACGTATGGAGCAGAAGCAGTAATCCCTACGGAAATTCTACTACCAACAACAAAGACAGAAGCATGGGAGAAGAACCTCACCACGGACATGATGTTGGAAAAGCTTGACGATCTCGAAGAAAGGAGAGAAGCGGCACCGCAAAGAATGGAAAACTACCAAATAAGCTAGCCCGAGAATATAACAAAAAAGTGAAACTTAGGAATTTTGTAGAAGGGCAGTATGTGTTAAGGACCATTCCCCAATACCAACCGAGAAAAGAAGTGGGGAAAATTAGCACTAACTTGGGGAGGACCCTACGTAATACACGACATCGCAGAAATGGCTCTTACTATCTCGCGTAATTTGAAAGGGGAAATCCTCATGCATCCGTGGAATGCCAAATATCTCAAGCCATACTACCCGTAATCCATCACCTGCGTATGCATTTCAGAAGAAGAAAATTGACTTACAAGTCCACATGTTTCTATCTCTGATGAAGGAGTAACGCGCCTTAACTTTTCAATCAATCCAAGCTTTCGTCTTCAAGTGTCATATTCTATTCATTACCCACACGCATTTCAATTTATTCAAAACCCACAACCTATACCATATGAGACACATGTATATACTACTTACATACCCATCTGTACATAGGAAGATCAACAAAGGAACGTAATATGAATGTACATTGAAAACCATGTCACATCTTAATAAAATATCGACACTATCGTTACCCCGTGGACGTAGGCCTTAGGGCCGAACCACGTAAATCATTGTGCAGTTACTATTATTAAGAACTGGCATTATACTTTAATAAGAGGAATGTCCCGCACAAAGCGTGGATCATACCCACTGCAATATGTCGGGGAATATCCTGCACAAAGCATACACATGCAATCTCTCGGAACTCCCCCATAAGCGTCTATAAGTGTACGACCAGGGGGTGACTTCCCACAGAACGGGATACCCGAGCAATATTATAAGCCGCGAACTCAATGGAATATATCCTTGAACGTCGGCCAGACCCCCACCGTTCAGAAATCCTCTGGCCAAGGAATTAGCTGGACGGGGTGCAAGGTCACAAGACAATTCCGGGGATATCAACCTACGGAATTGCACGAACAATACACTTTCTCAAATTCCAAGGTTCAACATCCTTGGATTACAAACACTACGGAATTAATCATTATATTAACTTGATTTGTAAAGCCAATAGATGCGAATTCAACAAAATTCAAATTCAGATTTAAACGCTAAAGTTTGATCTAGTACACAAAGCGCTGATTACAAGCCTAGCAAGAAAAGTAGCAAAAACGCCAAAAAGGATAAGCAACTGAGATCAATCCCTAGCATACTAGCTATGATCTACTGAGAAGGAGCATTATCCGCGGGTTTATCCTTCAACGACGAAGGAACACTACCACCAGAGGAAGGGCCAGAAGAACCTGAAGGGAGCACGGGCACGGGACGACGAGTATAATTCTTGGTTAGCCCATGGTTCTTCTTGAGATCCAACTCAATCTCACCAAGAGTCCTGTTAATCTCTTCTGCCAACTGCTTACGAGCCACGAAGCCTATGGCTACACTCTTCATCTCAGCCTGATTTAGGGAAGTGGAAAGATGGTCCACCTTTTGATTGGCTTGCTTCAGCGCTTCCTCCTGAGACAAGGCCAGACCACGATGGTAATTGACTTGGCCCTCCAATTGAACTACCTTAGCCTGAGCTTCGGCAAACTTGCCATCCGCAGCTCGAAGCTGTCCTTGGAGCTCTGCGGATATTAGAAAAGGACAATTATAACAAATACAACACAAAGCACACTCGATGACAAAGACGTATACCTTCACAATGATAAACCGCGGAGTCCCGTGCTTCAAGGCATAATCATATTCATTTGATAACCTATCATAATCTACCTGCAGAAGATTATGAGCATGCTGACTCGCGCTTAGGTCGTCTCGAAGCATCGAGTTCGAATGATGATATCGGTTAACCTCATCATTCTTCGATTCCAAACCCTTGTTAAGACGATACATAGTCACCTCTAAGTTTTTCTCATACTCAACCTGACGGGCCACATCAGCTCGAGACGCGGATAAAGCACTACTAAGAGCGCCGATTCCGCCCTAGCGTCATCTCTTTCCTTAGCAAGACGTTGCATATAAGCCCGCACATCTGAGGGATGAGAAGAGCGCGCTTGCCGCAGCTTCTTCTTCCATGACATTGAGCTTAACTTCTAGAGCGGAAATCGTCCGCGGCTTTCAAGATTATCCCGCGTCCATAAAAGAGCCTCGTTGAATAAATGACGGTCATGGTTATTTTGGTTTTGCAGATCTACCAAGTAAAACTTTTCTTACGCCATTCTTCGGCCATAGCATTATGGACATCCGCGCGAGCATTCCATTTCGCCGATTCACTCTTGAGTTTTTCAACTAACTCAGCAATACGACCTTTTTGACGAATTCTCTCACCCCGAAGCCACATCAACTCGGGGATTCCACCCACTGAAGATAGTACATCGGGAGGAGGGAAGAAGAAGATAACTCGTAACATATAAGGAACATCTAATAATCAAAGAGAAGGAGACGCAGACTCGAAATAGATGAAGAATTCTTCTCACCACCTCTAACCTGCCCTTGACCGAAGCTAGCTCGAACGCAGCTTTGCCTCTTCCACGTCCCGCTGCTCCTTGCGCTTGCTGCACCCTTCACTCTGCTATTTCCTTATCTTTAGCAGAGGCCGCAGCTTCAACACTCGAAAGCACCTCTTCACGATGGCGGAGTTTCGCTTCTAGCTTGAGAGACTTAGCCTTGAAGAGCCGGTAAAGATCATGGTTGCAATACTCACTCCTCATCATCTATCGATCAAAAAGGGAAATTAGTTCACATAACACACCTAAGTAAAATCAGGGATAGAGAGAGCAGGGAAAACCTCCAATAACCGCTGCTCGGGATAACTGTACTGGTACCCATCAACAATAGCCATCATACCCGCAACAGTAGAGGGAGGATTCACCACGAGATCAATCCCGCTTGCCACAAGATTCTTGTCCCACTCTTCACCTACCACCTCCTCAAAGGTTAGCTCCATATGCCTGCGAGTAAAAGAGTCCGAACTCTTTTCCCCTTCAATCACAGGGGCAGGATGCGACACGACAAGCAATTCTTTCTTTTTGAGCCAAGCCAAAATAGCATCATCGCCATCCGCGGTCAATGACCGCGAGAAATCATCTCGAGGAAGAATCGAGGGCTTCCCACCAAGTAAAGCACCAGATTACCTTGCACTAAAGCCCCTCCAAAGAATGGAGGAAGTGCCAACAAAACCCTCTGGATGAACCGCCAAAACCTCAAAGATCGATCCGCAGACTAACCCACCTCCGCAGCCTACCTTGAAGAACATCCCCGGTCATCACCAATAAAAGCATTGAAATCCGAGACAAGCCCTATAGCTGCGGCCATGTCAAAAGATTGTTCCCTGGGATAAAACCTTACCAAAGGAGAACTCACGAAGTATCCCCATCCTTGTCACTACTACCAAGAGCAACTCCCTTGCCCTTGTCTACAACGGCCCGCCGCAGCCAATGCCACCGTCCTCTCGATCAGATTTTCACCAACCTCAATACCCGCTTAGGCCCTACTTGACTTAACATCACCCCACCAAGGGCCCGATCACCACTACCACCACCAGGGGCCCGATCACCACTACCACCACCAAAGGGCTTGATCACCATCACCTCCACCGACGCCCCCACCAACAACACTATTTCCTTCTTGAAAGGGCTTTAGAAGTCTCAATCCGCTCTTCCTTATCTAAACATCCTCGTCACCATCCACTGGATTGTTCACATCCTCGAAGTGCGTAGAATCTTCGGTGGGAGAATTTGACGATTGCTTTGGATTGATCTTTTTCTTTCTAAGCACCTTCGAGACATAATGATAAAGAGACAATGATAAAAGAGCCATTTGTATCTCCTTTCCTTAGCATAATCAACATTACTTAAGAAAACGAAGGGGCATATATACGTAGAAAACAAACAACACACCTTAGCAATATTAGTACTCTGCGGGGGAAGGTTAGCATCGGAGATATCTTCGTCTTCCGCATCATCAACATCACGATTGTAAGCAAAATCCATACCTTCAAAACTCATCTGCCAAGGGCAGTAATGGGCATAACGAGAAGGAGAGGCTTCGCGATAAGAACTCACACAATGAGGTTGCCAACCATGGGGTCCGGGACCCAACCATAGACCCACGGGACCGACAACTTCAAGAACAAGTGGAATACCACTCATAGTCATGATCACGCTTAATTCTCTCATCGCCAGAATAGGAAGACCTTCAGCACCAGAATCCTCGCCATCTTGGAATCACTTACCTCGCTCAAAAGGCGAATTTCCCCCTTAGCGAGGAGGAATATTCCGCACTCACGCACCACGGCTTACGTGTATTCCTGTTAACATAATCTCCAAATGACTTGTTGAAATTTTCAGGAGTATACCACCCTTTCTCCTCTTCTAATTTGGGGGTATAGCAGGTCATCATCGTTTGCCCTTTGCTACGAAGATAGCATTCTCGGAGATGTCGAAGATAATTTCCTGTCAACTGCTGCACCCCACGATTATGACTCTTCTTAGCAGTATCACGGCTAGACAAGACCCGGTAGTAGAAATCATCACCAGCTTTATACAAAGGCAACATCAAACCAGCCTCGAAAGCACCCACGGTCGTCAATAAATGAAAGGCATCATACGATAATTGGTAACCATCTCATAGGTTATATCTTTATCGTGGGCAAAAAGCGCACTTGGAAGTGTCAAGACCGTGCTTCAATTTGAAGGCTTCAAGATCGATGTGTCTCGAAAGTGAACTTTGTTACCCAAAGGTAAAGGACGAAAAGTAACAAGAGTCATCCTCGTAAGCGTCTCCCGTAGCATCTTCCGCGAACCCGCTACCTTCTTCTTAGGAGGAACTACATCTCCCGAAGATTCTATCTCCGTAGCCTTCCTCTTCTGAGGTCGATTCTTAGTTGACTTGCCTAAACTAGGCACAGGTCAGACGAAGGAAGATTAGTCCGCAGTGGAGGGCATGGTGCGAGAGGCCGCACATCTAGAAGATCGTGCGCGGATTCTCGCTGTTTCTTAGGAGACCCATCTCTAGGACGAGTCATGGCATATCTAGACCCCGCGGCGGATCACCTCTTTTTGAGCGAAGGCCTCGACTGCAGGACGAGGACGTTCGTCTATCCCGAGGACCACCCCGAGTAAGAGGAGGCGAAGTTCCGCCCTAATATTGGAATCTCTCCGAGGAGATTTATGAGGACTTGACGGAGGAGTTTGATAAGGAACCCGCGGACGATCGGACATATCTCATGGACACAAACACAAACAAAGTGCAAATCGAGTCAAGGAAGATCGAAAAACAAGAAAATCTCAAGAACAAAGAAAGAACGTGAAGAAAACCCTAGATTTCATCTACAACCATTTAAACTCTCAAGCTATTACTCGAACTCAAAAGAAGAAAAATAGAATCAAAACGTGGCCGGTAAAACACACGGCTCAGCGACATCAACTTTCAAACTCCATGATATGCATAAGATTGAAACCCATCACGATTCATCACCAGAAAACCAAGAACTCAACAAGGGTAGGAATGGCGAGTAAACTAAATAAAGAATCCTACCTGAATTTCAATAAGAATAGCAAGAAGCAAAAAGAAGTAGCAATGGCAACAAAAGAATGGTGGCAGAAGAAGTTAAGAAGACGAAGAAGAAAGTGGGGCAGAGAATAAACAGAGAATGTGAATTTAATTCACATTCCTTCATCCTTTTCTTTTTTTATAGGACCAAAAGAAACCGTCCACTACCCAAGGGGCAGTTATGGCCGGATGTGGGAAACGTGCACAATAAATCCAGATAACTCCTTTTTAGGAGAAGTTATGAAGAGAGAGATAAAAACGTGCCACACGATTCTTCTCCCAACTAAAGCTGGCGCCCAGTCACAAGAAGAGGGGCAAATTGTAAGTACACTTATTTATCTCCCTCACCACGTGTACTAGCAAAGCCCACGTGGAGGCCACGTCATAAAAATGGATGACACATAGGGGCATCCATAGGATCTAGACGGCGTGCCATCTGTCAAGTTCAACGGTCGAAGATGAAGGAGTATCAAAGGAAGATATCCCCATGTAACACCAAAGAACTACTCTGCTACACTTTATCTCATCACGAGATGAGGCATAATCAACGGCTGGGGAAGGTCCAACTGACACTGACGTGACAAGGGAAGACTGACACCGCCTGGTGCAGACTGGACCGCCCCAACCACTCGTATTTAATGCTGCTCAGAGGGCACGTGTCAAATGATCAACAGAGAGAGCGAGGGTTGGTCAGCATAATGAACAAAGAAACACTAGAAGGCGCGGAATGATAAGGAAGTCCGCGGATTATGCACAGAACACAAAAAGATAAGACTTCAACAACTCTTTTCCAAGGGACCCACTTAGATTAGCTATATATATACATGTCCTTTCCAAACATGGGGGGGGACATTGGGAGAGAAACATAAGAGAGAGAACTACAGTATAGGAGAGAAATCAGTGAGAAGTAAGTATGAGCATCAACCTGCGGGTTTGATGAACACTAAAAGTCTTGCGACTATTCTTGTAACCATTACTTCATAGTGAATATCCCCAGACCCATTGATGTAGGCCTTAGTGCTGAACCATGTTAATCATTGTCTCCTTTACGTTTAGCACTCATATATCTTTGTTTATGTGTTTACTTCTTAGATCTACCGTTCTGGATGTTGATGAGATCATGACAAACCCGCGGGGTTTGGAATCAATGAATCAACATCTACATATGTATTTTATGCAATATTCACACCTTAATGCGTATACTCAATTCACGCAAAGATTGTTTGTGAACACGTGGTTGCCTACGTGATTTCCGTGTTCACAATATGGCGCTAGAAACAGATTTATCTTTTCCTGGGCTTTATAGCCTCTCGCCTCAAAAATTTTACTTAGAACATAGACAAACATCTCGTGTTTAAACTCATTTTTCGCACATATCTCGTATTCTTTGTACTTTCTACCAAAGAGATCTGGGTCTTTTACAACCTTTAACTAGCAGATCTGTGTTTTGGGCTATTTTTCGCACATATTTATGTCCATTGTATTTTCTACCAACAGATCTGGGCGTTATATAACTTCTAACCAAGGAATTTGACGAACAGCATCATTGCTAAAGTTTTCCACTGTCGTTAGAAATTGTTTCTTCAACCTGGAATATCTATTCTCGCGAAGGGAGAGATTCTTTGCGAGCTGTTCTTTTTCGGTTTCGAGTTCTTTCTTTAATTCTCACTGAAAATTCCCCTAGAGTTGTTCTTTTTCGATTCAAGCTCTCTAATTCTAACCCAAGCCTCTTCTCGATTCTTGCAAATAAGAAATAACAAGTTAACAATTTACAAGCAATACTACAGAAATAAGAAGCAATAAGGTATAATAAGCAACCTTCTCTGTCAGATATCATATCTTTAACCAAGGAAGTATGCTCGGCGTGAAGACTAACATCAACACCTAGGTTATTTCTGGCATTATCTAAAACTTTCGCAGCCCAGGCGAATTCGTCGTCACTGTTTATAACAAGGAGAGAACGAATTTGATCTTCTCGCTCACTAAGCAAGGAATTCTGGCGAAGCAATTCATCTCGCTCAATTTGTAATTCAAGGAGAGATTTTTGAAATGTTGCTAATGCCCAGGCACCATTATTAGCAATGCGATCTTTATCATCTATATGGTCACTAATTTTCTTCCTCAAAATTTTGGTTTCTTTATGGGACTCGAGAAACATTCGTTTAAATTGGTTGGCAGCACTTAAACCAGATCTATGCTCAATTTCTAAAAGACGATATTTGGTCTGAAGTTCATTTAATGAAAGAGAGTTAATTTTGTCCGATGAACTACTTAAAGAGTTGTTGAGGTGAGCGAGAAGAAGATTATTATCCATAGGATCAGGAAATGTATGGAGAAGAATAGCCTCATCGGAGAGATTATATACATCTGCGAAAGTAATAAGTTAGGTAGCAATATGCGACCGATAAAATAAAGATAGTAAAAGGAGGTAAAATTTTATACCATAAAGCTGCTGATTGGCGTTTTGAAGAGTGGACACCTTATCCTTTTGGGAGTCAAGTTCGGTGTTTAACTTTTGAATTCTCTCATCTTTATCGCGAGATGACGCAGCTTCGATCTCTAATTCTTGAATCTTCTTGCTCAATTGCAAATTCTTCTTTTCAAGATTGTTGCGTCTTCTTTCGAGGTCTGAGGCAACTACAAAAGAAGTTCTTCCAACCTATAAAAGAAGATAGAAAAATCATTAATATATATATTTAAAAATTTAAAATTAACAGGAAATACGACCAGCATACATACCAAAGATCCAAGTGCATTCAAGAAGTCAGAGACACAGTTCTAGAGGTTCCATTGAAAGAATTATTGCCCTCTAATAAAGTAGCATTACACACGCTTGCGAGAGTCCCGCAAAGAGAAGCTAGGGGAGCATCTCCCATTCCTTGGAAACAGTCGGAGAAGATGCTAGATAACTGATCCATAGAAGAACTGGTCGATGAAATCTTCTTGGCGAGAGAAGGATTCGAGTCATGGTTATCATCGTCAGAAGATTCAGAGCTTGAGCTAAGGCGAGAAGAGGATTGGACCTTTCGCTTCTTAGTTAAGGGGGCAGAGGATTTACCCTTGCGAGCGACAGTTCTACCCTTACTTTTAATCTTCGCAGCAATAGTTTCTTCAACTCCAACCTTCGCATACGCGTAAAGATAAGAAACAGAGGCAACAATATTGTTTTAAATAAGAAGAAAGGAGGTGATTCTTACTTCACTCGTAAGCGATCGAAGCAATGTCAGAGTATCCTCCGATGGATCCTTTTTGTAGCTTCTTCTCAACCTAGCTATCTGAAAGATTTCACAAACTCAGCAATTATAGAAAGAAAGTTGCGAAAGCAAAATTTGAAGTCGGAAACATACCTCTTTCTTCTTCTCAGGCCATTTGAATTCCCAAGGATGATATCCTGCGAGATTTGCAGAAGAATATGCGAGCCCGCGATGTAAGGACCATTTAAGATCAAGGGTACGACCCACCATTTTCATCTTTGGAATGACGAGGAGAGGTATTATTACCTGGGTGCCAATCAATGTCTTGCATGAGTAATTTATCTTCAGAGACATTATCCTTTTTCTTCAGGCGAACGCCCCAGCGAGATCTCGCATTCACCATAGTTATCATCGAGTAATTTTCAAAAAAATTTCCACAAAGTGTATTTCTCAACAAATCTATTTCCAAGTCTGCGAATTTGGGATTTCTGGCAGAATTAGCGTATAAAGATCCTTTGCCTGCACCGCGGCTCGCGAACTCAAGCATCAGGCGAATACAATCGCCACTTAATTGATAAACAGCCCGAGAGAATTTTTCATGGGCCAAGATTTCATAAAATAGAGGCATCTCAGGATTGTACAAGGGAATGGGAAGCCCCCATGAGAAGCTGACCTAGCGAGACTATAATCTTTTGATCATCACATTGATGATCAGAAAACAGATTTGCAGAAAGAATAGATGAAGGTTCTTGATTAGGAATGGTTGATAGAGTAAAACCCTTCTCAAGCAACTTTTGTTGAACTTCTTCAAAAGAAGTTTTGTATGCACGACTGATGCCGGCCATTTATCAGTATGGGAATGGATGGGAGATTGGAGATTAAGATCAGCGCTAGAAAGGATGAAGAAAAGATCTGCAGTGGCAGGAGCGCAAATTGCGGAAGAAGAGAGTCAAAGAAAAGTTGCAGAGAGAAACTAAAGAATGAAAAGAAGGGGAAAAGAAAACTATATATAGGGAAAAAAGATCCTCGAGAAAAACGAGGTCATTTAATGCGAAGAGACATGAATGGTCAAGAATAAGCGATTGAAAGAAACGTGTCAAGAAAAGACATTAATAATCAAAATCCGTGTAAAAGCACAAAACTGAAACAGATAAAGATAAGCAGTCGCGGAAACAATATTGTAAAAATCTCATGATACTCTTCCCCTCGCAGGAGAAATATGAGGCGAGATAGAGACGATACTTCCCATATATCTCAAAGAAGCTTCGGAACTTTGCAAAAGAATAGAGGCAAGTACGTACTTTTCAAAGAAAGTATTCTTTTGCTCGTTCCTTCACCAATTGAAACCAAGGAATATGACAACAATGAATTTTTCCTTTAAACCGCTCTTCAAGCAATATTCAAGGAAAAAGAGGCAAGATGTAGGATCATAATATCGCAACATACAAGGCTCGCGGGGTTAATGAACGACGGCGTCGCGAGGGAGTCGCAGGGAGCTAAAATAAACAACGCAATGAATAACGACAGGCAAAAACATAAAGAAGACGTGAGACTCTGGCGAGGGTTAGGAAGTGTCAGAGAGTGAATGTTTGTGCATCTGCGACACTTCGCGAGACATTCCCGAAAATAAAGGATAGCTTAGCTGTCATCCACTATGTATTACCCTATATAAAGGGCTAAACGAGTCTGTAAGAGGAGAGAGATCTTTTTGGAATTGTTAGGCAAGTCATTAAGAGAGAGAAAGTTTAAGAGCGTTTTAACTTCTAAGTGTAATTCTATTTTCCTGTGTAAACACTTAATGAATTCAATCAATAAATGTTCTTGATCTTACATCTTCCAATGGATTAACTAAGCAAAATCGAGTAAGGGGTGTAGTGTGGGAAATCCTGCTACTACATTCCAAACATGGGGGGGGGGCATTGGGAGAGGAACATAAGAGAGAGAACTAGAGTATAGGAGAGAAAT
>JAJJWW010018041.1:0-199403 GCA_023531295.1 Papaver armeniacum | reverse complement strand
ACTAGGTCTTCAAAACCCAAAGTCCAAGTGGTCCACCAAGCCCATATGCAAGGAATACCCATGTGAAAATATGTCCCAAAAATAGTCGCGGAAAACCGGTATTATGGCCGAAATTGGCCTGAGAAGTGACCTAAGAGAGCTCGTGTGACCGACAAAGTCCACCCGGTCACCAATCAAATGATATAGTCAACGCGGTCAACCTCACCGAGTCAATGTGAGTCGTGGTCTCGGCTAGTTGTCATAAATCGAATTAGAATCATTAGCCGAGCACTAACCGAGCCGAATGGTCTTGCCTAGGCCATTGCACTTTGGCCTTATTTTGTGTTGCACAATCATTTTGCTTCACAAATGCCTATCTAGCCATGATGGCTATGCCTTCTTCACAACTGCAGCTTCTACTCTATCCGTCCAATAGCATCAGCTCCATCTCTTGCCTGCACTGCTTTAAATCAAAACCATTTCATTTCCCTGAGAAGCACCATCTCATACCAACATTACATTGCAGTTCCAACTCTCCAATCTGATCTTTACCAGCAGTTCATACCCATTCTGTAGCTTTCCACAAACCATAACCATCAACCAGTTCAGCCAACACAAACCATTGCCATCACCAGACTCACACTTCAGGCAGCAGCACAATCTTCTTGTATAGCAACCAGTAACTCAGCTTTAACAACTCAGTTCGCCTGCGATACATACACAGACCAATTTCAGCTTCTAGGATCGAACATAGATCCACCATTCAGTCGCCATCCCGACTGCACCTTTCGCGTTTTCTAATCCTTCACCTCATTTCTTCTCAGCTCACCAGCAACACACTCCATCTACTCATACATATACTGCCTTACTATCAAGTGCATCAAAACTCTATCATTTACGACCTCATGCTAGTATTCTTAGCAAACAAGCTAGTGCTCTTGACTGCAATTCATCACATGTAGTTCATATAAACCAACAACATAATCTCCAACAAAGATCACCAGCTCCATTATTCTATTCCATTGCCACCAATTTCTTCATCTCAAATCGTTGCTACCACCATTACTTAACTCACCAAACAACTAAATTCTTCACATCCAAATTTTTCCGCAACTGCTCATGCATTCACATTTAACAACATTTCAACAACACCCTTTCCACCTGAGCTGCAACTGCAAACAACCAACATCACCACTAGCCTTGACCACTTCCACCATATTTCTTAGCTCCTTGAAACAGCACACAAACATCTGCAACTGCATTCATAAAAACCCATTGCAGGAAACCAATGATTCTTCTGCCATCCTCAGATTTTCATCTAGCATGCCCATTTCAGTCCCATGGAAACAACATCACAACCATTTTGTAATTTCATCAAGACCACCACCAATTCCACAGACCCATTAACTCAATCGCCACAGCCATTTCTTGTACCTGCATCTTCTTGCATCATCTGTAGATGCAATCAAATTATCGCCAATGCTGTACTCCACCAGACCCTTACGACCTCCATTTCTGTAGCTTCTTTTCATTGCCTCTGCAACTCAACATCACTATCAGCATCTCAGTACCACCATAGTCATGTCACCTGGCCTAACATTCATTTAAGTCATCAAATACCGATAGCACCAATTCCACCCAGTTCCTTGCTATAGTTCGAGCTCAACCCAGCTCAATCGCATCTACATATGTTTCTAAGCTAACACAACACCTGCAAATTCAACACAGGACCACAGGTACATGCATTCATTTATCATCACTGACATAACACGCATCACCTGCAATTCAGTTAACACAGGCCATCACACCCAGCTTCTAAAAGTTACTCTTTCTCTGCAAATTACTTCAATTGATATTCAACCATCACTGTACAACCATCATGAACAACACCACTCGAAATCCTTCTCGACTTCTCTCCTTTCAGCGACTTAAACACTACCATGTCCATGGCAACACCAGCAAGAACTCCACCAGGCCATATACCCTTCTTAGCCCCTGCCAGAAGCTACAATACCAGTCCATCAACAAAATAACACCATAATCACCAACACTCCCCTGTAATGCAATACCAGCTTCTAACAACACCCACAACAGCAGCCACCACCAACAACAAATAATTCAAAATCATCAGAACCCATTCAATCATCAAACCCACCTCCTTATTACTGAGATTGAACTCAGATTCCATTGAATATCACAGTTTCACCTAAATCACCATAAGAACCCTAATTTCTCCTCATAGCTTCACTGGAATCGAACCCATCAGCTCAAATCTCTTCTCAGTTCATTTAAACTCAGTCAGCTCTAAATCTTTTTTAAAATCCTAGCTACTCATGTTCTTCTCTTCTCAGGCTCAGATGCAATTCCAAAACCGACATATAAAATCAACCCAGATTCATCATCTACTAACCTTGAATCATTATCAGTTGCTCCATCCATCGATCTGAACCAAACCCATATCAGATTTCTTCCTCTTATACTCAACGGCAGCACTAGCAAACCCAAACTCTGAAATCCATCACACTCATCACCAGATTCCTCAACTGATTTATCTGAACAGCAAATCATAACATCTTCTCGATCTGTTGAGCTCTATTCTTCAACTCCTTGACAGATTCAATCCTCTTATCAATTTCTCCAGCAGACCCATACCATCATTCCGGTTTCTTCCAAGACATGCTTCTTTCATCTTAAATTTCTTAAATGCTGGTTTTAGCTAAAGCAAATGACCCTAAACTCAGCCGCACACTACTCTGTTAGAAACCAAATGATTGAGAAATGAATTCTCTTCTGAATTCTTGGGTGTGGTAATGATAATAAGTACCACATGCACCCAGAACTCTGATAAGGGCTATCCATGTACTATTTAGCCTGTCAGTCTCAGAAAACCGACAGTTCATCCTTCACCCCTCCTTGCGCAACATTAGCCTGCTCCAAATATCGCATGGGAATTGATCTTTTTGCCGTTCTCGCTCCAAATGGACGTTTTCTCCCTCTTTTGCTCCCAAGGACTCCATTGCACCTAATAACTCAAAACTAAACATAAGAGATGCAATTCACAAGGATAATAGCAAAGAAAGCATAAATACTAGATATAAAATTAAGGTGTTTATAACACCTATCATTACGTCAGTTTTATTATGTCATAATTGGTGAGTGACAAAACTAACTCTTGTTTTAAACTGATTTATGCCTTTGAGACATCATTGTCGACTCAAAGAATGGCCTCGGATCTTCGCAAAAGAATGCATTTTTTTGGTTAATTAGCCCTTGGATTTGAATTCCTGGATCTAAAAGACTTGTAAAATATGACAAACTTTTAAATAGCCAAAGATTCAAAGTCTATGGTCCTAATATCCTTTTTGGTTATTCCAACCAAACTAAAATAGTTATATGCAGTATCAAGTTACCTATATACCCTCTTTTTTTTTTTTCCTCGTTGATCTTCTCCAGCTAATCTCTCTGATCCCAGCAAAAGTCTTATGTATAATTCAACTAGATTTCTGAGCAATTGATGATGAAGATGATGCATTAACGGATCCGAACTTAAACATTCTTCCACTCCTTGGTTTTTCAAAGTTAGGTTTACAAAATCATCAGAGAAACTCAAAACTGTATATGCCGGCGTAATGGGTAAATCGTTTGGAAGAGTTGGATCATTGATGTTGCAGATTTGCACTATGATTGGGTGACTTATCATTTATCTCATTATTATCGGTAAGATCGATTTTAACTTTTTTTAATCGATGATTTTGTTATGGTCCAACACCAAAACACAATGGGAATCAAACCAAATACTTAAGAAACCAGGATAAAACCCTTTGAGTTGGGGGTTAGCCACCTCTGCTTGGAAGATTAAGAGAAAAAGATTAAAAAATAGGGTTTGTTTAATTAATTGATGATGTAAACAACTTATGGCCAGACTATTTATAGCTTCAAATCCTTGGTAAACAAGCAAAGTCTATAATAAGAATTCTATTCAAACTAGGAAACTAAACTAAGCTTAATTAAAGAGAACTAAGTAATAAACTAATTATAAAATAGGTACACAGTGGTGTTGGTGTCGCAACATCCCACCCTGCTAGAAAAATGGCTTGTCCTCAAGCCTTAATTTTTGGCTCATCAGAACGCCATTGATATTTTCCTCATTCCATAAACCAGTTGGAAGCAATCTGAACTTCCACTTCAAGTAAGCTACCCATATC
This sequence comes from Papaver armeniacum, assembly GCA_023531295.1. Lineage (NCBI taxonomy): Eukaryota > Viridiplantae > Streptophyta > Magnoliopsida > Ranunculales > Papaveraceae > Papaver > Papaver armeniacum. The sequence goes on along the minus strand of JAJJWW010018041.1, from coordinate 195,219 downwards.
CACATATGATAAATTTGAAATACCAGAAACATGAGTAGAGTTTGTTCAATATGTAGAATCCTCTTGAGAATTGAAATTGCCCAAGCCACACTATCCGCACCACTGAGATCCAAAGTATAATTTGTATTTCCATTTCAAAATTCCACCCATAGCAAAGATATATGTAGCTTGGTACTCTTTCGTAACATCACTATGGAACCGACTATCAAAATTTGGTACCGTTTTCTTCTCTTGAACATTTCTTGCATTCCCAAAATCAAGAAGAGGGTATAAAATTTCCAGTCAAGTAGAGTACTAATTTTCATCGGAAACATCACTAGGCTCTGCACCCGCTAATGAAGGTGGCTGCCATAATCTTGGTAAGCTTGACATGTGCAAGGAGATCAATTCCCAAAGATAAATACTTCCCATTAAGTGGGTGCCAAGGCGGCTTCCACAACCGGGTCCGCAACCATGTGCCACATCCTCAAAGTCAGGGAACCAATTAAAGCAACACTGCCGCTTACGTTTATGTGAAACAAGTAAGCCTACATTTTCCAAACTAGAAGCATGATTCGCCCATTCTAAAACTTTCTGATGTTTTAAGAAAAGAATAGTAGAAAGACTTACTTGTAAGTCAGCCTCTTCTTTTCGAGAAAAATTCTTTAATCCTACCTTGTCAATCTGATGCCATGTTATTGAATGTCGCTTGAAATACTTCAATCTTCTATCCACACAAAAGTGAATTCACGTGGAACCACGTTTGTCTTGTTAATGGCCAACACCAACGGCAATCGATCTTGTAAAGCATGCTAGCGGCATATAGCATATTACTCATAAATGTAACTTGGCTTGATGAAAGAGATATACCAACTTCATAAGTAATCACGGTTGGGATTGAGGAAGGAAAATCTTCGATGTAACTCGGTCTGGACATGTAAATTTCCTTTGCTCTTTGTTGTTCAACTTCTGTGTTTTGTCGATCTCTTGGAAAAAACTTGGGCTGTCCCATCTTAGAAGATAAACAAATTGCTTCAAGAATTCATCACAAGGGACCTTTGTAGCATTAATTTGAAACCTTAAGAGAATATCATCTTGACGACTATTCAAATTGTGTACTCTCAAACATTCAAGTACTTGGTATATATGGACGAGTCTAAGCTTGTAATGATCTCGCCCTCTTGTTTGTACACTAAGTTCACCAGAAACGTTATTAATAAATCCCTCCACGCACACATTTATCCATTTCCTTGTCTTTCACGTGTACAATACCAACATGTGTAAAATCAAATAGTTGCATGGACGATATAGTCTTGTGAGTGTAATCGATACCTAGAAATTTGTAGTAGGAAACGATAACATACCCCAAAAATGCCGATAAAAGTGAAAACAGTGCCGAGCTTGAACTTTTTTCAACTAGGGACTTAACAAATTTACTTTTGACTCAAGGATTCCATGAGGTGAAAAGTACCATCGAGTTCACAAATTCTAGAAATCCTCTCTCACGTCTCACATCACGTTCACTAACAAGTCTCATAATGGAGAACAACAATTTCGGTAATTTATCAATATCCACGGTGCCAGCTGATACAATACTCCCAAAGTGACTACTGTACGAGCAAATAACCTTGATATCATCTTCATAATAAGTAATACTCACGGTGCCATTCACATGTCTTTTCGAAACGAAAACAAAAATATTCCAAAATGTGAATATACTCGCGAAGTTTTGAATCTCCGTTTCTACATAAATCTCGATAATCCCTTGAGAATTTACGACACCGGATTCCAAGAGAGTAATACAACGGTTAAACTCCTTGGTACCTAAGTAGTCATCAAAATTTACGTACTTCAAGTTTTGTTTTCCAAATTCTTTTCGCATCGACTCCAGCAGTATAATACAAACGTCACTCTTAATCGTCTTCTTCACTCTTAATCAGCTGCTTGATAATCTTCTCAACATTTGTTCCATGCTGCAAGAAATGTGAAGTGGTTTCTTCTAAAATAGATAATCGACTGAGCTTGAACGGAACGGAGTAGATTTTCAAAGCCGGTAACAAACAGTATGAATTAAGACAAAACTCCCCTGCAAGAATTTCATTATTGAAGTTACGTTCCATACGGACTGTACCGAAAGTAGAACTGACACACCGTAGAAATGTAGTGTTGTACTTCCTGTTGAACTTCAAAATTTCTTGTAGTTCTGTACTTATTGGAATAACATGAGGTGTGTTTAAAGGCTGCCAAATAATGTTGTCCACGACTTCTCTTAAATGGCCTGTCAAAACACCTCCAAGGTGAAACCCATATTCCATATGTATTGCAGCTTGTACCTCTCGTACTTCTTGTTGCCGGAAATAGTACAAAAGCATTCTTCTTGTAAGCACGAGATGTCGTCAAAGGCTAACATTATATTTCTCAATGTCTCTAACACATTTTTTGTCATAATCAATTGCCTCGGTTTTTGATAAAACTCGACCACGAATTCTTCCAAATTGAATTTTCAAGAGTGATATCATATTCACAAACATTAACAAATTCATGGAACGATACTGAAGAATTATCAGATGATGAATCCATTGCTTTATTCGGCTGCACAAATGCATCAAGAACAATAGCATCACGAATAGGAAATCCAATGTCATATGTATTTCGTTGAACATCATACCGCGACGCTGTCACTGTGGTAAAAGAAACTTTAGGAAAACTCCATCCAATACCCTTTGGTGTAGACCAATACAAAAATGTCTCTTCAATGCAAAACTTATCATCCGAGAGCACAGTGCATAGGAGGCTTTTCAAATCCGACAATAACCTTTCAGATAAAATTTGCCGACCGATGTAATCTTCAATATATGCATATTTCAGAAACAGATGTTTATGCATACCAACAAATATATCAAACGACGCCCAAGAATTCTCATTGTTTATCCCAACGAGTGGAGCCTTACTAGGGCTTGTATGCAATACTATTTGTGTATCCAGTGGATCAATAACTTGATTATTATCAACAAAAGAATGAACATGCATATCAACATCAGAAGTTAAGCCAAGATCGGATGACTTACCATTAAGTTCAGATAAATCATGTGATTCTTTAAGGACCAAGCTGACATGATTTTCTTCCTTATGAACATGATTTACTTCGTCTGTTTGAGAAGTATTTGTCATCTCTGCCGCACCAACTGATGTAGCTGAAATAGCTCCAACGTCCAAATATGACGACAACTCCTCTTGAGTTGACAATGAAGCATTAAACTCTTGTGAACCATGAAAAATCTCTTTAACCTGATTTTTTTTATCCACTTGCGAACTAATTTTTTTAAATTTTTCAGCACCAATATTAGGGTTTATATAAGGGACTAGTGGTTCTTCATGATAAAGAACTTGACGAACTTGACTGAGACAATCCCCAAACGCAACATCTTTCTGTGTAATGGTACGTAATGGCATTCTAGTATCAAAAATTCTGTCAGGAGAAAAACGAGCACGAACTTAGGAACAAAACTCCAGAACTTCAATCTTCGTTTTCCTCTCTCTATACCACTGATTAGCCTCACCCTTGAAATATATAGAAGCTATTATAATTTTGAGAGCATCAGTAACATTGTAATTACTAAAATATTGATCGGGATTGAATACCCAGCCGTCATGATCTGAACCTCCAAAGTTAGGAAAATCCTCTGTAGTCTCAAGGCGCAGCATCGTAGAGCAAGGAGAGAAAAAAAATTAGGTGAAATTTAGGTATGATCTAAACCTACTCTGATACCAGGTGTTATGGTCCAACACCAAAACACAATGGGAATCAGACCAAATACTTAAGAAACCAGGATAAAACCCTTTGAGTTGGGGGTTAGCCACCTCTGCTTGGAAGATTAAGAGAAAAAGATTAAGAAATAGGGTTTGTTTAATTAATTGATGATGTAAACAACTTATGGTCAGGCTATTTATAGCTTCAAAGCCTTGGTAAACAAGCAAAGTCTATAATAAGAATTCTATTCAAACTAGGAAACTAAACTAAGCTTAATTAAAGAGAACTAAGTAATAAACTAAATAAGAAAATAGGTACATAGTGGTGTTGGTATCGCAAATGATTTCAATTTTGCGTATTCTGGGTTTAATTTGATTTTCAAGTTAGAGATCGATAAATTTTATTATGGTGGGTGGAGGACTCGAACCACCGAGATCGAAAATGTTTTTTTTTTTTCCTTTTGATGCAAGAAATGTTCTTTATGTAAGCGGAAGTAGTGAATCAATACATTTAGGGATGTTGCAGGAATTGTTTGGGTTGCAATGATGGACAGAAGATTGTTATGCTTCCTATTGTTTTGCTTAGTGCTACTAATGTGCGCAACAATGATGAATTATTGATTCAGTTATTATCAGTTAGAATTGGTGTTGCTACTGGTAAACATTTAGCTCAATTATGTGGAGAAGAGTAGGTCTTTTTGCGTGGTTATGGCCGATTTGGCTTTAACTGATGCTGATATTTTATTGGAAGTGATATTGATATTAAGATTTTGAGTAATGGCTATTTGCCTCTTTGGTTGGTGTTCTCATGACTGCATCTTATTGGTAAGATTACTAAACTCCTTGTCTTTGTCTTTTTTTATTCCTATACAAAACAATTATGGGTAGGAAGTAGCTTATATGGACGATTCTTGATCTTAGACTTCTAATGTGTACGTAGACAAAAAGTAATACAAGATGTTATCTCATTCCCTTAGTGTTCTCTTCAATGACAGTACTTATGGTGATGCTGCTGATGATTTTGATGCTTAGATGTTGGACCTTGTGCTATTGTCAATCCATTTGGCACCATGATTGATTGGAATTTTGCAGGTAAGGAGCTGTTCTCAGGTTCCAGAATCCAGCTAAACTCATTCCATTGACACCAGCAACATGCACACAAAGTATTTGTACTTATGCATGAACCAGTCTTGCAAAAACAAATTGGAAAAGGCATCGATAATAGCAAGTGGTACTACTAACTCCGGACGACGGAAGTCGAAAATGAGTGGGAACAATAAAGTTTCATTGAATCATGAAGGGTTACTTGTTAAAGGTGAAATTTGGCAATGGGATGTGTGTTTTTTGAGTCATAAATTGGATGGGTTATTTGACAGAGGTGGTTGTACAAGATGCACCTAGGTGCACAATGGATATTTTGACAAAAAATATTTTTTCTACAGATTGCACCCGAGTGCATAAGTGCATAATGTGTATTTTTTCAGAATTTTTTGTTGTTCCTCTTATTTTTCTTCTTAATACTTATTTTTGGTTGATGTTTTGATGATCAATGCTATTGCAATAGTGGTGGATTTAGCTCCCGTGATCATGAATTAGTCATTTTGGTTGTATACAAAATGTCGCAGGTGATAATTAGGATAAATATGGATTTATCCGCGAAATACACAAGATGCACCTGAGTGCATAATGTGTATACTAACGAGAAATAGGTTTTGTCCTTGTCGCACCTGAGTGCATAATGTATATATATATATATATATTTGTTTATAGGAAAAATATCTTTTGCATAATGCACATTTTTATATTTTGGCCAGATTGCACCGGAGTGCATAATGCATATTCTTACAAAAAATATATTTTGGTCAGGTTGCGCCTGGGTACATAACGCATATTCGTATAGAAGATAAATTTTGGCCAAGATGCACTTGGGTGCATAATGCATATTTTTATAGGAAACAAATTTTGGCCAGGTTGCACCGGGGTGCATAATGTATACTCGACCTGGGTTAAAAAATATATTTTTTTTTTTCGAATTTCATATCAACAATGGATCTTGTTTTGTAGAGATTTTCGAGCCCTTTCCAAAAATATTAATTTTATTAAAATCTGACTTATATTTGGGAAGTTAAGACCTTTCTCGCGATTAATTCTAAATTGGAGAGAGAAAATAAATAAGAGAGAGAAAACGATATAAGAAAGGATAAAGTTTAAAGTAAATGGTATATATGGCTAAATTTTATTGTGTCTTTTTCACCCAGACACATATTTTACAAGTCCATTACTCCCATACTTTATGGTGTGTGGTCATATAACCCATTTTCCGGATGCAAACGTACTCACTGCGAGCGAATGATACTGTCGCAAAACTCTGCATACGAGTGATATCCGTTGACGATGCGCCGTAGATTGAAGGTGAGATCTATAAAAGCCAATTGCAACGAAATTGTACTTACGTTGCATTACTCCAGAATTAGGGCATCAATTGCTCGAAAGAAGCGCATGGTGGATATTATGGAGATCTTTCTTGAGGTGGGAGGTTGGCACATAGACCTCAGGAGTTCTGGCCATACATACGTCGTGTACATGCAGCATGAATACATCAAAGATGGATGCATATCAATAATACGACCTTCCCTATGAAGAGACCAAGACGAGCCATATCCGGTTATGAGTCTCGACCATTCAACGGGGAGATTGGATAATATAGGTCCATTTTCTGGTGCATTTGGGGGCGTCAGATACTTGTTACTTGTTTGCTAACTACTACTTTGCTAAATGGTCGCAAGTAGTAGCCCCGGTAAGAGCAGGAGCATTAAGAAGGAAACACAATATTGGCTTCCAAGAAATAAAGAAAAAGAAAATTATTTCACAAAGAAACTGAAGCGTAGCCGTAGCACCGGTATTTCGCAAAAAGTTGAAGGTCGGAGCCGGATGCACTAAATGTTCATCGAGGAACATGACCAAGCCAAAAACGAACGCGTTTGAAACGCATGACGGTCGAAGTCGACAAAGCAAAGAAAAAGCGAATAAAACGGGGTAAAAAGGTGGTATCCCGACCTAAGGATTTGATTACCACTTTTGGTATTAGGTCGGAGCACCGTGGATAGAAGCAATACCAACAAGAGAGTGCAATGGAATTATAGCAAGAGGAAAAATAGTTTAACAAATTTACGGGAGGTCCACCATTACAAACCGAAGATTTTGTGGTTCTCGTTGGTGAATATTTCAGAAAGTTAAACTTTATTGGCGGCAACAGTGGCTTACCTTGAAGATAGAGAGGAGGAGGCGATATTAGTTTGGAAAAATAATTGGAGTGGTAAGCAGCCTACGTACATACCTAAGTGTCATGTCACAACTTCCGTTAAAAGGGATGGCAAGTACGACAGGAACATGATGGCCACCACATGAGAGACGAGATGCCCGAATGTAAATTATCTGATCACAATGAAGGAAGTAGGATTATAAGCGTAAAAAGCAGACCGCCAGTACGGTCATGGCAGCCAAGACGATGGTCATTGTACCGTATAAACAACAAGGAGATGCCAGCCTACACGAAAGCATTAAAAGAGGCTATATTTCAAAAACTTTACCAACGGGATCGAGATAGACTTGCTACAAACAAAAAGTGGCTAACTTCAGATCACACTACGAGGAGCAGGCTGTTGTTTTACATTCGAAAATGGTGAATTACAATCCTGTATCACCAAATCCATATACATCTGTGCACTAGTACTCCTAGACGCATGATGGGGATTAATGTAAGTCAAGATCAAAGCACGAGCACCAAAGATGGAGACATGAAGGATTTAAAGCGTGCTTCCTAGATTAGTATCTTGGTAGAAGTTGTTCCTCGAACTTGACACTATTACATAAATTCTACAAGTAGACTTGTCGTTAACAACATGCAGGATCGCCAAAGGTTATTGACCTGCAAAATCATCTCTTGGAAGGGAGTGAACAAGAACGCAAACAAAGTTCTCACTCCAGATTTAAGTCGAAGCAGCTATGGTTTAACACACCACTTTCCATGTACGCCACCGAGTTACGAAGGAATATCTTACTAGTTTGTTTGGCAATCAAAGCCGCAACATACATGAAACAAGACCGAGCTTCTTTTACCGAGCAGTTCTTTACAACTTGTTCGAAAGAAAACTGATACAAGACAATATCCCAGGCGACATTGCCCAACAATGCCAAATCTATGTACTTTTGTATACGTCATTGGATCTACATACAGATGTACGCCCTAGGCAGTTCAAAGCACGCCTGATAAAGGGAACGCATACTGCAGAGAAAAAATGCACAAGAAAAATTAGTTAAGATGACTAGTAGCCAACAAAGAGACTTGTTGAACGACTACTTGCTGTTGGATGGATAACTACTTTCCGCCGAAGATTAGTCCAAACGACGAATAGCTACCACCAGAAGCCAAGGCTTTCCAGCAACCATATTAAATTAATCTCAGAAGAAAAAAGAGGAGCAACCACTTATTTTTCTTACGAAAAGAAACGAAGATTCTTGTAGATTTAACACAAAGATTTCCTCAAGAAGTTAGTGAAGTTGGAAAGGTCGATGCTAGTTTCGTAATGGAAGCATATAAGAATGCTTTACCTTACGACGAGTTTGGGTATACAATTCCTTGACAATTCAACCAGTCTGAACTCTTAAAGCTATGTACGACAGGGCCGATTGGTATGGGAGCTCTAAGAAATAAAAGAAAGCAAAGTGGTCACTGCAACGAAAGAGTCTGGAACAGAAGGTCACGCCACACCAACGAAACATTTTGAGGGCGATTCCAAAAAGAAAAATTATGATGGACTCAGAAACAGAGATGGTAACGAAAAAGATACCCGATCATAAGCCCACAGTCATCTAGCAAGAGAGGATTGGGTGTAATAGATCTAGAACCTGCTGCACATGGCATCTTTGCTATTTGGAAATATCTCTACAGATAATGGGGGCGGCTAAAGTGTCGCCGAGAATGAAATCAAAAGAGACTTGTTTAAAGAAGTCAAACAGTAGAACACATCTTTTCAGTATCAATTCAAGTAATGGAGGTGGCTAGCGTTAATGGGGCGGCTAAAGTGTCGCCGAGAATGAAATCAAAAGAGACTTGTTTAAAGAAGTCAAACAGTAGAACACATCTTTTCAGTATCAATTCAAGTAATGGAGGTGGCTAGGGTTGAACGAACGAACGCCTGGGGAGGTAAGTGTTCACTAATTACATTATAAATCGAGTTTATAGTCCCAATTGAGAACACTTTTTACATTTATTTATTAAAGAAATATGTGCAATGTTTTTCCAATAAAGAGAAAGACAAAGACAAAGTTTTTTCAATATTTTTCCAATAAAGAGAAAGACAAAGACAAAGACAAAGTTGATTATTAAGGAAATATTTGCAAAGTTTTTTGCAATGTTTTTCCAATAAAGAGAAAGACAAAGACAAAGTTGATTATTAAGGAAATATTTGCAATGTTTTTCTAATAAAGGGAAAGACAAAGACAAAGTATATTGCTTATCAAGGAAATAGTTGCAATGTTTTTCTAGAAAAGAGATAAACAAAAGCGAAGTGTTTTGATAGAATTACTTCAAGAATAAGAGCAGAAATGTTTTAATAAATAAAAGATGAAACAAAAGGAGAAAATGAAAAGCTTCTGGTAAAGGAGGAGCATAAAAAGGAATTGTATGACAAAATATTAGAGACAGTCAGCCTGTACACCAGAGATTGTCATACATTTATTAATTGCAGACACAAGAGCGTTGAGTCGGCAAATTCTAGGCCAGTTGGGAGCATACTGGCAATCAATATGCCAAGCAAGATATGGATAAATTATAACCTGCATTCGAGTGAGAGACAAACCAAGGGAATGAAGTATCGTGCAAAATCAAATAAGTCTTGCAATATCCTACAAGAAATGGAAGCTAGAAAACAAAACTTCTAACAAAGAGAACATATACAAAAAAAGAAAAGAAATAAAGTTACTCTACTTCACTCAAATTCCATTATTAGAGCAAAGAAAAGAAGACGGATGGTACCTCCATTATTAGACAGGCTCAAGATCTTCGTGCAGGAAACAAACTCCAATAAATGATTTTCAATGCGAATTAAAGTCTCAAATAATAAGGATCAAATTAAGGGAGTCAAATCATGACGTGATATAGCGGTTCTTGTTGAATTCCAAGAAAAAATAAACCCCCAAAGTGCTACCGTGAGCTGTAATCATGTACTTGACTATGGGGAAGTTAGTATTTCCGTCATTGTGAGCATCCTACCTCGCTATGGGACAATTGTCAGCAAACTAAAAGTGCCGCGTACAAAAGGACTTTGGAGTTACAATTGTTCAAGGATTCATGCGAAATGGCAAGTGAGTCCGCATATTCTCTTAAACTAAAAGTCTTTTTATATATACACATGCTATTATGAATGTGTTTTCAAATTATACATGTGCTTATAAAGTCTCAAGTAAGGAGAACAACCAACATTTTATTGAGTAGTTAGTTTGATGGGAAAAAGTTAATGATCCCACATTGGCACGTGGCCCTCCACACACAAACGTTATTCAACAAAGCATTATCGAAAAATTTGGTCTTTCACGTAAAATGGACGTGGAGCCGCTAAAAAGACGTGCTTAGTATTTCAGATGTGGAATATTTTGATACGTGAACATTAATTAAAGCAAGACATCCCAGGTCATACCTTGAGGTAGAAAGCTAGTATTGTATTTTTCTTAATCCATCAACAAATTGATAATTAAGAGGGGGCGATATTTGTACCCCATTAAAATGGTGCACGTGCATACCGTACAAGCTATTCCATACCGGTGAAACGCGGTTTATTGGGGAAACCAGTTTGGTTTATTATGGAAACCCGTCGGTTTATTAAAGAAACCCACATGGCTTATTATAGAAGCCCAGTTGGCTTATTTTGGAAGCCAGGTCGGTTTATTAAAGAAACCCAAGACTTATTAAAGAAGCCTAATTGGCTTATTATTAAAGCTCATTTTGTTTATTATGGAAACATAACTGGCTTATTTTGGAAGCCCAGTTGGCTTATTATTGAAGCCCATTTGGTTTATTACGGAAACCCATTTTTGCTTATTATTGAAGCCCAGATAAATCCTAACAGAAAGAGGATAATTATCTTAGGTGGTTATAATTATTAAAGATAATAATTATTTTGCAAATTCTAACAAAAAAAGAGGATAATTATCTTAAGTGGTTATGATTATTATTCAAGATAATAATTAAAGATAAATAAGGATTATGATAGTTATTCAAGGAATAACAAATTTTATCATGAATCTGGTTATTTTCTTGGATTCATACAGGTAGGGGAAGTTATTAAGATAACTATGGAAACCCTAAAGCTAGACCTAATTTCTGCCTATAAATAGAGGCTAAATCCTAACTCAAAAGGTACAGATTTTCAAATTTTTTTCTACACAATACACCTGCTAAGAAACTCTATCTGACTTTAGCATCGGAGTGTCTTTGCAGGTACCCCCCTCCATTCAATATCAATTACATCAGCAATTTCTTGTGAAGCTGAATCTGTAGTTGGAGATCGATCAATCAAGATCAATCATATTTTAATCAGCATCTTTGGTGGAATCAAATCTACGATGGAGATTTAATCTATCTACACACATCTCGAAGAGTGTTGGGGTGAATATTTTTGCACCAACATGTATAATTGAAGTCTATATAGCAATACGATTTTTTTCTCAAATAAGAGATATAGTAGATAGACTTTTGAGTGATAGATGAGTTCAAGTCTCCACATATCTTTTGTTGATGAAGTTCCACAAGTTCCCTTGAGTAGTTCTTCGTCTTCATTCGATGAAAACCGTGAAGTCTAAAGCTCAACTACACTTTCTATCCTAATCCGAGACTTAGCTATAAGTAGACTAGAAATCAAGACTTATAGTTTTGGCAGCTAAACTTGACAAACAAGCTTGAGATAGCAACGCTTGCGAGTTCGACCGAGCAGTGCTCTAACAACTCCCCCTTACATGATGCTTCGTAAAAATCCATATGTATGTAGTAACATACTGATGTGGTTTCATAAGTTGTTTGTAAAGTGGTAAGAAAAGTGTCGTTCACTCAGACTTGTGGAGATTCGTTTTAGACTCAAATTTAATAAAGATATATTTCAAGATTGTAGAGAAAACTGAGACAAAGGATTCCACCATTAACCAATTTTAGTGATTCAGTCTAATAAATAATTATGCAACTCAAGACATTCAATTCGATTCTAAAATATTGCTTAGACAAGTAGATTCTCAAAACAATAGCTGTAAATCGAAAGCATGGACCATCAAAAGACTTAACCTAAGCATGACCCATCAATTGAGAACACAACCACTTAATCAAAATCATATAATCAGTTTCAGTTCAGTGCAAATAATCATAAAGAATTGCAATAATTAATTTAAATAGAATTTACCACATAATAATTGGAAAAATGGCTTCCTCCGTCGCCTCAGCAATGGGGTTTAGCTCCTCATGTTATTCACGTGCTCAAAATAGGTGTTCATAGCCAAAAAGGGTGAAAAACAAAAGAGAACTAATAAAGCAGTGAGTTTGTAATAGATATAATTGTTACAGAACTCACTGTTACAGAGGTTACTGTTACAGAGAAAACCTAACAGAGATATTTGTTGGTAAACTGTTACAAATTTGAAAAGAAAGGTGACGGTTTTTCTGGTCTTCTTCTTCCTCTCGACTGTATTTTTTCTGCAACTTTAGCTGCTTCTCTGTTGATGACGGAAATGTCTCTGCAACTACCCCAAATTCTCGACCCCCTCTCTGGTTCTCAAGAGAACTATTTATATACCACAGGCTAAATAGTCTCCCACGATATCCTCGATTATTTTTTTTTTCTTTGTTCCCAAGTCACGGGATTTCTTCCTTTTTCTTTCGCTCTTCTTTCCTGTTAAAACGTCTTCTTTCTTTATGTAAACTCTCCTTCCAACTATATCTTCGACAAGGAAAATATTCACCTAATCTCCACGTAACTTCCTATCACAGAAAACCCAAGACCCTGTTTTGTCGTGAATCCTCGTACATCTTATTTTCAGCTCGTACTTTCCCTGTTTTATCTTACCAAACTTGAGTAAATCGAGAAACACTCCTCAATATTTCACGGAACTCCCGAAATTCCGATGATATCCGCACCTCCTCTGTTCAGCCGAGAATCCATTAAAATCTTCAAGTACCTCCCCTATTGTGCTCCAAACCAATAATACAACCCAATTTGATCGAGTCTGATGGACCTACCAACCCTGTTTAGGCTTAACAGGCTTATCTAAAGAAAATCCAGCGATTGAATCTCCCTCTAATACGCCCAAACATCAAACCCTAACTCTGCTATTAACACACCAGCTTTCTCGGCTTTTCCTGATTTGAATTTGAGAAGAAACTGACCTCCCCCTTATCCTCTGATAGGGTGTAAATAGAAGGCGGGTGCCCCTTATCAATTGGGTTGCCCCTTATCCAAAATGAGAGTCCGAATAGTAGGTGTCCTCCGGGCGCCTTTATCAACTTTTCGAGTCGATTTCTCCAAACACGTTTATTGCCTAAAAATACCTACAAAAACATAAAATAATCAAATAAGTACAAAATCGAGCACTAACAATACACATTATTGAGAACAAAATAGACACATAAATGCGTCTATCAAATACCCCCAAACTTATTATTTGCTAGTCCTCAAGCAAATCTAAAATAAAATAAAAATCCTAACTCACTGTCGCAGGCATCGTCGGTTGCATTTAGCGTATGCAACAAGCCTTTAAACCCCTAGGTGGCCCTAGTGGCCGAGTTATAGTCTCGGGAGGGCTTACAAGAGATATAACCACAAAACCTTTTACTCCAGACCCTAGATATCTACGCAAAACCTTGGAAGGCACTAAAGAATCTCCTTGGTTGGCATACTTATTGACTACAGGAGGAAGTACCCTGATGCGAAATTCCAATTGTTGTACACGAGTTTGCACTCAAGCATACTAAAATTCATATATAAGTGACAGAGCTCTACTCAGATAGTTTCTGGACATCATAACCAAAGTCAACCAATCACATGGATAGATTAAGAAGATGGATGTAGAGAAAAACGCAGATGGTTTTGATGTTGACTAAGGTGAACGGTGTTTCCCATATCGGTATGAAGGCAACTGCCAAAACGAACCTATCCTAATGGACTGAGATACTGGTCTGGACTAATATCAACACACAAGCATATATAAGGGAACCAGTGGTCGATAATCCTAACTCCAGATCAACTCGTCTGGCATATACAAGGGAACCAGCGGTCGATTTTATTGAACACTTTATTCCGTTTGGTCTGATGGCCTGGTCTCAATTTTATTTTTATTTTTTTTGGTATCTCAATCACTCTATTTCACCCTAGCAGTGGTAACAACTTGAATCGTGAGCCCCACCTAATCACTTAGAGAAACATATTTTAAAGAAAACAAAATAAAAATAGAAGTGAAAAGGATTCAACGAGATATGGCAAAACTACCATGTTTTTTCTTTAATTCTAACACCGAGCTCGTGCTTTTATGAATAGACTCTTTAGATGTTTCCATCTAATCAGATTGGTTCCTCAACTCCTACAACCAAGATGCTTCCATCCACTTAGATTGGTTAGTGCCATCCTTAATATGCATAAATTTCTAGGCTCTGGAGTTTAACAATGCAACTAAAAAGTTTCTCCCATACCCCCAAACTTAAATCTAACATTGTCCTCAATGTTATAAAGATGAAATTAAAAGCATGAACAAGGAGAAACTGTTACCATTTAAAGCAAAAGAGATAACGAAAGATATTACCGTGTCACATGGATGTTGGGTTACCTCCCAATAATTGCTAAGTTTAAAGTCTTCAGCCAGACGTTAAATACCACAAATGGCTAATTACCTTTTCAAATCATATATCAATAGTCGAAACAACTGTGGGTCAACCAAATCAAATAAAACTGCCACAATTACGAGACAAATGCACCGTATTAGAAAAATGAACACACAGAGCACAACCTGATCTAAACTTTCTTGCAAGACAACTGGGTTTTTCTGAGGCGCCCAATTGGGCTTCATATGAGTGTCTTGATAAACGGATTTACCCAAATAACGAGTCTCAAATAGCTGGATTTCCTCCTGGATAGTATCAGGAGGATCGGGTTGTGGAGTCGGAAGAAACTCAGGTAATACCTCGTACACATCGGCTCGAGTCCCAAGTTAGGGACTTCCAATGAGGATACTTGACGATCACTACCCCCAAACTTAGGGTAATCACTACTCTCTGTAAGACCTTTAACTATAGCTTGAATTTCCGGATCCTTAGAGTATTTAAAATACTCAAAAGCTTCTTCTAATTCTCTACCCTCAAACTTAGGTTCATCATTACTCTTAGAAAGACCTAACATTATTTCCTTAATTTCTGGGTCTGTAGAGTCCTTAAAATGTTCAAGAGATTCTTCTAGGTCTAAAGTCTGGCCATCTATCTGACCTAAGAGAATTGTCTCATCGAATTCATCCAAAGAATCACCAAACAAATTTTCATCCCAATTGCCCTGAACTAGATCATGAACTAAAGTGCCAATCATATTCACTTCCTCTAAATCATCAGAAGGTTGTCTAGTAACATTAAAGACATTTAGTTCAAGTGGTCATATTACCAAAGGATAAGTTCATAAGCCCGTCCTACGAGTTGATAACAAAGATTAGACGTGGCTAAAAATGGGCGACCTAAAATTACCGGTATTTGATTCTCTCGGGTCGGGGACAAAGTTGTGTATCTAGGACTACGAAATCCACATGATAAATAAACTTGTCGACCTCAATAAGAACATCCTCTATCACACCACGAGGAATTTTAACAGACCTATCATTAACTGCAAAGTGTTATCTTGGTAGGTTTTAATTCACCAAGTCCTAGCTGTAAGTACACATGGTACGGAAGTAAGTTCACACTAGCTCCTAAGTCAAGTAAAGCTTTCTCTACCCTGTATTTTCCTATCGTGCAAGCAATGGTAGGGGCACCTGGGTCTTTATACTTAGGAGTTGTGTTGTTCTGAATGATCGAACTTACATGACTAGCTAAAAAGGCTTTTTTAGGGACACTAAGCTTTCGCTTTCGCGTACACATATCTTTAAGGAATTTGGCATAAGCCGGAAGTTGCCTAATTTCTTCTAGTAACGGAAGGTTTATGGTAACTTTCTTAAAAACCTCTATTATGTCATTAAAGTTGGATTCACTCTTTGTTGGTGTAATTGCAGGAAATCCTACAATACACACCTCACAAGAATTCATAATATCTAACACATATTTAAGATCAATAACCAATCTCTTTATTAATTGAGTTAGAAATTTTACAAGAAGGAAGTGAAATCAAGAATGTTATTGCTACTCTAGACTTTCTCTCTCCTCTAAACTTTCTCTCCACTCTCTAAAAAGATCTCCCTCTTTTTCATAAGCCTATTCGGCTCTTTATGTAGGATTACATAATGGATGACAGCTAAGTTGTCCTTTATTTTCGGATCTGACTTGCGACATTCTCGCAAGTGTACAAATGTAAAACCTCGCAACACTCCTAAATCTCGCTAGGTATTCACATCTTTCTCGTGTTCTGGCTGTCGTCATCCGTTGCGTCATTTATATTACTCGTCTGCGATGTCTTCGCAATGTGTCGTTTGTGGATTTCGCAAGGGCGTTGATGTTGTGATATTCTGATCCTACATCTTGCCTCTTCTCATGTCTTCTCTGCGAAGGAGAAAATGTCATGAGAACTAATCTTTTCAAAATGCCTCAGTTGTTCATTTCTTTCTGCCGACAAGATTCCGTAAATTAAGCACAACCGTTTACACGTGTTAAATTTTCCCTTTTTCACCGGCACTTTAAATGCTAACCGGTCATCATTTTTTGGCTATTTAAGAAGAGATCCATCGTAAAAATGTCTTCTTTCTTTTACTTCGTCTTCTTCATTTGTAAATCTTGTTTTTGTCGTCTGCAATTTTTTTTTTTGCTGTTCATCTTTTCATAAATCCTCTTCATCTTTCTGCTACTGTTCCCATGGATCCATCAAGGTTTGTTTATTTTGCTAAAACTGATCTTCTTAAAACTGATTTTCTCTACTGAAATTATTTTATTTGATATTGTTCATCTTTAGATAATTCCCATACTGTTTCTGTTTCAGCAAAAACACTTCCAGCACCAAGTTTACAATTCAAAACCCTAATGTTCCCAAGAGTTCACAGCAAAAATTCGTTGTGAACAAAAGGAAGCCTGCGAATACCAAGGTATTAAGAAACACTTATTATTTTAATAACAATATTGTTGCCTCTATTTCTTATATAATTTGTAATTCGCAGGGTGATGCAAATGTCGAGAGGCCCCCCAAAAAAAACCTCGCCATCCTAAAAATGTTGAAACAGCTGTTTCATTTCCTTTGTTTAAACTTTCAAAAACACCTCCTACGACATCTTTGCAGGCGGAATCCCCTCTTCTCATTTGCGAAAATATCGCTGCAGATTCATCCCCTGTAACTAATCTTTCTATAAATGAAATTCCTAACAATAACCCTGTTGCGAATGAACCCTTTTCTTCTTCTACTTTCCATGCCTCTTCTCTTAACATTGCCTCAACCCCAGTCATTAACCTTCATCAAATCTCGTCTTCCGATGACATACTTATGGCTAAAGATGATTCAACTCTCCCATATTCTGCCATCATCACTTCATCATCTGAATCTCTCCCTTTTACTAAAGAAAATTTAGAAGGGATGGATATTGCTTTCAAGGTTTTATCCGCTCTTCTCGATGATGTCAAGAAAGCTTCCACTGATCCTATCAAATTTGGTGTTTGCGAGGTTGTAAGTAAATATTTTGGCTCTGATAGAATGGTTTCGCAAACGTCTTTGGAGAAGGAAATTGAAGCTTTGAAAAGTAACCTCCAAGCTATGACCTTAAAATGTGACACTCTTCATCTTGAGAATCAAAAACTTCAAAACGCTTCGCTGGATCGTGATAATCTTCGCAGGAAGAATGAAGAACTAAAAGGTTTTTTTTTTTTTTTTTTTGAAATTTCTATTCCCCTTTTAAGCTCTAAACTAGAAACGAAAAATGGAGATATATCAATCTGAATCTGTCGCTGAGGAAGCCCGCATGGATAGAGATGCTTGGATGGATCAATATAACCAATTAGATAATCTTCATACGTATTCTGTTGATCAAATATATAACCTTACCAAGGAGAATGCTCAATTAGTCCAAAAGCAAAATTTATTAAGTAATGAATTGTCTTACCTCTCTTATTTTTTGACTAAAGCTAATCTGGAGTTGGAAACTTTATCAGATGAGAATCAAACCCTATCTCAGGAGAAACGAGTTCTTTTGAATAAGGTGGCGATCTCTTCGCAAGAACTTAGCATTTGCCAAAAAGTATGTAATGATCAAGAATGATCTCTCTGCTCATTGAGAAATAAACTCAAAGAAGTAACAGAATCATCTTCTGCGGAGAGAGATAAACTTATTCAAGGTAGAATAGCTTTAAGCATAAAAACAAGTCAACTCAAGGATCAATATTCCAAGTTAGAAGAATCCTATTCCTCTCTTGCGAAGCAAAACACCTTACTTATTTTTAATGAAAGAAATTTACGATCTCGGTTGAAAGGCTTGGTTGGTGATAAGTTTGACAATGCCATGGATCACTTGGAGAACAGTTGCTTGACAATGCCATACAGAAGTTAATTGGACTCTTAGCTTCGCTGGGAAGGTTCATTTCGCGATCATCAGATAAGTGTAAGAATTTCTTCAATATAATCAAAAAGGGGACGAAGTTTAGATGGACAGACGATTGCGAGAAAGCTTTTCAAGGAATAAAAGAACATCTGACGAACATATCTATTTCGCAAAAAGGCGAACCGGAGAAGAATTATTAATCTATCTTGCGACAACTTCGCATGCATTAAGTGATGTGTTATTGTGAGTAGATGCGGGAGTTGAAAAACCAATCTATTACATCAAAAACATTCAATGCAAAGCAGAGAAAAATTATTCAAAGATTGAAAAACTAATTTTGGCATTAGTTTATGCAACATTTAAACTTCGAATATACTTTCAAAGCATGAAATAAGGGTACCGACAAAAATACCAATCGAGTCAAGAATGAAAAATTCAAAAACATCAGGCAGAGTCGAGAGATGGAATGCACAGATAGGACATTTCAAAATAAAATATGAAATACTATCTTCATCAAAATCGCAAGTTGTTGCAGACTTCTTAGCAGAATTTCCTTTAGAAGATGATGAAGCAGTGGAAGAAATGATGGATATAGAAGAAGAACATGGGAATCCAAGAGATCTGTTAACAAAGCCAAATAAATGGGAAATATTGGTGGATGGATCATCAAATGGGGAAGGTAATGGAGTTGGAATTGTTTTGATTTCGCCAGAGGGCAACAAAATGGCTTGGCTTTTTCCTTCAGATTGGAGTTTGCATCCACCAATAATGAGACAGAATATGAGGATGTGATACATGCCCTGAAATTCGCAATAGAAATGAAATTGGAAAATGTAAGAATCACCAGCGACTCGCAACTAGTCATTTGTCAAATAAAAGGAGAATACACTACAAATGAATCATCCATGAAGAAATACAAAAAACATGTTGAGGAATTATCAGCGAGAATCCCAAAAATTAAATGGAGACACATATCAAGAAAAGATAACAGACTCGCAGATGGCTTTGCTTTTATCTCAAGTATGATGACGGACCCAGCTGCGATATGCATAAAGATACAAACACTTTTATCACCATCAATCAATAAAGAAGAAGAAGAAGAAGAAGAAGAGGTAGATGTAATGATAATAGAAAATTGAGAACAAATACCTAGTATTGAAGATTGGAGAGCAGAACTTCATGCATAACTGAAAAGAGGAGAAACACCAAGAAATAGATTGGAGGCGCACAAATTAAAAAGCCGTGCAACAAATTATGAACTAAGGGATAGGATATTGTATCGGAGATCTTTTAATGGACCTTCACTCAGATGTTTAACACGAAAAGAAGGAGAAGAAGTACTAAAAATGTTACATAGTGGGGATGCTGGAAATCACAGTGGTGGAAGATCTTTGGCATACAAAGCGAAGATGCATGGTTATTATTGGCCATTTATGCATGAGGATGCGAAGCAAATATCAAGGCGTTGCGAAGATTGTCAAAGGCACGGAAAGAAAATACATGCACCGGGAGCACCATTAACATCTTCAACAAGTGTATGGAATTTTGGAAAATGGGGTTTAGACATTGTGGGACCATTCTTACCAGGAACGGGGCAGAGAAGGTATCTGATTGTCGCTACAGACTATTTCACAAAATGGGCTGAAGTAAAGGCAGTACAACATATTCGCGATAAAGATGTTTTTACATTCATATTTGAGAATATCATATGCAGATTTGGAATCCCCGCACAGTTGGTGTCCGAAAATGGGAAACAATTTGAGGGACAGAATATAGAACTGTTACGTAATGCATTTAAGATAAATGTGGAAAGTCAACTCCTTTGTACCCTCAGGCCAACGGACAAGCAGAAGCAACAAATAAAACAATCACAAATATATTGAAGAAGAAATTAGAAGGACATAATAGAGCATGGTGTGAACAAGTGCATAATGCAGTATCGGCTTACAATACAACCAGGCAAGAAGCTACGGGAATGTCACCTTTCTGTTTAACATATGGAGTCGAGGCTGTACTACCAACAAAAGTTATTATTCCAACAACAAAGAGAGAAGCTTGGGAGAAAAATCTTAGTGCGGATAATATTTTAATCAAACTAGATGAGTTAGAAGAAAAAAGAGAAAGAGCTATACAACATATGGAGAATTACCAACGAAGATTAGCCAAAGAATATAATAAACGTGTTAAGACACGCGAATTTCAACTAGGTGATTTGGTACTGAGAGAAACACCAATATATCAGCGAGAAAGTGGTGGCAAGCTTGCGAAAAAATGGGATGGACCTTATATCATTAAGGATATAGTTGGAACAGGGGCATATAGATTGACGGATCATGAGGGTAAAGATGTGGGCACAGATTGGATAGACCATGGAATAGGTTATACTTGAAGAGATATTACCCGTAAAAGATTGTGGGAAAATATTAGACTTCGAAATAATGTATGATTGAAGCAAAATGAATTTATATGAAAATTTTGCGAAAGAATCATTGCGAGATTGCACAAATAAAGAAAGAACATGCGAAAATCTCGCACAGATAATGACAAGAGATAATCAAAAATCAATGACATATCAGAAAGGGGCAAACCTGCTATGGCGTACACCCTAGTTCGCGAAAGTATATTCGAAGTTTAAATGCTGCATAAACTAATGCCAAAATTAGTTTTTCAATCTTTGAATAATTTTTCTCTGCTGCATTGAATGTTTTGCTGATGTAATAGATTGGTTTTTCAACTCCTGCATCTACTCTCAATAACACAACACTTAATGCATGCGAAGTTTTCGCAAGATAGATTAATAATTCTTCTCCCGGTTCTGCCTTTTGCGAAATAGATATGTTCATCAGATGTTCTTTTATTCCTTGAAAAGCTTTCTCGCAATCATCTGTCCATCTAAACTTCGTCCCCTTTTTGAGTATATTGAAGAAATGCTTACACTTATCTGATGATCGCGAAATGAACCTTCCCAGTGAAGCTAAGAGTCCATTTAACTTTTGTACATCTTTTACCGTCGCCGGTTTTGGCATGTCGCGAACTGTTTTTACTTTCTCTGGATCAACTTGTATTCCTTCTTTGGATACAATATAAGCTAAAAATTTTCCCGATGCCACCCCAAAAATACATTTTTCTGGATTTACCTTGATGTTAAAATGTCTCATTTGCTCAAAAATTTCCCTCAGATCTTGGACATGATTTTTTGCTTCTTTACTTTTTATTAGCATATCATCTACATATACTTCCAATGTTTTGTGTATCCACTTCGCAAATACCTTTTCTACCATCCTTTGGTATGTTGCTCCAGCATTTCGCAAACCAAATGGCATTTTTGTGTAACAATATAACCCTCTGGGAGCGAAAAAAGATGTATGCTCCTGATCTTCTTTAGCGAGAGGAATTTGATTGTACCCTTTATATCCGTCTAGAGAAGATATTCTATCATTTCCTGCTGCTGATTCGACCATTTGTGGAATATCCGGTAATGGAAAACTATCCTTCGGACAAGCTTTATTTAAATCAGTAAAATCTATACAAATTCTTATCCCTTTCTCCTTCTTTGGTACTACGACCATATTTGCTATCCACTCTGGATATTTTGCTTGTCTTATAATCCCTGCATCAAGCATCTTCTGCAACCCTTCTTCTATTTGGGGATGATACGTTGTCGCTATTTTTCTGATTCTTTGTTTGAATGGCCTTACATTTTTGTCAATTTCCAATATGTGGCATGCCACAGATGGGTCTATCCCCGGCACCTCATCCATGTTCCATGCGAAAATATCCTTAAATTCTCGCAATGCACCAATAGTTTTTTCTTCTTCATCTGCTTCCATCTTGGTCCCAATTTTTAGTATTTTTGGTTCTTCTTCGGTCCCAACATTCACTTCCTTCGTTGGTTCTGCCGCATTGTAACTGGCCTTAGGTTCTCCCATAGGTGTAGGTTCTTTTATATCCTTCGCAAGCTCAGTTACTTCTTCCAAAATTTCGCTAGGTATCCCTTTTCCTTCCTCTGCTCTTATCATATAAGCTCTAAATTCCTCTTCTTTCTTTGCTTCCTTCGCCAATTTTCTGCGATATTTTCGCTTCTTTGCACGTCATTCATATTGTTTTACTTCAATTTGATAGCATAATTTCGCTTTATCGGTTTCCCCTCTAATTTCACCAATCCCACTTGGCATAGGAAATTTGATGCATTGATGTAATGTTGATGCTACGGCTTTAATCGCATGAATCCATGGCCTTCCCAACAGCATGGTGTATGGTGATTCCATATCCACTACGCATAATGCCGTTTGTGTCTCAATATCTCCCAGCAAAATTCGCACCTCTATTTCTCCTTTTGGTTTTGTTATAGATTCACCAAAGCCATGAATATGATAAGTTGAAGGAGACATCTCTTCATCTTTGTATCCCATTCCTCTGTATGCATGGTAAAAGATTATATTCGCCGAACTACCCGTATCAACTAGAGTTCTGTTTACCGCCCATTCTTCCATAATTTTTGCTGATTTTTCTTTTCCTTTTTCTTTCTGTGTGGTTACTGTGATTACCAAAGGAGATGTGTGGTTTAAATTTTCTCTTGATATCTCTGCTGCTGTGAATGTAATCTTCTGTTTTTCCCATTCTTTCATAGGTGACGCTTTCTCCGTTGTTCCGATTTTCTTTCCTTCAAAATCTCGTTTATGTATTCTCCCTCTGATATTTTCATGAAATTCATTAATCATTGTTTTTGTAATCAAACTACATTCCAACTTTCTATTACGTTCTTTGATTTTGATTTTCTCTACTTTAACCAATTTATCAATCATCTTCTTAATTTGAACAATTTTAACAACAATCTCCAATCTTTAATCTTCATTCCCTGTTTCTAGCGCGATATGTAATTGCAGGAAATCCTACAATACACACCTCACAAGAATTCATAATATCTAACACATATTTAAGATCAATAACCAATCTCTTTATTAATTGAGTTAGAAATTTTACAAGAAGGAAGTGAAATCAAGAATGTTATTGCTACTCTAGACTTTCTCTCTCCTCTAAACTTTCTCTCCACTCTCTAAAAAGATCCCTCTCTTTTTCATAAGCCTATTCGGCTCTTTATATAGGATTACATAATGGATGACAGCTAAGTTGTCCTTTATTTTCGGATCTGACTTGCGACATTCTCGCAAGTGTACAAATGTAAAACCTCGCAACACTCCTAAATCTCACTAGGTATTCACATCTTTCTCGTGTTAAATCTGTCGTCATCCGTTGCGTCATTTATATTACTCGTCTGCGATGTCTTCGCAATGTGTCGTTTATGGATTTCGCAAGGGCGTTGATGTTGCGATATTCTGATCCTACAGTTGGCACTAATAGATGTGGAAATGGGGCTCTAGGCATAAAATAAGGCCTCTCAGGAACCGAATTGGCATCATCAGAGATTTTATCAGTCCCCTCATCTATGGATGGTCCTGAGGGGTGAACTACAGTATGGTCACTATCGGGCATGGTTACCTGATTGTCTACTACTATACCACTCCTAAGGGTTCTAATTGAATTCAACTGTTGTAATGGTTTTGCACCTATTTCATGAACTCCTCTAGGGTTGGGATTAGTTTGACTAGGGAACCTTCTGTTATCTCTTTCACTTAAAGTCTTAGCTATTTGACCTATTTGAAGTTCTAACTTAGCAAGAGTCTGAGTATTAGTTTGAAAGTTCTGCTTGGTTTCCTGTTCAAAACTAACTTGGCTCTTTACTAACATTTCCTGGTGTTTATGGGTGAAAACTATTTCTGCCGGTTTTGGTAATTTGGGGTGTGTGAATGAGAAATGAGTCTAAACCTTAAACAAATGCACTGCACGGGAGTGCTTGTAGCTTCGAGAAATCAATCTGTGCAAATCCGGCCTAAACCAAGAAATGGTCGTTCCAGACTTGTTTCGATCACAAAGTGAAGTAGATGGGGTTGATCTTAGGGAGGGAAACGAAGAAGGTGTTGAGATTGTGAAGGTGTTGGCTATGTATGACTTGTATCAGAAAGCTGAACTGGCTTGCAGGATGTAAGCTATCAGTTCGGTGTTTGAATACGATGGTATCAACACTTGCCTCTCGTTGTCCTGGACTTGTTCTGTTGTTTTTGGAAATAGGGAGGAGAACCTATTTATACAAGTCATTTGAGCCTTATTCACGTCTCTCGTGGGAAGTGGAGGAAGTGGAGTGATGGAGTAGTGGAGTTGTGTGTTAGTGTTACACGACCCGGTCTTACCCACTTCTCCCGTCATCTCTAACCGTTCATGACTTCCCGACACGTTCTTGTGATGGCGCGTTGCACGCCGCACGCCGTAAACCGCCAAACCAATACCCCAAAGATGTATCCCCAGTTTGTGACATGATTGATGTCTCGAGTGTGTGGATCGTGGGATCCACGTAGTAGCATGTAATGCTAGATTAAATAACTAAGTTATTTAGAAAGTCGATACTTGTGAAGTACCGTGTGTATTCTATGCAGGTACTGCATCATGGTGTGGTAAAGTGACGGGTGGTGACCACCATGACGCCTCACTGACCAATTAACTCCTGACCATGGTTGTATAACCAAGTCGGTGAAGTTGGACGGACGAGATGATCTTTGAGACACTCATCTGCGACCGTTGGTGGAATTGGGGTTTTTGAAGAGGTGCGCAAGCATCACTCTTCAGGTCGAATCCAAGCTTGCGATACAATTTTGGCAGGGCTGATCATGCATGTGTGTAGACGACATGACGGTGTAGGCGCCCATACCTCATTGTCTCGTGAAAGTGTGATCTGGGCCACTCAATTTGTCCGGCGAAGTTGAGTGGTCGAGATCAATTTGCAACAGAAATATAGTGCCACAAAAGTCGCGCATCATGCCCACTTAGGGCGCGCGTTTCAAGACGACCAAGCCTGGTCGGTCTTGGCCGATCAGTCCGGCGTGCATACGGTGGGATGGTGTACACGCCTGTACTTCATTGTCCCATAGAAACGTGATCTAAGCCACTCAATTTGTCCGGCAAATTTGAGCGGTCGAGATCAGTTTGTGATTGGGAAGTGTGACCACGCCTAGCTTGGGCGTGCGAATCGAGGTGTACAACCAAGTTTGGTCTTGTCCGATTGGGTGTGGAGATAGGTGGGCCCGCAGTGATCGTGTTGATACTTACCGGACCTGCTTAGTCTATTCCTAGACCCTTCATCCGAGCAGGAGAAAAGGGACGCTCGTGATCGCGACACAAATCCTAATTAGGTTTTGCCGGCCGTGTGTCATACCCAGTTTGGGGCGCACGAATCAAGACACCAACCATAGTTGGTCCTGACCGATCAGTCAGGTATGTAGGCGGGCCCACGGTGTTTGTGTTGACATGCTCTAGGCCCTTTGAATCTACATCAACACCCTCCATCTATGCCTGCGAAGATGGATGGTTGAGACTGTTTTGCAATACATGTAATGTGCCGCAAACCCTAATTTAGGGTTTTTCGTCCATACTGCTCTGGTTTGGACGGTTTGGCAAGCTATGCCACCCTTTTGGGGAGGCCGACCATGCGGGGCTCGCGTTGGGTCGGTAGTGAATATTCCAATACCTGCTTGGGGTCATGGATTCAATCTAAGCCATCCAATCATGCTGGTGAAGTTGGATGGTTGTGATCGTTTCTGAGACTGATATGGACAGTCCAGCTTCAAACATGCTCAATCGGTCTAGTATAACACACCGAGAGTTGTATGCTCAATCGGGCTAGTATAACACACCGAGAGTTGTAGCCTGTACGGGTATTTCGTACATGCTTCATTATTAATGCTTGGAGGTTCGTGTTGCTCGCCGAGAACAACACTCGGTCGTCATGCCGCACCGATAATGAGTACAGAAATACAAGGCTGGTCATGCATTAATTAATAATGTCAAATTCCACAGTGGTATATGGGATTGTTTCCACATGCTCCAACCTGGATGAATTTCGTGTATTTAACAGAATACTGGGATTGTTTCCACATGCTCCATTCTAGGTGAATTAGTAAAGTGAAGAAGTATTCATCACTCATTAATGGCTTTATCTTTTGCAAGATGTTAGAGCATAATTTTGGCTTTTACAATTTTAGCCTTAAATGAAAATCCACCATCAACATTAAGTCCCCGCTTAGCACGTAATGGTTACACCATTGTGGGGTAGGCATGAGATGGTGACAATTAAAGACAAAGCTTATGAGACAAAGTTAGATGTTACCGGGAGAGACGGGTCATCTTGTCCTTGGAGCATGTCACGTTCAAGAGGCGTCCAGCGAGTGTTCTCCTAGCATGATATCGGTCTTGCTCGCTTCGATGGATCACATACGCCTGTTTCGTTCGTGGGGCTACTGCACCTGCTTGATCGAACGTGGGATTGATGTGCCTGTTTTGGTTAATCGTGGGTCTGCTGCGTCTGCTTGATCGGACGTGGGACCCGATGTAAGCATGCTTGATTCGAACATGGGCAGATGTGCATGCTTCGATCAAACACGGGACTACCGTGTACATATTTCAAACGTCGGCCATGTCCTGTGCCTACTTTGACCGTACGGTTGATGTACTTGCTCAAGTGTCATCTTGCTACTTCGACCAAACACCGACCCAGCTAACTTGACTAAAAACCGGACTTGATGCTTTGACCAAACACCGGCCTTGCTGTTTGCTTTGCTCGAACGTGGGACCCGATGTGAGCAAGCTTGTTATTTTAAAAAAATGAACCTTGTGTGCTCAAATGTAAATGTGGGTCCTGTAGAAAGCGTTGAAGCAGCTTCTGGAACAGGCCCGTGAGAGCGTTGAAGTGTTAGAGCTGAAACGCCTTCTTCTGGAGAGAGAGCTTTGATTGGGGACGGCTGTGTCTGCTTCGACCAATCTGGGGCTGGGATCAAGTGGGACCCGCCGCGTGCCTGACTGAACGTCGACCCTGTGTTTCGACTGAAAACCGGCCCTGCTGCGTGCGCCTGTTTTATTCGAATACCAGCCTTGTGACTTTGATAAATACCAGACTTGAAACTTGAGCAATACTGGACTTGTGACTTGATCAATACCGGACTTGTGACTTGATCAACACCGGACTTGAAACTTAAGCAATACCGGACTTGTGACTTGATCAACACTGGACTTGAAACTTGAGCAATACCGGACTTGTGACTTGATCAACACCGGACTTGAAACTTGAGCAATACCGGACTTGTGACTTGATCAATACCGGACTTGTGACTTGATCAACACCGGACTTGAAACTTGAGCAATATTGGACTTGTGACTTGATCAACACCGGACTTGAGACTTGATCAACACCGGACTTGAGACTTGATCAACACCGGACTTGAGACTTGAGCAATACCGGTGTTTGGACCCAATACCAGCCTTGTGTAATCCAACGTGAATGTGTGTTATGTCGTGTGTGACTACACATCTCACGCGTTTTTATACAAGTACTGACTCATGTCTTTTATTGTAGAATGAAGAAAAGAACTCATGTTGAGATGTCTTCTGGGGATAATGCTGGTGCCAAGTCAGGAGGTGTTGATAGCTTCAAAGATATGCCGAACATTGATGATGAGTTGTTCACCGCGCCCTTTAAACTATATGAAAATATTTGTTCCACAAGATAACCCTTCTCCTTTCGACTTCAAGGTTTTTCATGCTCCGTTGGGCCCTCATGAAGGATGGATGAGACATATGTTGAGCAATGAGTACATCAAAGATAACTTGACCAGAGCGTAGATTATTGATGCAGCTTGAGTGTTGAAACGGCTCGAGAGGATGTTAAAGTGGTTTCTGGTGCGAACGTTGAGGTGGATCCTAAAGAGAGTGTTGAAGAAGGATTCTGAAGCGAACGTGGGTCCCGGAGAGAGCGTTGAGGCGGCTCTTGAATAGACCATTGAAGCAGCTTCGCTAGAGGGAGCGTTGAAGTGTTTCCCTCTTCGCCCGATTTAACCTTGCGAATTCCATGCTTCTTGACTGACCATCTCTCTCATGTTGAAGAATTCCTTGATAGACGGTGAAGGAACTTCATGCTGAGCCTCAGTCCCCAA
Organism: Papaver armeniacum; assembly: GCA_023531295.1. Lineage (NCBI taxonomy): Eukaryota > Viridiplantae > Streptophyta > Magnoliopsida > Ranunculales > Papaveraceae > Papaver > Papaver armeniacum. Next base: position 166,711 of record JAJJWW010018041.1, on the reverse strand, counting down.
GCGTGGTTTACATGGTTTGTTCGTAGTGGTTGTTGTCGAGCCAGATATGGAATATCTTGGACATTGTTTCATCATTGTGGGAGTCGTGCATGTGGTACTGGAGTTAGAGTTGATGGACGCGCAGGATGTTGTATCTCGGTGGTTTTCCTCTTGCTGCTTCAGGGAACTGCTTATAGAAGGCTGAAGGTTGTATCGCCTGTTGGTGAGATATATGCCCCTACAAACATTGTGAGGCTCTTCATTACCAGCAGGCCTGGTTCTTGAGCGTTCAACAGCTCCAGCGGATGACCAAAAGCGCGGATTCTCCAACATAGCATGATCGACATGTACCACTATCTGATAAAGTGACTCGCCCGGATCTTGTTCGACCACTGTCTGATAGAGTGACTCGCCCGGATCTTGTTCGACCACTGTCTGATAGAGTGACTCGCCCGATTTTGCTCGATATGACGCGTGGACATCGTTTTCTTCTTGAGGCTGCTCCCTTGAGGTATCGGCTCCAGTGGAAGATTACCGTCATAGAGCGTTGATACGTTGCACCGGCATTCTTTAAATCAAATGGCAGTATGGTATAATAAAAATTTCCGAGAGGAGTTCGAAAAGCTATCTTACTTGCATCATGCTCGTATATCCTTATCTGGTTGTAACCGCTACATCCATCCATGGAGGAGAACATGCCGTGTCCGCTGGTTGCATCTACTAACATGTCGATGTTAGGTAGAGGAGGATCGTTTTTGGAGCAAAGACTGCTCAAGTCCCCGAAGTCTATGCAAAGACTCCGATCTATCCATTTTCCTCGTGTCCGAACTACAACCGTTTAACCGACTTGGATCCGTGTATGACATGTAGATGATGGGTGACCAATTTTCATCTAAATCCGGCATTTCTTCATATCTCCAAGCGAATATGTCCCGGTACTCTTTGAGAAGTTCCACGAGCTTCGTGCGTTTATCCGTACACAAGGTTGAGCCGATGGAGATAGGCCTAGGAGATTCCTCAACGATTTCAATCTCATCGGTTGTGGAGTTGGTGTCATCTTGCACTGTTGTGGAGCATCTAGCACTTGTTCTTGTGGTTCGTTGTTTGTTGTAGCATTCCATTGGGAGGAGAGATGGGTAATAGTCTCCCCGCTAATGGATAATGGCAAAGTGTCGGTATACCGTTTTCCATTCTCGGGGTCACGACTCACCACAAAAGTTCGTTTCCCTCTTCGTGTGAACGTGGGTCGTGGCTTCACAGATGGAAAAGAATGCTTCATCAGCAAAGATGCATCGTGGGTTTTAGCCTTCAATGATGCAAGCCGGTCTTCTTCCTGAATTGATGCCCACGTGGAGAGTAGGACGCAACGAACTTGTCTGATTCTTTTCCGCGGAGCTTCTCCCATATGTGCTTGGTTTGGTTTCCCTCGAAGTCCGTCATTGTGGTAGGCTTCCGTACGACCTTGCCCTGGGAGAACCTTGGATGTCCTGAGAGTCTTGAGAGTAATCACATTCGAAGACGCTCCTATGTAGATAAGGGCCGTCTTGAACTCTGAATCCTTGATGCGTGCGGTGACATGTAGGGCACGGTCGTGACCTTCCTCTGGTTGATTGCAGCAAAAATGTCTCCGCGCGCTGATTCTTAGAGAGGTGTGAAAGTTCGCATAAACTTTCCACTAGAGAAACCGCTTCCCGATCCACCGGCCTCTGGTTCATAGTGAAACTATTGACTTGAGGAAGATCGTTGTGAGGATCAGTCCCCAGTGTAGGAGTCTCCATGACAGGTTCACTCATATCTGATGTCGCTTCTTTGATCAGGTCCATGGAGGTCCGCGCCGCTGAAGTACCTTCTCCGGTGCGTTGAATGCGTTCCTTTTTTGCTCCAGGGACTGTCGCGGCTCTTGTGGCAATCGATCAGTTAATGTCTTAAGAAAAGTGAGTACCTCTTTCTGAGTTGCGGCCATATCCGTTTGAGTCTTAGCAAGAACTTCCTACTTCTCCATCAAGTCTGCAATGGTAATGGGGGATGGTCCTCCTCTCGTCCCTCCGGCTCCTCGTCCTAATGAAGGAGTGGAAGTCGTTGCTCGGTGACTACCGCAGGTGTTACACTTGATGAGATGCCGGGATTTGCGGCTGCTCCGGCTCGGTGATGGGAGGTGTTACACTTATGGAACATCTCCTTTCTACGCCGGCACAGTAGTAGAAGTGACGGCTCCATAAGATGTATTGACCACGGTAGCTCCACTGACAGGTACATCGACACCGGGAGTGTTATCCTCACTAGCTCCATCAGAATTGATTGCTGATCCAGACCTGAGTTCTACCATCTTGAAATAGATTGATGATTGAATTGGTCCTAAGATCTACCCTTTTTGAAATTGATAAAATTGAATCGGATTTTGAAGAAATTGACTTTACAACCGAGAGATTAACCTCCCACCGTGGTCGCCAATTGTTTATGGGTGAAAACTATTTCTGCCGGTTTTGGTAATTTGGGGTGTGTGAATGAGAAATGAGTCTAAACCTTAAACAAATGCACTGCACGGGAGTGCTTGTAGATTTTAGAAATCAATCTGTGCAAATCCGGCCTAAACCAAGAAATGGCCGTTCCAGACTTGTTTCGATCATAAAGTGAAGGAGATGGGGTTGATCTTAGGGAGGGAAGCGAAGAAAGTGTTGAGATTGTGAAGGTGTTGGCTATGTATGACTTGTATCAGAACGCTGAACTGGCTTGCAGGATGTAAGCTATATGGTTGGAATACGATGGTATCAACACTTGATTCGGTGTTTGAATACGATGGTATCAACACTTGCCTCTAATCGATTGTCCTGGACTTGTTCTCAACAAATTCACTCATCCCTTTATATAGGGTTGTTTTTGGAAATAGGGAGGAGAACCTATTTATACAAGTCATTTGAGCCTTATTCACGTCTCTCGTGGGAAGTGGATGAAGTGGAGTGATGGAGTAGTGGAGTTGTGTGTTAGTGTTACACGACCAGTCTTGCCCACTTCTCCTGTCATCTCTAACCGTCCATGACTTCCTACGACACGTTCTTGTGATGGCGCGTTGCACGCAATCGCACGCCGTAAACCGCCGTATGCGAAGACCAATACCCCAAATAAGATGTATCCCCGCCTTGTGACATGATTGATGTCTCGAGTGTGTGGATCGTGGGATCCACGAGAAAGTAGCATGTAATGCTAGATTAAATAACTAAGTTATTTAGAAAGTCGATACTTGTGAAGTACCGTGTGTATTCTATGCAGTCCCTTCTCAAGTGCAAATGGAGCGAGATGAATTGCGCATCATGGTGTGGTAAAGTGACGGGTGGTGACCACCATGACGCCTCACTGACCAATTAACTCCTTACCAGGGTTGTATAACCAAGCCGGTGAAGTTGGACGGACGAGATGATCTTTGAGACACTCATCTGCGACCATTGGTGGAATTGGGGTTTTTGAAGAGGTGCGCAAGCATCACTCTTCAGCTTGGTCGAATCCAAGCTTGCGATATAATTTTGGCAGGGCCGATCGTGCATGTGTGTAGACGACATGACGGTGTAGGCGCCCATACCTCATTGTCTCGTGAAAGTGTGATCTGGGCTACTCAATTTGTCCTGGAAGTTGAGTGGTCGAGATCAATTTGCAAAAATAAACTGGTGCCACAAAAGCCGCGCAGCATGCCCACTTCGGGCGCGCGTTTCAAGACGACCAAGCCTGGTCGGTCTTGGCCGATCAGTCCGGCGTGCATACGGTGGGATGGTGTACACGCATGTACTTCATTGTCCCATAGAAACGTGATCTAAGCCACTCAATTTTTCCGTCAAATTTGAGCGGTCGAGATCAGTTTGTGGTTGGGAAGTGTGACCATGCCTAGCTTGGGCGTGCGAATCGAGGTGTACAGCCAAGTTTGGTCATGGTCGATTGGGTGTGGAGATAGGTGGGCCCGCAGTGATCGTGTTGATACTTACCGGACCATCTTAGTCTATTCCTGGACCCTTCATCCGAGCAGGAGAAAAGGGACGCTCGTGATCGCGACATAAACCCTAATTAGGTTTTGCCGGCCGTGTGTCATACCCAGTTTGGGGCGCACGAATCAAGACGACCAACCATAGTTGTTCCTGACCGATCAGTCAGGTATGTAGGCGGGCCCACGGTGTTTGTGTTGACATGCTCTGGGCCCTTTGAATCTACATCTACACCCTCCATCTATGCCTGCGAAGATGTATGATTGAGACTATTTTGCGATACATGTAATGTGCCGCAAACCCTAATTTAGGGTTTTTCGTCCATACTGCTCTGGTTTGGACGGTTTGGCAAGCTATGCCACCCTTTTGGGGAGGCCGACCATGCGGGGCCCGCGTTGGGTCGGTAGTGAATATTCCAATACCTGCTTGGGGTCATGGATTTAATCTAAGCCATCCAATCATGATGGTGAAGTTGGATGGTTGTGATCGTTTCTGAGACTGATATGGACAGTTCAGCTTCAAACATGCTCAATCGGTCTAGTATAACACACCGAGAGTTGTATGCTCAATCAGGCTAGTATAACACACCGAGAGTTGTAGCCTGTACGGGTATTTCTTACATGCTTCATTATTAATGCTTGGAGGTTCGTGTTGCTCTGCTGAGAACAACACTCAGTCGTCATGCCGCACCGATAATGAGTACAGAAATACAAGGTTGGTCATGCATTAATTAATAATGTCAGAAATTCACAGTGGTATATGGGATTGTTTCCACATGCTCCAACCTGGATGAATTTTGTGTATTTAATTCACGAGAATCTTTGGGATTGTTGCCACATGCTCCATTCTAGGTGAATTAGTAAAGTGAAGAAGTATTCATCACTCATTAATGGCTTTATCTTTTGCAAGATGTTAGCGCATAATTTTGGCTTTTATAATTTTATCCTTAAATGAAAATCCACCATCAACACCTGGCTCTGTGCTAACATATCCTGGCTCTTTCTTAGTATACTAAGAGATTCCTCTAAGCTAGTCATTTTATTCTCTGAAGGGTTTCGAAACTGAGCTTGACCTGGAGAGTTCTTATTATAACCAAAACCTGGGGGAACATTCGAATTATTAAGCTGACCTTGACTCTGGACCTTAGACCATGAAAGGTTCGGATGGTTTCTCCAACCAGGGTTATAAGTTTCTGAATATGGGTCGAACTTCTGAGAGTTATCGAATCTTGTGTTATTGTAAAGAGCATTGGCTTGCTCTTCCATAGTATGGCCTTCCCAAAAAGGCTCCACCCGACTACTAGTGTGACCTAATTCTAAAGCTTCTAACCTTTTAGCTATTGATGCAATTTTGGCATCTGATTCATAGCCTCATTCTACCCTATTAACGTTTCCTCTGTCTAGAAGAATTGTTTTCTGGGGTACCCTACTATTTTCCCATTGTTCGGTCTTTTCGGCGATTTCATTCAAAAATGTCATCGCCGCATCAACTGTTTGGTTTTCAAACCCACCTGTACACATAGCTTCCACTATGGTTGTAGTGGAATAATCTAAACCCTCATAAAGGATCTGAACTAACCTAACCTTTTCTAAACCATGATGAGGACATTGGGCTAATAGATCATTGAACCTTTCCAAATACTTATACAAAGATTCTCCCTCATGTTGAGAAAACGTGCAGATTTGCGTCCTAATAGACGATGTTTTGTGCCTTGGGAAAACCTTGTTCAAAAAGGCAGATGTAAGTTGTTCATATGTTTCGATTGACCCGGAAGCCAAACTATATAGCCACGATTTGGCTTTATCTTTCAGGGAAAAAGGGAATAACCTAAGTTTCAGAGCATCATCATCAAGATCTCTAATTTTTAGGGTACTACAAATTTCTTCAAAATCCCTAAGATGGAAATAGGGGTTTTCATTTTCTTTCCCTAAAAATATTGGGAGCATCTATAAGGTCCCAGGTTTCAGTTCATAATTTGCTTCCGTTTCAGCTAACTTGATACACGAGGGACGAGTAGTCCTAGTAGGGTTCAACAAAGCTTTCAAAGTTGTCATTTCTGGCTCTATAGGGATTTTCTCCTCACTAAAAGGAGGACGTTCAAAACCAGATTTTCTGAAAATCGGACTTTCTAAATTAAGGTAATCGAGATTCTTCTAACTAATGAATCGACCTATACGTTCAGGCATACCAAAGAATTTATTTCCTAAATTGGAAGGGTAAGCAATCACAAATCAAGGCCGACTCAACCAAATCAAACCTATTGATTTCTAGCAAACAAAAAGCATGATGGCTCCACTTAGATTGTTTCTAGACCAGCTTCTACTCTTCCAAGAGGCAACTAGGTACAATTTTAGCAAACCTCGTATGACGATCCGAATAAAGTAAGTCGAAGAGAAGTAGGAGAAGCTCTGAGGAGCTTTGATACCCCCGCCTCTGTGTCAACGCTTCCATGGGTTACAAGGCGGCTCTAATCGACTTCTAGTAATCTTCCTGAACTTTGAGCTAGGCTAACAAGATACCCAATACGATCCTTTTGAATGACTTTCCTATAAGCTCGTTACCTTATTGGTCTCGTTCTAGTCAAAATTTTAAGGCTTAGGTTCGCGTAGGTTACGTGTTCCTAAGGCAGGCAAGAAGAGAACGGTGATGAAATCCGAACCCTTATCTTGTATGGCGAGGCCTTGACCTTTACTAGAAATATAAATGTCCGTATTCAGTCCTCAACATATATGCATACGAAGGAGTCCAGTAACTCGCTGACAATGGATTCGCGAGTGTTTAGAATCTTACCTCCCGTTCCAGACGGGGGATGAATCGGTTGTAGTCGACTCGGGGCATTGACTCCTATGTCAGTGTACGAACCCAAGGTGCAGAGACAATATCGTAATTGTCCTCCTTCTCTGCAAACAGTTTATATTTAAGACTACCCTTCTGTAGGGTTTAAAAATAATGTCCAAAGTCCCAAAAATGTCCAAAAAGTCCAAAAAGAAAAGAAAAATTACAAAAAATAAAATAATAATAAACCCTAATACAGTTTTCGAAAAAAACCTAAAAAATAAATAAAAATAAAATTCTTGGTCTCTTCCTCATTTCTTTTCGCTTTGTCTTTGACTCCAAGTCTTTAGTTCATCACCAATATCTTTGGCTCGGCTTTCTTTTCGATCCAATATCCAAACCTGTAACCAAAACACAAATACCCAAGAAAACGTAAAATAGAACAAAAGAATAAAAATCACTAAAACCTAAAAACAAATCTAAAAAAAAGTCCGCGTCGGCGGCGCCAAAAATTGATGTGGTTTTATAAGTTATTTGTAAAGTGGTAAGAAAAGTGTCGTTCACTCAGACTTGTGGAGATTCGTTTTAGACTCAAATTTAATAAAGATAGATTTCAAGATTATAGAGAAAACTGAGACAAAGGATTCCACCATTAACCAATTTTAGTGATTCAGTCTAATAAATAATTATGCAACTCAAGACATTCAATTCGATTCTAAGAAATTGCCTAGACAAGTAGATTCTCAAAACAATAGTTGTAAATCGAAAGCATGGACCATCAAAAGACTTAACCTAAGCATGACCCATCAATTGAGAACACAACCACTTAATCAAAATCATATAATCAGTTTCAGTTCAGTGCAAATAATCATAAAGAATTGCAATAATTAATTTAAATAGAATTTACCACATAATAATTGGAAAAATGGCTTCCTCCGTCGCCTCAGCAATGGGGTTTAGGTCCTCATGTTATTCACGTGCTCAAAATAGGTGTTCATAGCTAAAAAGGGTGAAAAACAAAAGAGAACTAATAAAGCAGCGAGTTTGTAACAGATATAATTGTTACAGAACTCACTGTTACAGAGGTTACTGTTACAGAGAAAACCTAACAGAGATATTTGTTGGTAAACTGTTACAAATTTGAAAAGAAAGGTGACGTTTTTTCTGGTCTTCTTCTTCCTCTCGACTGTATTTTCTCTGCAGCTTTAGCTGCTTCTCTGTTGATGACGGAAACGTCTCTGCAACTACCCCAAATTCTCGAACCCCTCTCTGGTTCTCAAGAGAACTATTTATATACCACAGGCTAAATTGTCTCCCACGATATCCTCGAGTATTCTTTTTTTTTCTTTGTTCCCAAGTCACGGGATTTCTTCCTTTTTCTTTCGCTCTTCTTTCCTGTTAAAACGTCTTCTTTCTTTATGTAAACTCTCTGTAGTTGCAGGAAATCCCACACTACACCCCTCACTCGAATTTGTTTAGTTATCCATTTGAAAATGAATAACAATGTATTTTATTAATTGTTTTCTGGAAATTTTACAAAGAAATGTAGAACAGAGCTAAAGAGATTACAATCACTCTTATTTTCTCTCTCCTAATGACTTGCTTAACAATTCAGAAAAGAATCCCCCCCACAACAGACTGACTCAACCCTTTATATAGGGTAATATACAGTGGATGACAGCTAAGCTGTCCTTTATTTTCGGGAACATCTCGCGAAGTGTCGCGAATGTTATAAATGTCTTTACTTGCGACACTCCTAAATATCGCCAAGTCTTCACACTTTTCTCATGTTCTGGCTGTCGTCATCTGATGCGTCATTTAAATTATTTACTTGCGACACCTTCGCAATGTAATTGTTTATTACTCTCGCGAAGTATTGTTGTCGCGATATTCTGGTCCTACATCTTGCCTCTTCTCATGTCTTCTCTGCGAAGAAGAGAATGTCATGAGAACCAATATTTTAAAGCGCCGCAACTGCTCATCTTTATCTCGCGATTGTTCATTTTTACTTGTTTTGTTTATGTACGGAATTTATTACAGGTGTTTCTTCTTCCACTCTTTTCTTGACACGTCTCTTTCAACCGTTTATTCTTGACCATTCACGTCCCATCTCGCATTAAATGCATTTGTTTTCTCGAGAATTCTCTTCTCTATATATAGCTTTCTTACCCTTCTCTTTTTCTCTTTTATTTTCCTTCTGCAAATTTTCTTTAACTCTCTCTCTCCTTCCGCAATTTGCGCTCCTGCTACCACAGTCCTAGACTTTTCTCGTTCTTTTGATCTTCAACTCTCTATTCATTCCCATACTTCTAACAATGGCTTCACTTGGTCGTACATACACTCCTCATTTTACTGATGTTCAAAAGAAATTACAGGAAAAGGGTTTCACTTTATCTATCATTCCCAATCAAGGATCTTCATCTATTCTTTCTGCAAAATTGTTTTCTGATCATCAATGTGATGATCATAAAATCATAGTCTCGCTGGGTCAACTCCTCGCAGGACTCCCCATTCCTCTGTATAATCCCGAGTTGCCATTATTCTATGAAATTCTTGCTCACGAGAAATTCTCGCGAGCTGTCTATCAATTGAGTGGCGACTGCATCCGTTTAATGCTTGAATTCGCAAATCGCGGCGCTGGTAAAGGATCTTTATATCCTAATAATGTTAGGGATCCTGAGTTTGTAAATTTACAAATAGTTACTGAGAAGTATACCGTGGACAATTTCTTTGCGAATTACTCAGTTATAAATATGAGAAATGATAAATCTCGCTGGGGTGCTCGACTGAAAAAGAATGATAATGTTGATGCTGACAAACTACTTATGCAAGACATTGATTGGCATTCGGACAACAATAATACTCCCCGTCATTCCAAGGATGAGAGATGGTGGGTTGTTCCTTTATTTTTGAGTGGACCTTACATCGCAGGTTCACATGTTCTCCCTGCACACCTCGCAAACTATCATCCTTGGGAATTTAAGTGGCCTGAGGAGACAAAAGAGGTATACTTCCTTTCTTCAATTTCGCTTTGCGACATCTTCTTCCTCTTTTATTTATTAACTTTCAAAAATTTTAGATCACCAGAATGAGAAAGAAATATAGAGAAAATCCAAAGCCGAGTACCCTGGCAATACTTCGATCGCTCACGGATGAAGTAAGAAACATTTTCTTTTGTTATTTTAAACAATATTGTTGCCTCTGTTTCTTATCTTCATGCGTATGCGAAGGTTGAATTTGAAGAGGCTGAGGCTGAGAAGGATGAAGCTGCGAAGGCTACAGGCATGGATAAAACTACTTTTCGCAAGGACAAGTCTTCTGCTCCGCTTTCTAAAAAACGGAAAACCCAGCTCTCTTCTCAAACCAATGAAAATTCTAATGAGGGTGAAAATGAGGTTGGTACTTCCTCCGCGAAAGAGAATCGCTTGACTACTTCTGTTATGGCGCAATTGTCCAGTGTCTTCTCCGATTCCATGCAAGGATTAGGAGATGATCATCTAACTGCTACTTGCGGAGCTCTCGCTAAAATCTGCGATGCCCCGCTATTAGAGGATAATGAGTCCTTTCGCGGAATCTCCCGAACGTTGACCTCCAGTCACTTAAATGCTCTCACTGCATTGGTATGTTCATAACCCTTTGTTTCTTTGTGACTTCAATTATAAGCTTTATCTTAATCATTCCCATATTTTTCTTTATAGTCTGGGAGAGCTTCTTTTGTTGTTGCCTCAGACCTCGAGAAAAGACACCACAATCTTGAAAATAAAAATTTGCAACTTAAAGAGAAGATCCGAGAACTAGAGGTTGAAGCTGCGACATCTCGCAAGAAAGATAAAAAAATTAAACAACTGGAGGCTGAGCTTACTTCTCAACAGAATAGAGTATCTACTCTTCAAAGTGCAAATCAGCAGCTTTATGGTATAAAATTTTTATTCTTCAAGTCATCTTTACTTTGTCGGCTATTATTCTTTCCCTGATTTATTATTTTCGCAGACATATATAATCTCTCTGATGAAGCTATTCTTCTCCATTCATTTCCCGAGCCCATGGATAATGACGTTCTTCTCACCCATCTCAACGAGTCTTTAAGTAACTCATCAAACAAAATTGATTCCCTTTCATTGAATGAACTTCAACCAAATGTCGCCTTTCGAGATTGAGCATAGAGCTAGTTTAGGTTTAGCCAATCGATTTAAACAAATGTATCTTGATTCCCATAGAAAAATTGAGCTTCAAAGGAAGAAAATTAGTGGCCTTATTGATGAAAAAGACCGTATCGCTAATAGGGGTGCGCAGCATTAGCAAAGATTTCAAAAGTCTCTTCTCGAAGTACAAATTGAACGAGATGAATCCCTTCGCCAGAATGCCATACTTAATGAGCGAGAAGAACAAGTTCGTTCACTTCTTGTTATAAATAATGATGATGAGTTTGCTTGGGCTGCGAAGGTTCTAGATAATGCCAGGAATAACTTAGGTGTTGATGTTAGCCTTCATGCCGAGCATACTGCCTTGGTTAAGGATATGATATCTGACAGAGAAGGTTGTTTATTATGCTTTACTGTTTTTTATTTCCGTAGCATTGCTATTAAATTGTTAATATATTGTCATATGTTCCGCAGAATCCGAGAAAAGACTTCAAACAAGGATTGAAGAACTTGAGTCTGAAAAAGGACAACTCGCACAAGACTTTTCTCTTCGCAACAACAAATATTCTAAGTCAAGAAACAACTCGCAAGCTACAAAGTGGCGAACTTTAATAATTATGCAGTTCGTTTTCGCAATCAAACTATCGAGATAGTTTGCAATGATCACAAGATTCCTCTTAGTTCATATCCTTGTCTTCGCAAGAATATTCCTGAAGATACACTTTTCTCAGATGTCTCTGATAGTGATACTAGCGAAGCAGAAGAATCTGGCGAAGAGAATGATGAAACTGAAGAATCTGACCAAGAAGATGATCCTTCAAAGAAATAACTTCTTTTTCTTCTTTCGCTATTTGTAATATATATACCCTTTCAATCTTCTTGGATTGTCAAATATAAATTCAATCTTTGTTTTCTTTACTTGCACATATTAATCAAGCAATTCTCTTTTATAATTCGACTAACTAGTATTATGAATGCATAAATTCCTCATATGGAAATGAATAACAAAACTTTATCCTATTCATTCCCATACTTGCCTCTCGTTATTCATTTTCAAATGAGAAATTTACCTTTGCTATCTGCTTTCGTAAACATATTTAAGCTCGTATCGCGACAAGATCGCAGAATGTCTCCATAAATGAAGGACTCCGTTAATCTTGCCTTATCGTCTTTGTGTGGTCTTATTTTGCCTTCCTAATTAAAGGTCTTATTTTGCCACCCCTCGTTGCGACAAGATCGCAGGACGTCTTTACATTTTCATGTAATGACCCATTGACCTTGTCTTATCATTTACTAAGTATTTTTGCCTCTGCAGGATATTTTATCCGCGACAATATGACAGGCTTAAATACTCTTGCGAGTGTAAAATCCCATGATATTATCGTCTCTGTGACGAAATCGCAGGACGTTTTTGCATTTTCATGCAATAACCCATTGATCTCGCCTTATCCTTGCGTCGATATTGCCTCTACAGATCATTGCACAAATATGACAAGCCTATATTTCCTTGCGAAAATAAAGTCTCATGACATTTGCGTCTTTTGACACTTATCACTCCCTAATGGAGGGTGCCGCCCTTATCATCTCCCTAGGTTGCCCCTTCAAGGAGGCGTACATCGGCCATACAAGACTAGCTCCTCCCATCCGGTCTTAACAAAGAAGCGCTTGTTTTCGCAACCTCTTATCCCTTATACCTATAGGGCTTATGGTTACGAGACTGCACCCTAAGTGGAGTTTTCTTCAGGCCGAGTGCAGCATGTGCCAAGACTTGTCAAGAGTGGTAAGGAAGTTCCATGCTCCCCGCACTCTTGACTCAACCGTGTACCTCGGCGCCTTGGTCATACGCTGACTCCTTGGAAGAGACCCTCGGTCGTCCAACCAGGGTATAACCTTATATAGTTGGAAATCCAAGGTATCTCTCCCGGATGGATGTTATTATCCCCAATCTCCATGACTCAGGTTCCAGGAGCGGTGTAACCTTTTCACTGAGCCATGTCAAGAGATACCCCCTTATATGACGCACTTTTGGTCTTACATTTGCCTCTTACGAAATATTATTCGCGAACTAGGGTGTACGCCATAAAGGTTCGTCCAATTCACTCACTCATTCATTTTTGTTAATTCAATTAATCATTCATTCTTGATAATTTCATGTTGTTTTGCTTGCGATGCTATCGCATAATTTTGCTTTGTTTGCAACATTCTTTTTTCAACTCTTCAATCGGATTTTCATACATTCTTGATCGCGAGATTCTCGTACATTTCTTCTTCAATTATTATTTCTTCCTCCTACTTTTGATATGCCTCTATCACTTAATTTTGATAACAACAACTATTCGTTTCTTTAGTCTTTTGATCCTACTATTTTCTATCTCTGCACTATTCAACTGCCTTTATGTATTCACTTCGCAAAGCGTCTTCAACTACCTTTTATTCTTATTGTCCCTGACGTGCCTTCGCCACTTAACCTTTGTCACTTCTCGCAATTATTCACTTCTTACACCTTTTATTCCTGCTTCCCTCTGCCTCTGTATCATTACAACCTCTGAATAGTTCTTTTCCAGCATGACTTTCAACTGCCTTCATATCTTCACCTCGCAATGTGTCTTCTCTTCTTATATTTATGCTATCTACCATCAATCTTTCTTTTCTTTGTTCTTCTTTTATATTCTTTTTCCATCCCTTCTTTTTCGCGGCTCTCTCTTCACAGCTCTCCACATCGATCTCATAACATTTTTCACCTTCTATCCAATCTCCCTTAATAATTCCAATACCGCTAGGATGGGGAAACTTTATACACTGATGATACGTTGACGCCACACCTGCATTTCATGCAACCATGGCCTTCCAATCAATGCATTATAAGGGGACTCCACATCGACCACACAAAACAAGATATCAGCTGACAATCCTTGCAAAGGTATTCTCATGTGTACTTCTCCTTTGGGCTTGTTCGCGGTACCATTGAAACCATATATTTTGTATGTTGAAGGGATCAAATCTTCATCCTTTCCTCCCATAGTCTTGTAAGTATGGTAAAAAGGATGTTGATCAACTCCCATATCGATTAATATCCTATTTATCGCCCAAAGAAGTTTCTCGCTTCATCATCTTCCCCATCAACAGTTTTGGATTAATATCCAGTTTACCACCAACGGGTTATCATGTATTTCTCTACCTTTGGGTATTTCTTCCGCCGAGAAAGAGATAATCTGAATCGCCACTCTTTTAATCACGATTTCCTCGCGATGTTCATTACCTCCCTGATTATTAACATCCCTCGCAAAAACCCTACTAAGTACGTTATCATGAAAATCTTCAATGGTGAGATATGAATGAACAATGGAGTTGCAAAACAAATTTTTAGCTTTTGCCCCGACTTCTATCACGAACGTTTCTTTTCCCTTTGATGGTGGCGGTGGTAAATGTTGAACTTTCTCTTCGCTTTTTAAAAAGTGATTCAGCTTCCCCTGGTCAATCATTCTAAGGATAATTCTTTTGATGTTTCGGCAGTCATTTGTCAGATGTCCATGAAAACGATGGTAAGAACAGAATTTGTGACTTCTATCACTTGGTGGCGGTTCACTCCCCATGTTCCATGGTGCAGGTATATTCTCCATCAAGAGTATAGCTTCCCATATCTTCTCCACACTAGTATTTAGTGGTGGCATCTTGATTTCTTCCCATACTACTCTATGACGTCGTTGTCCTCCATGATAATTCTGCCTCTGGCCTCCATAAGTCTCTTGCGAATTATGTCTTTGACCTCCATAGGTTTCTTGCGGTTGATCGAGCCTTTGAATCTTGTTATTGCCGCCACGATTGTAGTAGTTTCTTTCTCTTTCAAATTCTTCCTGATCTCGACTTCCCATCGCTACTAATTTTGGCTGTCCATCATCTACTACTTTTTCTTGTTGACCTTGCGAGGTACTCGCCACTGTTTGTACTAATCTTGGTAACAAACTTGCATTCGCAGCACTTGAACTTGTATTCGCAACTGGGTACGATTCTACTTCATTTTGTCTTTCCTCCAAAGCAATATATTCCTCTTGCAATTCTCTCAACTCGGTCATCGTGATTGTATTCTTGACTCTGAAAACTTGAACATATAATAAGTTGGTTGCAAACATAGCATTTATGAATGATAGTATGAGATATCTTTCATCCACCCGTCCAGCCATTTCGCTACACATTGTCTTCCATCTTACTGTCAGATGTCTCAAGCTCTCGCCAATTCTTTGTTTTAGCCCAAATACATCTTCAATGCCAGGTCGCGAAGAGTTGTTGCTTATATACGCCCCCAAAAATATAGCTTGTAAATGATTGAATGATGTGATTGTATTCCTTGGTAGACCCTCAAACCATTTCAACGCTTCTCCCGTTAAACTCGACGCAAAGTATTTGCACAATATAGCATCATGGTTTTCCCACTGTAGCATACATCTCACGTAAGCCTTGATGTGTTGTACTGCACAAGTTGACCCATCAAAAATGCTAGTTAGCGCTGGTAAGTTGCATTTTGGGGGTATTCCTCCTAACTGCACTTCTAATGTAAAAGGATTTTTCGCAGCCTCCGCGATAGCTTCATCTAATTGTCTTCTCCTCCTTCTCTTCTCGTTGTTCAATATTCCTCTCATCTCTGCCAATTCTCGCAGAATTTGTTCATTTGCCTCGAAATTTGAATTTATCGGTCTCTTTAATTCTGCTTCCCTCCTTCTTCGTTCGTGTCTACTTTTTTGTATTCTTTCATATTCTTCGTTGATATCTCCATTGTTGCGATTTCGCTCGCGCCTTCTCTCTCGATTGTCATGATTATTCTGCCGAATCGCCTCTTCCAATTCCCGATTTTCCATTTCTGCTCTCAATCTTTCTCTCTCGCGGGCTAGACGCGCTTGCTCGGTATAATGCTTTTCAATGTCATCTTCAATTTCCTTTTGTTTCCTTTGTGTTTCTCTCCCATGTAGTATTCTCCTTCCTTCTTCCTGATTTTCTTCATTAACTGGGTTATTCTGTCCTCGAGGCTGCCTATCTTCTTGATTTCCATCATCGTGATTATTCACCAAAATATAACGATTCTCTATTAATTCTCTCTCTTCGCGACCTCCTTCACCATGATTTAACTCTCTTTCCAAATTTTCTTCATTAACGTTTTCTGCAGGTAATGTTCTTCTCACATTTTCTCTACTCGATCCTGATCTCGATCTGTTACTACTTCTTGATCTTCTATTTTGCAGCCTCCTATTTTCCATCCTTAATTCGTGGTTTTGCCTTGTTAGATTTGCGCGTTCTTCTGCTTCTAACCGCCTTTCTTCGTGTATTGTCTGTCTCAGCGCTTCTAATGCTGCAATTTCTTCATTTCCACGAATTGTTTCTCCCATCTCTTCTCGATTTCTATCTTACTGTCCACTATTCATCAATTGTTGCACTTCTTCTCTTTCTTCCATAGAATCTGATCTCCATGTATGTACGCTCACCCTATCATAATCGATTACTCTATTTAGTGCTGGTTGAATTGGTGGTTGAGTTGATGGTTGAATTGGTGGTTGAATTGGTGGTTGAATTGGTGGTTGAATTCGACCTTCTTCTCCATTTCTTGCATCTATCCTTGATGGTTCACCTACTTCATTTCTCCTTTCTCCAACTAATCTTCCACTTCTCCTTACGATCGTTGGTTGTTCTGATGCATTCTTTCTCCTAGCCATTTCTCAATTTTAGTAACTTGTTAAAAATTATTCAAGATTTCTTTCTTGTTACACCTAATTCTTCCAATTCACAAGGTTGATCTTCTACTCGTCCCTGTTTCTAGCACATATGTAGTTGCAGGAAATCCCACACTACACCCCTCACTCGAATTTGTTTAGTTATCCATTTGAAAATGAATAACAATGTATTTTATTAATTGTTTTCTAGAAATTTTACAAAGAAATGTAGAACAGAGCTAAAGAGATTACAATCACTCTTATTTTCTCTCTCCTAATGACTTGCTTAACAATTCAGAAAAGAATCCCCCCCCACAACAGACTGACTCAACCCTTTATATAGGGTAATATACAAAGTGATGACAAACTAAGTTGTCCTTTATTTTCGGGAACATCTCGCGAAGTGTCGCGAATGTTATAAACGTCTTTACTTGCGACACTCCTAAATATCGCCAAGTCTTCACACTTTTCTCATGTTCTGGCTGTCGTCATCTGATACGTCATTTAAATTATTTACTTGCGACACCTTCGCAATGTAATTGTTTATTACTCTCGCGAAGTATTGTTGTCGCGATATTCTGGTCCTACACTCTCCTTCCAACTATATCTTCGACAAGGAAAATATTCACCTAATCTCCACGTAACTTCCTATCACAGAAAACCTAAGACCCTGTTTTGTCGTGAATCCTCGTACATCTTATTTTAAGCTCGTACTTTCCCTGTTTTATCTTACCAAACTTGAGTAAATCGAGAAACACTCCTCAATATTTCACGGAACTCCCGAAATTCCAATGATATTCGCACCTCCTCTGTTCAGCCGAGAATCCATTGAAATCTTCAAGTACCTCCCCTGTTTTGCTCCAAACCAATAATACAACCCAATTTGATCGAGTCTGATGGACTTACCAACCCTGTTTAGGCTTAACAGGCTTATCTAAAGAAAATCCAGCGATTGAATCTCCCTCTAAGACGCCCAAACATCAAACCCTAACTCTGCTATTAAAACACCAGCTTTCCCGCCTTTTCCTGATTTGAATTTGAGAAGAAACTGACCTCCCCCTTATCCTCTGATGGGTTGTAAATAGAAGGCGGGTGTGTAGGATCATAATATCGCAACACCAACGCCCTTGCGAAATCCATAAACGACACATTGCGAAGACATCGCAGACGAGTAATATAAATGACGCAACGGATGACGACAGCCAGAACACGAGAAAGATGTGAAGACCTAGCGAGATTTAGGAGTGTTGCGAGGTTTTACATTTGTACACTTGCAAGAATGTCGCAAGTCAGATCCGAAAATAAAGGATAACTTAGCTGTCATCCATTATGTAATGTCCTATATAAAGAGCCGAATATGCTTATGAAAAAGAGAGAGATCTTTTTAGAGAGTGGAGAGAAAGTTTAGAGGAGAGAGAAAGTCTAGAGTAGCAATAACATTCTTGATTTCACTTCCTTCTTGTAAAAATTCTAACTCAATTAATAAAGAGATTGGTTATTGATCTTAAATATGTGTTAAATATTATGAATTCTTGTGAGGTGTGTATTGTAGGATTTCCTGCAATTACATATGGCGCTAGAAACAGGGACTGATTGAATATAGATATTGTGATTTGAAAGAATTTGGAGTAAATTTCTTATAATTTTCAACAATTCATTAAAATTGAAAAATGGCTAGAAGAAGACATGCATCAAAGCAACCAACAACTGTTAGAAGGAGTAGGATACTTGCTGGAGAAAGGAGAGACGAGTAGGAGAATCTTCAAGAATGAATACAAGGAACAACATATAAAATCAAACTCAACCGCCAGTTCAACTGCCAATTCAACGTATATCACCAATACAGAATAGAGTTGTGGATTATGATAGAGTGAGTGTACATACTTGGCGATCGACTCATAGATGAAATGGGAGAAGAGCAAAGAATTAGGAGACAATGGACAAGAGGAGAGAGATCAATAAGTAATTGGAGGAATAATTCATGGAAATGAAGAGATTGCAGCATTAGAGACATTGAGGAAAACAATACGTGTAGGATCAGAATATCGCAACAATAATACCTCGCGAGATTAGTAAACGACAGCATCGCGAGGGCGTCGCAGAAGAGTAATGTAAATGACGCAATGAATGACGACATCCAAAACACGAGAAAGATATGAAGACCTAGCGAAGTTTAGGAGAGTTGCGAGATTATATGTTTGTACACTTGCGATATTTCGCAAGTCATTCCCGAAAATAAAGGACATCTTAGCTGTCATCCATTGTATACTACCCTATATAAAGAGTCGAATAAGCCTGTTGTAGGGGAGATCTTTTTTGGAGTGTTAGACAAGTCATTAGGAGAGAGAAAGTTTGTGGTGATTGTAATTTCTTTAGCTCTTTTCTATCTTATCTTGTAAACATTCAAGGAATTAATCAATAAAATCATTGTTGTTCATCTTCAAATGTCTTAGTTGTGTGGATTATTGTGAGGGGTGTAGTGTAGGATTTCCTGCAACTACAATACGTGAAGAAAGGCGGTTGGAAGCAGAAGAATGTGTGAATTTGACAAGGCAAAATCATGAATTGAGGATGGAAAACATAAGATTACAAAATAGGAGGTCAAGAAGCACTACAATATCACGTTCAAGATCGGTTAGAGAAGAAATAAGACAAAATTTTCCTATAGAAAATGCTAATGAAGAAACTCGAGAGGGAATACAAAATCCAGGCGAAGAACGTTGCGAAGGAAGAGAAGTATTGGAAGATCGTTATATTCAACGTGTTGAAATTCTTCAAAATGAGCAGAATGATAGAATTCAAGGAAATAGACATCGTCAGGGGCGAAATAATCGAGATGGCGAAGAAAATCAGGAAGAAGGAAGGAGAATTTTACACGAGAGAGAAATACAAAGAAATGAACGAGCAATTGAGGATGAAATTGAAAGACATTATGCTGAACAAACACATTTAGCTCGCGAGAGAGAAAGACTAAGAGCAGAAGTGGAAGAACAAGAGCTACAAGAGGAAATTCGACAGAATAACCATGATAATCGAGAAAGGAGGCGTGAGCGAAACCGCAATAATGTTAATATCAATGAAGAGTATGATAGAGTACAAAGGAGAATTGAAAGACGGCAAAGGGGAGAAAATGAGGGATATGACGGTGTGCGAATTAATGAAAGAAGTGAAAGAAAAGATCGCAGAGAAAGACGAGAAGAAAATGATGAACAAGGAAGTCAAAATAGAGATGAGCGCAGGAGAAGAGAGGCGGAGTTTAAAAGACCAATGGATCCAAATTTTGGTATAAATGAACAAATTTTGAGAGAGTTAGAGGAAATGAGAGGAATGATAAATAATAAGAGAGGAGGAGGTAAGAGACAATTAGATGAAGCCATAGAGGAAGCTGCGAAAACTCCATTTACACAAGAAGTACAATTAGGAGGAATACCCCATGATAGAATTCAAGGAAATAGACATCGTCAGGGGCAAAATAATCGAGATGGCGAAGAAAATCAGGAAGAAGGAAGGAAAATTTTACACAAGAGAGAAATACAAAGAAATGAATGAGCAATTGAGGATGAAATTGAAAGACACTATGCTGAACAAACACATTTAGCTTGCGAGAGAGAAAGACTAAGAGCAGAAGTGGAAGAACAAGAGCTACAAGAGGCAATTCGACAGAATAACCATGATAATCGAGAAAGGAGGCGTGAGCGAAACCGCAATAATGTTAATATCAATGAAGAGTATGATAGAGTACAAAGGAGAATTGAAAGACGGCGAAGGGGAGAAAATGAGGGATATGACGGTGTGCGAATTAATGAAAGAAGTGAAAGAGAAGATCGCAGAGAAAGACGAGAATAAAATGATGAAAAAGGAAGTCAAAATAGAGATGAGCGCAGGAGAAGAGAGGCGGAGTTGAAAAGACCAATGGATCCAAATTCTGGTATAAATGAACAAATTTTGAGAGAGTTAGCGGAAATGAGAGGAATGATAAATAATAAGAGAGAGGAGGTAAGAGACAATTAGATGAAGCCATAGAGGAAGCTGCGAAAACTCCATTTACAGAAGAAGTACAATTAGGAGGAATACCCCCAAAATGCAATTTGCCTGCGTTAACCAGCATTCTTGATGGAACAACTTGTGCAGTCCAACACATCAAAGCTTATATGAGATGTGTGCTACAATGGGATAACCATGATGCAATATTATGCAATTATTTCGCATCAAGTTTAACAGGAGAGGCATTAAAATGGTTTGAAGGTTTGCCAAAGAATACTATAACCTCTTTCAACCACTTGCAAACTATATTTTTAGGGGCACATATAAGTAACAATTCCTCGCGACCTGACATTGAAGATGTATTTGGGTTGAAGCAAAGGGTTGGCGAAAGTTTGAAGCATCTAACTGTGAGGTGGAAGACAATGTGTAGTGATATGGCTGGTCGTGTGGACGAAAGATATCTCATTCTATCATTCATCAATGCTATGTTCGCAACCAATCTGTTATACATTCAGATTTTCAGAATCAAAAATACAATCACAATGACTGAGTTGCGAGAACTACATGAGGAGTATATTGCTCTTGAGGAAAAGCAAAACGAGATGGAATCATACCCCATTGCGAACACAAGTTCAAGAGCAGCGAATGCAAGCTTATTACCCAAGTTAATAAATACAGTGGCGAGCACCTCGCAAGGACAACAAGAGAGAGTAATGGGAGATGGACAACAAAAGCTAGTAGCTATGGGGAGCCGTGATCAAGAAGAATTTGAGATAGAGAGAGAAACTTCTATAGCCGTGATGGAAATAACAAAATCCAAAGACTTGGTCAGCCACAAGAAACTTATGGAGGTCATCAACCGCAAGGAACTTATGGAGGTCAGAGGCAAAACTTTCACAGAAGACAGCGAAATCCAAAAATAATATGGGAAGAAATTAAAATGCCACCTTTGAATGCTAGTGTGGAGAAGATATGAGAAGCTATAATCCTAATGGAAAACATACCTGTACCGTGGAACATGGGGAGTGAACCACCTCCAAGCTACAGAAGTAATGAATTTTGCTCTTATCATCACTTCCATGGACATACAACAAATTACTGCAGAAATATAAAGAGAATCATTCTCGGATGATAGATCAGGAAAATTAAATCACTTTCTGGTAGGACAAACGCAAACTCAAGCATTACCACCTCCTCCAGATATTCACAAGCCAAATACAGCAAAAGAAAGAGAAACATTTGTGATTGAAGTTGGCGCAAAGGCAAAAAATCTGTTTTGTAACTCCATCGTACTCTCATAAAGGACAATTCAAGATTTTCACGATAACACTCTCAGCAGGGTTTTCGCAAGAGATGCTGATGATAAAGAAATAATGAACATTGCGAAGACATCGCCACTGGAAGAATGGCAAAAGCAGACTATCTCTTTTACCGCATAAGAAGTACCTAAGGGTGGAGAAATGCATGACAACCCATTGGTGGTAAGATTGGAGATCAACCCAAAACCTAGCGAGGATGAAGATGACGAAGCTGAGAATTCATGGGCAATCAACAGAATTTTGATTGATACTGGGAGCTCCGTGAATATTCTTTTTTATTATACTTATAAAACTATGGGAGGGAAAGATGAAGATCTAATACCTTCAACGTACAAAATTTATGGTTTTAACGGTACTGCAAATAAGCCAAAAGGAGAAGTTCAAATGAGAATTCCACTGAAAGGATTATCTTCTGAAATTTTATTCTGTGTAGTTGATGTGGAATCACCATACAACGTGCTGATTAGAGGACCATGGTTACATGAGATCTTAGGTGTGGCATCGAATTTCCATCAATGTATCAAGTTCCCTCATCCCACTGGTGTTGGCATTATAAAGGGAGATTGGGTTGAAGGAAAGAAGTGTTATGAAATTGATATAGAATCCTCGCAAGAGAGAGTCACAAGAAGAATAATTGGAAACACAACATCAAAGAAAAAACAAAGAGGTGAAAGATTAATGGTAGATGTAATAGAACAAAGAGAGGAAGAAATGTTGCGAAACCAAAAAATGATGAAGATAGGAGGTAGCGAAGGCTTCGCAACAGACAGGAAAATTCAAAAATGCAGAGGCAGAAAGTAGCAGAAATAAGAGACTCAAAGAATAAATATAGTTGTTGATTGTCAAAGAAAAAATTGGGAGGAAGACGAGAAATGTAAATTGGGTTTTAAGAAAAAAAAAAAAAAAATCTTTCTTATGAATAACAGAGATGAGGTTGCGAAAGGAAGTTGATATGCAGAAGAAGAGAATATATTATGAAATATAAAGATATGATTGCGAAATTACAAAAGAATTTACATGCAAAAGAATCAAAAAATTAATCAGACAGAGGCAAACCAACTATGGCGTACACCCTAGTTCGCAAAATCAAAATTTTGTAAGAGGCAAATGTAAGACCTAAAGTGCGTCATAGAAGGGGGTACCTATTGCATGGCTCAGGGAAAAGGTTACACCGCCCTTGGAACCTGAGTCATGGAGAATTGGGGTCAATAAAGCCCATCCAGGGGAGATACTTTGGATTTTCAATCTAAGCTTAAGACTTGGATTGGACGACCGAGGGTCTCTTCTAAGGAGTCAGCATTTGACCAAGGCGCCGAGGTACACGGTTGAGCCAAGAGTGTCTGGGCATTTGAAGTGTCTCGGCCATTCTTGGCAAGTCTCGGCATATGATGCACTCGGCCCGAAGAAAACTCCACTTAGGGTGCAGTCTCGTAACCATAAGCCCTATAGGCAAAAGGGATAAGAGGTCACGAAAACAACTCGGTTGATGTTAAGACCGGATGGGGGGAGCTAGCCTTGTATGGAAGAAGTACGCCTCCTTGAAGGGGCAACCAGGGAGATGATAAAGGCGGCACCCTCCATTAGGGAGCTGATAAGTGTCTTAAGACGCAAATGTCATGAGGCTTTATTTTCGCAAGAAAATTTACGCTTGTCATATTTGTGCGACAATCCTGAAGAGGCAATAATACAAAAAATAAAGATAAGACGAGATCAATGGGTCAGTACATGAAAGTTTAAGGACGTCCTGCGATTTTGTCGCAAGACGGCAATGTCATGGGGCTTTATTTTCGCAAGGATTTTTAGGCCTATCATATTGTCGCAATAAAACTATCCTGCAGAGGCAACAATACTAAAGAAATGATAAGTCAAGATAAAGGGGTCATTACATGAAAATGTAAAGACGTCCTGCGATTTTGTCGCAATGACAAGAGGTGGCACAGTAAGACCTTTAACTAGGAAGGCAAAATAAGACCACATAAGATAAAAAGAAACCAAGATTTCTTTACTTGCGAAAATTCAGCAGCAACAGTTGCGAGATTGAGGCATGAACACATATCACTATTCGAAACTAACTTGCTTAATCTCTCATTTGAACGCAAATAACAGAGGCAAGTATGGGAATGTATAGAATAAAAACATGTTATTTGTCTTCATATGATAGATTTACGCGCTCATAAAATGAAAGATTGATAATATATTGACTAATCAGATTGCAAAAAAGAATTGTTCTTTTAACATGTGCAGAAAGGAACAACAAAGGTAGAAATAATATTTGAAGATCCAAGAAATTCGCAACAAAAGATTACAAAAATAGAAGATTAAAAGAAAGAATGTACAGATATTACAAAAAGAGAAAGAAAAAAAGAATTATTTCTTGTTCGATTCTTCCTCTTCATTTTCTTCTCTTCATCGATTCTTATACTTCTTCACCTTCATTTGATTCCTCTTCTTCGCTAGCATCACCATCGAGATATCCAAAGAAGGCACATTTCGTGGATTTCACAAGGAGACAAGGGTATGAAGAATGAGGAATGTTGTTGTCATCGCAGACTGTCTTAATAGTCCGATTATGAAGAGAACAACATCATTTTTGAAATTCTCTACAGAATTTGTAGTTGCTTCTTCAATTTGGAATATTTGTCATTTCAAGAGAGAAATCCTTTACAGTTGTTCTTTCTCGGACTCAAGTTCTTCAATTCTTTTGCGAAATCTCTCGCTTCACCTCTACGAACATATGACAATGAATTAGTAACTTAATGACAACTTCATAAAAAATAAACAAAAGAAAATAAAGAAGAATAATTAACAACCTTCTTTATCAGAAATCATATCCCTAATCAAGGCCGTATGCTCAGCTTGAAGGCTAACGTTAACACCTAAATTATTTCTGGCATCATCTAGAACCTTCGCAGCCCAAGCGAATTCATCGTCATTGTTTTTGAGAAGAAGGGAGAGAATTTGGTTCTCTCTTTCGCTAAGTATATCATTTTGGCGGATGGATTCATCCCGTTCAACTTGAACTTCAAGAAGAGTTTTTTGGAATTTCGCTAATGCTTGGGCACCTTGACTAGCGATGCGATCTTTGTCATCTATAAGATCACTAATCTTCTTCCTTAAAGTATTAATTTTCTCTTTGGAACTAAGATACAGACGTTTAAGTTGGTTGGCTAAGCCTAAACTAGATCTATGATCAATTTCTAAGAGGAGAAATTTGGATTGAAGTTCATTTAGAGGAAGAGATTTAATGTTGTTATTTGAAAAGCTATCCAAAGAATCATTGAGATGAGCAAGAAGAGCATCATTATCCATAGGTTCAGGAAATGAGTGAAGAAGGATGGCTTCATCAGAAAGGTTATAAACGTCTGCGAAAATGGTAAGTTAGATAAGGGAAGATAATGAGAGAACAAAACGAAGGAAAAAGAGAAGAGTCTCATACCATAAAGTTGTTGATTGGCGCTTTGAAGACTAGATATCTTGTTCTTCTGAGTAGTAGTTTCATTTTCAAATTCTTCATTTCTCTTGCGAAGAGCAACAACTTCAGTTTCCAATTCTTCATTCTTCTTGCGAAGTTGAAGATTCTTCTTTTCAAGAATGTTGCGCCTTTTCTCAAGATCTGAGGCAACAACAAAGGAAGCTCTCCCAGACTATAAAGGAAAATAAAGAAATTATCAAGATATAATTTAAAATCGAAATTATGAAGAAATAAGGGAATAAAGACATACCAAGACACCAAGTGCATTTAGGAAGCTGGGAGTCACCGATCTGGAGACCCCATGAAGAGAATCATCACCCTCTAGTAAAGGAGCATCACAAATACTCGCGAGAGCTTTGCACGTACTAGAAAGACGATCATCTCCAATTCCTTGCATGGAGTCAGAGAAGATGCTAGACAGTTGCGCCATAGAAGATTCAGTTGGGTGATTCTCCTTTGCGAGAGAAATATCAACATCGTCATTATCTTCATCAGAGCTTTCGCTGGATTGAGGACTTGAAGGAGAAGAGGAATGGATCTTTCGTTTCTTAGAAGGTGGGACAGTAGACTTCTCCTTGCGAAGAGAACCTTTACCTTTGGTCTTCTTAGGATTTTCTTCCTCTCCAGCGATCTCAGCACCAACCTTCGCACACAAATGAAGATAAGAAACAGCGGCAACAATATTGTTAAAAATAATAAAAAAAAAGTATTTCTTACTTCATCCGTGATCGAACGAAGTGCTGCTAAAGTACTCTCCTTAGCATTTCTTTTATAACTCTTCCTCAACTTGATAATCTGAAAATTTCGCAAGGTTAGTAGGTATAAAAAGGAGAGAAGATTTCAAATTGAGCAAAATTTAGGAAGCATACCTCTTTTGCTTTCTCAGGCCACTTAAATACCCAAGGCTGATAATTGGCGAGATTCGCAGGGAGCACATTTGAACCTGAAATATAAGGTCCATTCAAAATTAGTGGAAAGATGATAGGGTGTAGAATACATCCTATTTGCTATCTATTGTTTATGCTTTCTTTGTTATTTTTCTTGTAAATTATGTATTTTACGCTTGTTTTGAGTTTTATAGCTACTTTGGAGTCGCACGGAGGAAAAGAAGAAGAAATCACCCAATTTGAGCCAAAAGGGCAAAAGGTCATTTTACGGGCGAACACTATTTGGAACCCAGTCAAGGTTAAAGGACAGCTCTGTTTGGAGGAGTACTAAATATAGATCAGCTGAGGATAAGGGGTTGGAGACTTTAGGCTAGCCCTTATCAAAAGTGACCACCCACTATAAGCACCCATTTGGGTGGATCGTATGCAGCAGTGGGGTGTACCATATAACCCATAATCATGACCTAACCCTAAAAACGAGAGACATTCCCATTCCCTCATTCAGTCCCACCAGAAATTGAGAAGAAATGCAGTTGTTCTTGTGCTGCTGTTGTCCAAGAAATTGGAAGAGAAATGAATCGAGCGGGATTGTGAAATCGAATCAAGAACACAGAGAGAGAGCTGAGGGTTATGGTGCCGTTATTAAACAAGATTGAAGAGGTTAAAATCTAGGGTTCGACCTGAGATTGAATGGTTTTCTTTTCTTGAGATTCAGATGGGAAAATGAATTGGGTTGGTTTTGTGAAAGATGCAGATGGTGATTCAAGTTTTGTAGCTGTAATTGGAGAATGATTCATTGGATATTTATTATCAAGATCGATGCTGGGTTTCTGATGATCTGAGATGTATTTGAATCTGTGGGTTAGTTTCTACTAATGAATTTGCTGGTGAATCTGTGTAAAGGGTTTGGAGAATTGGAAGTGAGCTCGAGAAACTAAGACCTGTGATGATTGAAATCGGGAGAAAGATACTGAACAGAGTGTGGGTGTTTGTCTGGGTCAAGTCTGAGAAGAATGGGTTGTAGTGATGTGTTCTTGAACTGATAAAGAACATGTCGATGCTGATTTAGCTAAACTGAGCAGAAATTGAACATGGGTTTTGATGATTGTTATGTACAGTGAAGAAATTGAAGGTCGAGTTGCCGTTTCAGAAGATACAGGGGGAAGATTCAAACTGTTCGTGAGTTAAAAATGGAGATGCTGACCGAGTTGATATTGCAGCAGCAGAGAATGAATAATGAGAAGAATAGATGTATGCTAGGATTTACAGGAGAAGAGCAGAAAAGAATGGCCTCAAACAACGGCCGGAAGTCCTGTATTCACCAAACTCGGCCAAATTTCCCCTACCGGCGAGTCAACTCGCAGCCGCCGAAGACCGATCCTAACCGAGTTCAGTGACCGATTCCGGTTAGCTGAATTAGATCAAGTCAGCCGAGTAAGCAGCTGACTCAGTACTGACTCAGCTGAGTGAGCCCAGTTAGCTGAGTCAGAAGCTAACTCGAGTCTGACTCTCCTTCCCCTTTGACCATTGACTAACGGTTGACTGTAGTTTGACCTAACGGTAACAGAATCTTGGACGGAATATTCCATCACCGGCGACAACTTTCAGGTGACTTTTCCGGCCGGATTCCGGCCATAATACCAGTTTTCCGGCGAGCCAAAAATTCCAGAATTTTCTATGGATTTCTCTCATGGGTGTGAAGACTTGGACTAGGAATTGGATGGAGAATTTGGCTCAAATTTGGAAAGAGAAGATGAAGAGTTGAGAAAGATTTGAATTTGGAAGTTGAATTGCTAAAGGAAAAGGATTCTAATCCTTGGAAGATTTGGAGAATATTGAAGCCTATAAATAGAGAAGTTTTCTACATCTTTTACACACATCTCTACACACAACACTTTTCTTTTCTTATTCTTTGTGTGAACTCTTTAACATGAGTAGCTAATTTTATTATTGATTGAGGATGAATTCCTAGTTCTTAATATGATTTGAGTTTTTGTTTTCAATTCTATCTTGAGTTTTTCACATGATTATCGATTGTTTTTACTAATAGGAATGATCTTAATGACATTCATGATTGATTGATAGATTGTTTGGGTGGCCAACTAAATTGATTTGTCGATTTAATCTAAAGCTAGTGAAAGTTAGGAGATAAGTAATCGTTTCTTGACTTTTTACATAAGTAGCAAACACGAGACCTTGCGGAGGGATTCCGTGGAGCAATTGTGTGTAAAAACAACGTTAGCAAGTAGACCTTGATCTAAGAGTCTAACTACTAATATTGACCTAATAAGTTCATGAATCTTAATGTGTTTATTTAAATTACATCTAGAGTGATCTACTACTAGGTGGTTTGGTAAATAGAATCCGGTAGTCGAGAACTTCCGTGTCCTAGTGATATAAGGGATTTAGGGGTTTAGCACTGATCTAGCTGCTTTACCTACGGTTGATGATAATCTGTGACTAATAACAAGTAGAAAAGAACATAACTTGATTCATTGTTTCGTAACGAAGAAGGATTCCTTGGTCTTGTCTATCTTATTGCTTTCAACTTTATCTTTTAATTGCTTTGTTTATTTTGTTTTGCTTTTTACACCCCCCTTTCGTGACAATTTTTACAACTAGAATCTCTTGCTCCTCGTGGGAACGAACTTGACTTCCATTATATTATTTTTAATTGAGTGGAAATATTGATTAATTTGATTGCACCTACGACACGCAAATAAATTTTGAGCGCCACGCCGGGAGCAATGGATGATTTTAGTTGTTTTTATTTTTCTTTTTGCTTTATTCTTGCTTTGTTGGATTCTATTTCGTATCTAACTTGGTTTTTGAATCTTATTTCAGGTGCCGGTTTTCCATGTACGGTGGACAAGAGCAAGCATATTACAACAATCAATACGGTTTTCAACCTCAACATTATGACAACTTCCAACCATCCTTAGGATACAATCAAAACCAATCTTTTGGCTATGATCAAATTCCTACAGAACCAACAACCTTATGACGGGTATGTAAGTGGACAATCACAAGGATGGGAGGATAGTTTTGTTTATGATCAGAAATTCTCTAGTTTTGCAGATAAGATGTCGCCATGATTGGGGATCTTCAACAAAAGTTGCAAGAATCACATCGAGAAATTCAAAGGAATTCGGAGAAATTATACGAACAAATTAATCGACCTTTGGAGACTTTTGAAGACGCTAGTGTAGCTTACTCGAGCCTTGATCTTAATAATGATCAAGAACCTATTCAAAAGGAAGAGCTTGAGGAAGATGCATTTATTGCTTGGAAAAAATTTCTTAGGGAAAGATGGGAGTCCGCGGAAGTGTATGAACGTTGCAACAATGAGGAAGTTATTCCAACTCCGGATCATAATAACGATCCTTCACCTATTCAAAAGGAGGAGATTGGGTGTGCCTTACCTATTGTTATAAACGGTGTAACACCCGCACAAGAAGATCTTACAATTTATACCGATGAAAATCATTTTAGTGAATGGCCCGATTCCGATGATGAAAATGTTGAAGAGATGATTCTAGAGGATGAAACCAAATTTATTGATTTTGTGGAAGACCCAATTGAACTTGCGAATGATTTTAATGATGCCGAGACTTTGGTTAAGGTAGAAAACGATGAAGAATGGTTGCAAGGTTTAATAGAGGACCACGATATACAAGAGGTAAGTATTTCACTTGAATTTTTTAAGGATGAAGAGGATTCTATAATACAAGAAATTGTGCAAGGTTTGTCTAACCCTTTGCATATTGATTCTTCTCCTTTACCTCTTATTGGTTTGAATGTATGTGCTTCAGAAGTATTTATGGATGATTTTGTTTCTAGATATCCACCATTGGAAACACTTGATGCTAACACCATGCAGGTTTGCCAAGAGGAATACATGGAAGTTCCCAAATTCTATGTTCTTTATACACTTCCGAGTGTGGACGAGAATAAGTGTGGGGGAAATTTCTATCGAGCGATAATTTCACTATTGTTTTCTTGTGCTAATATTTGTATGGAGTTATTGTTTTCAAAACAGGTATTATGGGTGGATCCTCAAATTTTCAGATTGTTAGTATATGGGGAATGAATCTCGCAAGAGCTAAGTCGGGCCGTCGACTTTAAAACAAGCGCTTAATGGGAGGCAACCCATCGGTTTTGTATTTCTTATCCTTTTGCTTTTTGTTATTTCTTTTTCTTGTTCCTTATCATGTTAAAATCTCCCACCTTGACTTTACTAGGAAGATTCAATTACATTGAGGACAATGTAAGGTTTAAGTGTGGGGGAGTGGTTAAGCATGTTTTTTAAAACAAAAAATTACAAAAAAAAATTTAAAAAATTAAAAAAAAAAAAAAAAAAGTTTTTACTTAAAACCTTCAACTTTTACAGATTTTAGAGTCACTAGCATACTTCTAGGTATGTTTACATAGAGATTTTGACCGACATAATTGAACTTGGAAATGTTAGAGAACTACATTCGGATTTCTTGCTTGTTTGAGTGTTAAATAATGGATTTAATCATGCCGGTGATGCGAATTTGGTGCAGGGAGAAAGGCATTATTAGAGTTGCTGATCAATCATTAGTGGAGACTACCCGTATTCATATCATGTGAGGCACCGACCAGAAATTCTTCCATCTACTAAAGAGCTTCTTTTGAGTGTGTGTCACCATACGTCAATTCCGGGTAGAATGGTGAGCTACCCAACCTCCCACCAATAGAAGCACTACTCTTTGATCTCTTGAGTGCTAATTTTGTCAATCATGAGGGTGACGTCTATAGATGAAAGCTTCCTTCTTGTAGTTCGATTTGCAGTTAGCACCATTTTCTCTCTCGACAACAACGGATCCATAGAAACACAATCATCATCAACAAGGAGCGATATCAAAATCTACAAGGAAAGTTGGAAAAGTTTATGGTTTACAAGCAACGGAACGAGAAAAAGAGCAAATTTCAAATACAAGTAAAGCAACATACAAAGAGCAGATTTTTACATATATGTTGAGGACTTACAATACAATGAGGTAATTTTATATTCAAGTATGAAGACTTCTTCACAAGAGCGAAGAAAATTAAAAGGTGAGAATTTTTGAAGTTTATGATTTCAAGACGATACAAGTTGTGAAGAATCAAGTGGTAAAATACTTCTTCCACGGCCATGGTTTATTTTGTATTTAATTTTAATTCAAAAAAAAAAAAAAAAAAAAAAGAGAAAATATTTGTTTTGTTTTTATTTATTTAATAAGCCGTGGGGAAGGAAAATCTATAAGGTAGTTTCAAGCGACAAGGATTTATGGTACAAGAGTTAAAAATTGTCAAGGATTTATGAAATTCGAGGGTTTATCATCAATAGTTGAAACCGAAGACGAAGACCATGAAGATCAAGACGAGGAGCGGAAGACGTTTCTATTGGATGCCGTGAGAGTGGTGTTATCATAATTGGCGATCGGATGTGAAGGTGAGTAAGTAATCTCATCCTCAATAATATATGGTTGATTTCCTTTCTTAGAGATCGTCGAAAAATGGTTTTTCAAAATATTAAAAGATGTGGGTTTTTAAAAATATTTCTAAGTTGTCCTTCCCACCATTCAACGTGTTGCAGGATTTCTATCTTCATTCCTACCTGCACACATGTGAGACCCATAAAAAAGCCGTCTTTTTGAGTGCAATTATCATAAAATCCTATTTGGTGAGGCAGAAGTCGAGGCGAAATGCTTATTGATCGTTTCTCAAACACGCGTTCTCTCATTATGGTGTGGTTATTTCTCACTCAACATTTAAGAATGAGAATATGTTCTTTAGTATTTCTAACTTCTTATTACTAGCATGCAGAAACTCTATGTCCTCATAGCTCCTTGGATGCTTGGGACGCTTGAACGCTTTGAAGTTGTGAGTTTTTAGTTTGATTTGCTCGAGGACTAGCAAAGTCTAAGTGTGGGGGAATTTGATAGGGTGTAGAATACATCCTATTTGCTATCTATTGTTTATGCTTTCTTTGTTATTTTTCTTGTAAATTATGTATTTTACGCTTGTTTTGAGTTTTATAGCTACTTTGGAGTCGCACGGAGGAAAAGAAGAAGAAATCACCCAATTTGAGCCAAAAGGGCAAAAAGGTCATTTTACGGGCGAACACTATTTGGAACCCAGTCAAGGTTAAAGGACAGCTCTGTTTGGAGGAGTACTAAATATAGATCAGCTGAGGATAAGGGGTTGGAGACTTTAGGCTAGCCCTTATCAAAAGTGACCACCCACTATAAGCACCCATTTGGGTGGATCGTATGCAGCAGTGGGGTGTACCATATAACCCATAATCATGACCTAACCCTAAAAACGAGAGACATTCCCATTCCCTCATTCAGTCCCACCAGAAATTGAGAAGAAATGCAGTTGTTCTTGTCTTCTTTGTTGTCCAAGAAATTGGAAGAGAAATGAATCGAGCGGGATTGTGAAATCGAATCAAGAACACAGAGAGAGAGCTGAGGGTTATGGTGCCGTTATTAAACAAGATTGAAGAGGTTAAAAGCTAGGGTTCGACCTGAGATTGAATGGTTTTCTTTTCTTGAGATTCAGATGGGAAAATGAATTGGGTTGGTTTTGTGAAAGATGCAGATGGTGATTCAAGTTTTGTAGCTGTAATTGGAGAATGATTCATTGGATATTTATTATCAAGATCGATGCTGGGTTTCTGATGATCTGAGATGTATTTGAATCTGTGGGTTAGTTTCTACTAATGAATTTGCTGGTGAATCTGTGTAAAGGGTTTGGAGAATTGGAAGTGAGCTCGAGAAACTAAGACCTGTGATGATTGAAATCGGGAGAAAGATACTGAACAGAGTGTGGGTGTTTGTCTGGGTCAAGTCTGAGAAGAATGGGTTGTAGTGCTGTGTTCTTGAACTGATAAAGAACATGTCGATGCTGATTTAGATAAACTGAGCAGAAATTGAACATGGGTTTTGATGATTGTTATGTACAGTGAAGAAATTGAAGGTCGAGTTGCCGTTTCAGAAGATACAGGGGGAAGATTCAAACTGTTCGTGAGTTAAAAATGGAGATGCTGACCGAGTTGATATTGCAGCAGCAGTAACAGGGTAATGAGAAGAATAGATGTATGCTAGGATTTACAGGAGAAGAGCAGGAAAAGAATGGCCTGAAACAACGGCCGGGAAGTCCTGTAATCAGCCGAAACTCGGCCAAATTTCCCTACCGGCGAGTCAACTCGCAGCCGCCGAAGACCGATCCTAACCGAGTTCAGTGACCGATTCCGGTTAGCTGAATTAGATCAAGTCACCAGTGGTAGTGACTCGGTGACTCAAATGAGTGAGCCCGAGTTAATGAGTCGGCTAACTCGAGTCTGACTCTCCTTCCCCTTTGACCATTGACTAACGGTTGACTGTAGTTTGACCAAACGGTAACAGAATCTTGGACGGAATATTCCATCACCTACGACAACTTTCAGGTGACTTTTCCGGCCGGATTCCGGCCATAATACCAGTTTTCCGGCGAGCCAAAAATTCCAGAATTTTCTATGGATTTCTCTCATGGGTGTGAAGACTTGGACTAGGAATTGGATGGAGAATTTGGCTCAAATTTGGAAAGAGAAGATGAAGAGTTGAGAAAGATTTGAATTTGGAAGTTGAATTGCTAAAGGAAAAGGATTCTAATCCTTGGAAGATTTGGAGAATATTGAAGCCTATAAATAGAGAAGTTTTCTACATCTTTTACACACATCTCTACACACAACACTTTTCTTTTCTTATTCTTTGTGTGAACTCTTTAACATGAGTAGCTAATTTTATTATTGATTGAGGATGAATTCCTAGTTCTTAATATGATTTGAGTTTTTGTTTTCAATTCTATCTTGAGTTTTTCACATGATTATCGATTGTTTTTACTAATAGGAATGATCTTAATGACATTCATGATTGATTGATAGATTGTTTGGGTGGCCAACTAAATTGATTTGTCGATTTAATCTAAAGCTAGTGAAAGTTAGGAGATAAGTAATCGTTTCTTGACTTTTTACATAAGTAGCAAACACGAGACCTTGCGGAGGGATTCCGTGGAGCAATTGTGTGTAAAAACAACGTTAGCAAGTAGACCTTGATCTAAGAGTCTAACTACTAATATTGACCTAATAAGTTCATGAATCTTAATGCGTTTATTTAAATTACATCTAGAGTGATCTACTACTAGGTGGTTTGGTAAATAGAATCCGGTAGTCGAGAACTTTCGTGTCCGGTGATATAAGGGATTTAGGGGTTTAGCACGATCTAGCCGCTTTACCTACGGTTGGTGATAATCTGTGACTAATAACAAGTAGAAAAGAACATAACTTGATTCATTGTTTCGTAACGAAGAAGGATTCCTTGGTCTTGTCTCTCTTATTGCTTTCAACTTTATCTTTTAATTGCTTTGTTTATTTTCTTTTGCTTTTTACACCCCCCCTTTCGTGACAATTTTTACAACTAGAATCTCTTGCTCCTCGTGGGAACGAACTTGACTTCCATTATATTATTTTTAATTGAGTGGAAATATTGATTAATTTGATTGCACCTACGACACGCATCAAAAGACGCACCATTTGTCGTCTTTGGAATGGCGAGGAACATTGTTCTTGCCAGAATGCCAATCGATATCTGCATATGTATTTTGTCGCTGGGAATATTTTCTTTTCTCTTTAAACGTGCACCCCAGCGAGTTCTATCGTTCTTCATATTTATTATTTCATAATTTTCAAAGAAACTCTCTACTGAATACTTTTCAGCGAATATCTCTAAGTCCTCGAACTTAGGATCTCTGACTTATTTGGAGTAAAGGGATTCTTTACCGGAACCACGGTTGGCGAACTCAAGCATTAAGCGGATACAATCCCCGCTTAATTGATAGATGGCTCGCGAGAATTTCGCATGAGCAAGAATTTCATAAAACAAGGGAAGATCAGGGTTGTAGAGAGGAATGGGAAGACCTGCGAGAATCTGACCTAGCGAAATTATGATTTTTTGATCATCACAATGATGATCAGCAAACAATTTAGCAGAGAGAATGGATTTAGATTCTTGATTGGGAATAGTGGATAATGTGAAACCTTTCTCTAGCAAATCTTTTTGAAATTCTTCCAAAAGATGTTCATATCTACGACCAACTGGAGGCATCTTTCAGAGTATGGGAATGAAGAGAAGATGTAAGATCAAAAGAAGTAAAAAGAAGAAGATTTACAGTAGCAGGAGCGGAAATTACGGAGAGATGAAGAAGGGAAATTGCAGAGAAAACAAGAAAGAGAGTAAAAAAGAAGAAGATGGGAGTAAGAAAAATATACAGAGAGAGAGGGATTTTCGAAAAGGCAAACACATTTAATGCGAAGAGTAGACATAAACGGTTGAGAGAGGACGGTTGAAAAAGACGTGTCAAGAAATGGATGGAAGAAGGGATACGTGTAATAAATTTTGTGTAAAAGTACGGAGTCATGTCAAAACAGATAAGAATGAAAGAATGAGCAGTTGCGGCATTTTTAATAGATTAGTTCTCATGACATTCTCTCCTTCGCAGAGAAGACATGAGAAGAGGCAAGATGTAGGATCAGAATATCGCAACACCAACGCCCTTGTGAAATCCATAAACGACACATTGCGAAGACATCGCAGACGAGTAATATAAATGACGCAACGGATGACGACAGCCAGAACACGAGAAAGATGTGAAGACCTAGCGAGATTTAGGAGTGTTGCGAGGTTTTATATTTGTACACTTGCGAGAATGTCGCAAGTCAGATCCGTAAATAAAGGATAACTTAGTTGTCATCCATTATGTAATGTCCTATATAAAGAGCCGAATAGGCTTATGAAAAAGAGGGAGATCTTTTTATAGAGTGGAGAGAAAGTTTAGAGGAGAGAGAAAGTCTAGAGTAGCAATAACATTCTTGATTTCACTTCCTTCTTGTAAAAATTCTAACTCAATTTATAAAGAGATTGGTTATTGATCTTAAATATGTGTTAGATATTATGAATTCTTGTGAGGTGTGTATTGTAGGATTTCCTGCAATTATAGGGTGCCCCTTATCAATTGGGTTGCCCCTTATCCAAAATGAGAGTCCGAATAGTAGGTGTCCTCCGGGCGCCTTTATCAACTTTTCGAGCCGATTTCTCCAAATACGTTTATTACCCAAAAATACCTACAAAAACATAAAATAATCAAATAAGTACAAAATTGAGCACTAACAATACACATTATTGAGAACAAAATAGACACATAAATGCGTCTATCACATACTACTTAATAATTCCCCCCCTTTTTGTCAACAAAATTGGCAAAGGTGAAAAATAGGGATAATCATGAATTAATCAAAAGAGTTTCAAGACTAGAGAACACATACCAACCCTTAGTTTAGACGATTTCAACCAAGAAATCTCGTTTTACGTCAAGGAGACATAAGGCACAAGCATCTCCTATAATTCCATATCTGCACTCCCCAAAAAGATATTATCACTAAGCACAAGTTCAAAAGAACTCTCCCCCGTTTATGTCATTCCTGAAAGAACGACATGAGCGACCTTAATCTAGTCACAAGAGAAGGATTTTCTTGGACTTTAAATTTAATAAGCCAGTTACAAACAAATTAAATTTTTATCCAATATTTTTCTCTCTTCTCGCCAGTTACGAATAAAGAATTTAAAAATAACGATCTTAATGTTAGAGGCACTAATATACTATATTTTCATGAGATAAATCATCAACACAAACTATTCTCTACGCCAGTTACGAACAAGAGAACAATTAGTGCGATATGACACAACATAAGAATTATAAATTCTCTAGCCATGTACGAAAGTAGAGATTAAAGTTCACCACTTATTCCATGGTGATGACACAATCAAGGAGATAAGTCGATCCCTAAAGAACATCTTACGGAATCCTGTAGCAGTTTATTCACAAAGAGTGTAACCATGAAGATCAAAACTGCAATTCTCAAAATAGTTTACTCCTCTTTTGCAAGAGTGAAAGAGCTTAACGTATGAGAAAATATGAGATATATGTTCTAATCACCAATAATGATAGCATAGAAAAAATCTCACAAAATAAGCAATACATATATAACCATAAAGATTAGGTATTGTAAATCATCATCCAAAATAAAATTTAATTAATAAACTTTAACTATGCAAGATGAAAATATTTTGAATAGCTAATGTAACACATAAAAACTACTCCAAAAACTAGTGTTCCTTTTTAAACAATAAGAACAAAATTCCTACAAGGAGTTAACTAGTGAAAAGATCTTTGAAGAAAGCCTGATCATTCCCGATGTTTTCATCATCAATATACATTGGAACATAAGGTTTATGAAGAAGAGCATTAGATCTTTCAAACCTATTTGGATGTTGTTTGATAAGTGCTTATTGAATCTCCAAATATTTCTGCAGGATGTTTTTAAGACCTTGCACTTCCATCTTGGTCTTCTTAAGCTCTTCAAGAATATTCGCAAACCTTTGCTGATTTGAGCAGTTTTCCCTAGGTTTCTCCACGTTCTTTCCTTTTCTCTTAAAAAGTGAATCTTTCTCCTTAGAAACATGTAAGGATCTACCTTACAAACGACAGCTAACAGCTCAAGGGAAGTAGAAAACAGAGAGAAGAAGAAGAAGAAGATAAGAGTTTTTGGATAAATGATTTTCTGCCTCACAATCTCTAAGGCATGGAGGATATAAACCAAACCCTAATGAGTAGTCGTGCGGCACACACACGCACGTAACTAACTCATGATTAGCAACGTCTAAACAAAATTAATTAAAGAATTACTACTTTCACACCAGGGTGCCCATAACACGGGGTCTGCCCTTACGATGTACTCAACTAATGAACTTAGGGTCCTGACAATACCCTCTACTCCTCCAGATACTTGTCCTCAAGGATCAGTTTTGGGAACTGGCTAGCCATGAAATCTTTGTCTTCCCATGTTGCATCTTGAGGAAGGAGGTATTCCAACTAAACCAGTACGTGCGAAACAACGTGATTGTTCTTTTTGCTTTGCCTAGTGATCAGTACCTTGAGGGGTTTAATCTTTATTTCACCGTCTTGTCAAGAGTTGGCAGAGAAGTTTGAGGAAGAGTACCTTGACCTAACTTGGCCTTCAACTGAGAGACATGAAAAGTGGAGTGAATTTTTGATCATGGTGGTAACTGTAGTTTATAAGCTACCTTCCCTATCCTTTTGATCACTTGGCAAGGCCCAAAAAACTTCGCAACAAGTTTAAGGTTCCTCCTCAGCTGGACTGATGTTTGCCTATACGGTTGTAGCCTTAAGTACACCCAATCTCCCACTTGAAACTCCCTCTTAACTCTCCTTTTGTCTGCCTACTGTCGCATTCTATGTTGAGATTCCTCTAATAGTCCCTTCAGAACCCCATCCATGGCTTGTCTTTGTTGTAGATAATCATCTGCAGCTGAGCTGATGCCAATACTTGAAGCAGTTACTCCAAACTGTGGTGGAGGGTACCCATACAAGGCTTTAAATGAAGTTAATTTAAGGCTAGTATGGAAGCTTGTATTGAACCACCACTCAGCTAATGGCAACCAAGTTACCTATTTGCTTGGTTTGGAACTGGTCATACATCTTAAGTAGGTCTCAAGACAAGCATTTACCTTCTCTGTCTGCCCATCAGATTGTGGGTGATATGCTGTACTCATATATAAGGCAGGTTCCATTCTAGAAAATAATGATTGCCAGAAATTGCTTAAGAAGACACTGTCTCTGTCAGAAACAATTGTCTTGGGTAATCCATGGAGTTTGATAATAGAGTCTAAGAATACCTTAGCTACAGAGGCAGCAGTGTAAGGATGGCTGAGTGCCAAGAAGTGGCTGTACTTTTTGAATCTATCCACCACCACCAGAATTACCTCCTGCCTTCAGATTTTAGAATCCCTATGATGAAGTTCATGCTAACATCCTTCCAAGCTTGGTTAGGTACTGGAAAGGGTTGAAGCAGACCAGCTGGGAGTGAAGTAGAAGTTTTATGTTGCTAGCAAATGTCACACTCTTGCACCATCTGTAAAATTCTTTGTTTAAGTCCTTCCAATAGAAATACAACTTAGCCCTATGATAGCTAGCTCTAGAACATGAATGACCACCAACTGAAGAAACATGTATGGCAGCCATAATCTTTTGTTTTAAGCCTCCATAGTCTTCCCTTGTATATGATTATGCCCTGGTCATAAGTAAAGTCTCCAACATTGGATGTAACCAAAAACTTGGGAATGAGTTCTTTTGCCAATTTGTCGTGAATATATCTTTCTTGCACTTCAGTCAACCATGCTGGTTGTAATACTGAGATTTTATTGCAGTTATCATCTTCTGTTAATTGAACTCTTGATAAGGCATCTGCAACTCCATTCTCACTGCCCTTCCTATACTTCAGTTCATGATTGTAGCCTAACAGTTTAGTTAGCCACTTTTGCTGCATCATGGAATGAACCCTCTGATCTAGGAAATGTCTAATGCTCTGGTGGTCTGTGTAAATGGTAAATTTGGCTCCTAATAGATAAGACCTCCATTTAGTTACTAACATAACTACAACCATCAATTCTTTCTCATAAGTTTACATAACTAGGAACCTAGCCCCCATTCCTTTACCGAATAAGGCAATGGGCCTCTTGTCCTGCTTAAACACTACTCCACCCCTGAGTTACAAGCATCAGTGGACAACCCAAATGTCTTCTCAAAGTCTGGTAAGATCAATACTGGAGTGGTAATCATGGCTGCCTTGAGTGACTAAAATTCCCTTTGAGCCTCTGCACTCCATTTGAAGTTGTTATTCTTCAGTAGCTCTGTCAGGGATTTTGCAATGAGCCCATAGTGTTGTAAAAACTTCCCGTAATAGCCTATCATCCCTAGGAAGCCCCTTAACTCTTTCAAAGTCTTGGGAACTGGCCATTTCTTCATGCATTCAATCTTGGATGGATCAGCAGCTACACCCTCCTCGGATATAATGTGACCTAGATACTCAATGGATGACTGCCCAAAAGAACATATACCCATTTTAGCAAACATACTATGCTTTTTGAGTAATTCTAATGTAAGCTCCAAGTGTTGAATATGAGTCTTCATGTCTAGGTTGTATATCAAGATATCATCAAAGAATACAAGGATAAATTTCCTCAAGTAAGGTTTAAAAACATCATTCATCATAGCTTGGAAGCTACTTGGTGCATTGGTCATCCCAAATGGCATAACTAAGAACTCATAGTGGCCTTGGTGTGTTCTGAAGTCTTTCTTGTGAGTGTCTGGAGGGTACACTCTAATTTTGAAGTAACCAGCCCTTAGGTCTATCTTAGTGAAAATAAATGCTCCTTTAAGTTCATCAAGCATCTCATCTATAACAGGAATATGATATTTATCTTTGATGGTGAGGTCATTTAGTTTCCTATAGTCTACACAAATCTCCAGCTATTATCCTTCTTCTTAACTAGTAGAATGGGGGATGAGAATGGGTTATGAATAGGTGTAATTACTCCAGCATTTAGCATTTCTTGAACTAGTTTCTCAACCACTTCCTTTTGAATGTGTGGAATCCTGTAGGGCCTTTGGTTGGGTGGTGTGGATAGTGGTTTGAAGGGTATATGATGGTCATGGGCTCTTTTAGGAGGTAAGGAAGTGGGTTCTTGGAAGACTGCTTGATATTTCTCTAATAAGGGTTGTATTGGTTCTGGTGGAATGGGTGCAGTTTCTTGAGCTGTAAGAGAAAAAAAATGACCCACAATTCCATGCTTATGCTTCTTGAAGTGTCTGTCACACTCTTCTGCTGACATCATACTAACCCTTGCAGAGTCCGTCTCACCCTTGATTTCAATAGCTTCTTGACCTCTTGAAAATGAGAGGGTTAACTTTTTGAAATCAAATTTAATAGGGCTGACCTCTCTCATCCAATCCACCCCCAATACCATATCACATCCTCCTAGAGCCAATAATCTGACTCCAAAATGAAACTCATGGCCCTGCATACTCCATGAGAACTATGGACACTTTGCTTTACTGAGCAATTTGTTTCCATCTGCTACAGATACTTGAAATGATGTTATTGGATCTATGTAAGAACCACGTGGAATCGAGAAATGTATGAGTACTGCCACTATCTATTAGTATAGTTATATGCCTTATGTTTCTAGTCATGACTTGTATTTTAATAGTGTTGTGTGACACATTACCTGACAAGGCAAGGAGAGATATCTCCACTTCCTCATCCACTTCATGAATCATTGGAGAGCCCTCAGGTGACTCTTCCTCTGGGGTGAAATTCTCTTCATCATCTCCCACCAACATAAACAGTTGTTGTTTAGTGCATTTGTGCCCATAAGTATACACATCATCGCAATCGTAACATAGGCCCTTCTCTCGTCGAGCCATCATCTCAGCATAAGTGAGCTTCCTAATGGGTAGCAATCTTGGGATGGTGTTGTTTCTTGGAGATGGTGAATTTGTCTTAGGTGAGGTTACAAAGCTTCTTCTTGGGCTGCGTGTAGGAATAGAGAGGGGTGGAAGCTTTGGAATGAACTTAGCCCTCTTCATAGTCTTTTCTTGTATGGCTTCTTGAATCCTAGCCAGGTACATGGCCTGCTTGAGACTGTTAGGAGCAAACATTTGAACTTCCAACCTTAACTCCTACTTCAAACCACTCATAAAACTGGACGTGAAATACTCTTCTGTGAGATGTTAGTTTTTAACCAGCATGAGAGCTTTTAATTCTTCGAATAATTCTTGGTACTCGATCACCGAGGCTTCCTGATTAAAATTGTTGAATTCACCCACTATATCATCATGTCCTAGCTCCTGGAATCTGAAGTTGATGTCAGAAGAAAACTCTTCCCAAATAATCAAATCTCTTCCTTCCTGATAATCCTGGAACCACACATCAGCTCTTCCCTCTAAATATAAAGAATCCTGTAACACCTTTTGCTCCTCCCCCATGGTATGTAACTGGAATAACTTCCTGCACTTCCTAATCCAAGATCTGGGGTTGTTTCCCTCGAATCTTGGAAATTCAACTTTGGGTTTGTGAGGACTAGAGAACTGGTGTGAGATTTGTTTATTACCTCCATCTTGATGATTCTCAGCAAATTTTTACTGTGAAACAGATGACCTTAAGGAGTTTCTAACAATCCATCTCCAGCTTTCAGCTTCCCTATCAACCTTCCTTCCATGGCTTCCATTTATGTGCGAATTGTTTACTGATATTTCCTTGGGTCTCATCGAACTTATGCATTACATCCTCATGGCTTTTCATGAGAATATTAAATTTCCTATGTAGATCATCAAAATCCTTTTGGTTAACCATTGTTTATAGGCACTCAGATCGAGTGCTCTGATACCAATTGTAAAGATCTACCTTACAAACGGCACATAACAGCTCAAGGGAAGTAGAAAACAGAGAAGAAGAAGAAGAAGATAAGAGTTTTTGGATAAATGATTTTCTGCCTCACGATCTCTAAGGCATGGAGGATATAAAACAAACCCTAATGAGTAGTTATGCGGCACACACACGTACGTAACTGTAGATGGTGTAAAACGAGTTGCTGGTTTTTAAGGAATTGAGGAGATGACAGTGCGGAGGAAACTCCTTGAACCAAGCGAACTGTCAAACCTCACACAGATACACTGC
This sequence comes from Papaver armeniacum, assembly GCA_023531295.1. Lineage (NCBI taxonomy): Eukaryota > Viridiplantae > Streptophyta > Magnoliopsida > Ranunculales > Papaveraceae > Papaver > Papaver armeniacum. The sequence goes on along the minus strand of JAJJWW010018041.1, from coordinate 123,844 downwards.
AAGAAGGGAGTGCTTTGAATTCGAGATATCAATCTGTAGTACTCCGGCCTAAACCAAGACAATGGCCGTTCCAGAGTAAATTCGATCACAAGAGAGGATGGGTCGATCTGTAGGAAGGAAGCTGAGAAATGTGTGAGATCAATGGTGATCGAAGATTGTAGGTGTGTTGTGTATTCTGAAAATAAGATAAATTCTGAATGATTGAATTTGCTCTGTTGAGAGTAATTGCTCAAATGTTGAGTTGTTAATCTCGTGTTGTCTGTTTGACGTGAGATTGTCTTTATTTTCAATCATGATTCAGAGACTTATTTATATTGCTAAAATTGTAAACACCATGATCCCATGAAGTGTGACAGTTGATGGAATCAAAGAGTGGAGAAGTGGAAATCGTGTTAAAACCAGTTGCTCAACGTGCGGAGACTTGATTGATTTTCCATCCACTACTTTGTTAACTCCTCCAACTGATTGCACGACTTGCTCACATTCTCGTCGTGTGTATGAACACACGTGTCGTAGACCGCCAGACCAAAACCCTAGTTAATATCCCCCCATGTAACATGATTGATGTCTCGTGTGATTGTGGAGTCTGCAAGGCAGACGTGTATTTAGTTAGTCAGTTGCTGACTTCATGACTTCATGGGACGATGAGTCCTTGTATTGTTGAGTCGAACATGATTTGAAAATGTTCTGAGATTCATGAGTTGAACATGTCTGTTGAGACGGTATGATTCTCAAGTAAACGTTAATATTTAAGGTGAGCAAATATTGCTCATTCGATGAATTATTGAATATTGATAGTTGAACCAATATTCCTTGGTTTGAGCAAATATTGCTCATCTGAGCAAATGTTGCTCGTTTGATGAATTATTGGTAGCATGACCAAATAAAGTATTAAATAATACTGGCAACTGAACCGAGTATAATTAATAAAATATTGATCATGATATCAACGTAAAATTATTAGCGTTTGAATCTGGAACTATGAACCTTGGACCCAAAACCCTAATTTGATCAATTGATGGTTTATTGAAAATTAACCACGGAGTGAAGGAGGGACCGGCTACATGGGATTATGGGTCGACCATGTAGCGCCCAGATGCTCACGTGAGAAAAATATACCAAAGTCTCTTGAAGACTAGTTGGTGAAAGGATGATTAAATGCTGGTTTAATCATTTATTAAAATAATGCTCGTCTGAACCTTAGGTGATAAAAACTAATAATTTATGAAGAGATAAGGGACCGACCAAGGGGTCATGAAACCGGCCCTGGGTAGTCACGGGATCGAATAACGATCGTTTCATGAAGTTCCCAAATTGTTTGGAAGAGTTTTGGACCTAATACGTGCAATTGCGCAAATTAGGTCAAATTGTGAAAATGCGTGGGACTGGCTCCTTGCAAGGCAAAGAGACAACCTTGGTCGGTCAAGGGAGTATGGTCGCGTCACCAAAGTGTTCGTGCCTCAGTCCTGAGAATTTTGATATTTTCTGATCTGCGTTTGAGCAATCATTTGGGAAAATATGAAGAAATTAAGGATTTTTGTTGAAACTGAGGAAAACTTCATGAGATGAAGGAAAAATAATAATAAAATGAAGGAATTATGAAGTGTGGGACAGGCTATGGCCAAGGCATGGCCGGCCGTCTAATGATCCCAGTCCTATAGCATTTACCTAATTTTATTATATTTTTCATGATATTATGGAATATCATAAAATCAAAGGAGTTTGTTGAAGAGTTTTGTTAAAATCAAGGAGTTTCCTTGAAGTGAAGGAGTTTTCATGAGATGAAGGAAACAAAAATATTAATAATAATAAAATAAGGGCGTGTGGGACCGGCTTGGGCATGGTCGGCCGACTAGGGCCCGGTCCCGTGAGTTTTCCCTAATTTTATGTATTATTTCATGATTCGAAGGAATTTTCATAATTTGAAGGAAACATCATGAAATCAAGGAATTTCATGGGATCAATGAAACATAAAATAATAATAATAATAATAAAATAAGGGGCGTGTGGTACCGGCTAGGGCATGACCGGCCGGCTAGGGCCCGGTCCCACGAGTTTCCCTAATTTTATATTATTTTCATGACTTGAAGGAAATATCATGAGATTAAGGAGTTTTCATGAGATTAGGGAAATAATAATAAAATAATGAGGAATCATGAGGTGTGGGACCGGCCATGACTAGGGCATAACCGGCCGGCTAGTAGACACGGTCCCACGACACCTTCCCTAATTTTATATTATTTCCTTGATGCGAAGGAAACACCATGAAACTGAGGAGTTTCCTTAAAACGAAGGACATTTGTTCAAATGAAAGGATTTTCATAAGATCAAGGAAAATAATAAAAAATATGATAAAATATAAAATTGGGCGTGTGATTGGTCATGGCACGACCGGGCGGCCGGTGGGCCCAGTCCCTCGGCGTCTTGGTTAATATTATATTATTTATTATTTTCTTTCCTATTTTGCATAGGTTCATCGTCTCGTCGTATTTTGAAATACTCATTCGTGCATTCAGGTGCTTGTTAGTGCATCATTGTCGAGTACAACTGCACCATTTTGGTCGGGGCTTACTCGAAGGTAGCTCAGATGCCCGTGCGTTGAATATTTATTACTAACCCATGGAATTCTGCTCGGAAGAACCATGAATTGAAGTAATGAAATATTATGAAGAACGTAGAATATTTTCCAGGGATTCAGTTAATGAATCTGATGATTTAGGAATAATTAATTGATGGCTCTATACTAGTATGATCGTCTAGGAGCATTAATTATTCATGAATTGAGTGATCATGAGCTTGTTGAAGCGTCATATTTCTTTTATATAGTCATGGAAAACATTGTTACATCCTGAAGACGTTATTGCTCTATACTAGCAGGCAAGATGTCTAGGAGCCGTCCAATCTTTCGATTCTATATAGAAGTAATTACTGAAATTGCTCAGTATTCATGAGATATGTTGTTGCCTCATCTAAGAGACTACATATCTACATATACTTTGAGAGATAGTATTCTCAGTCAGAGATTCTTGTAACATGAGCTTTCATGCTTTCGATAAGAGACATGAGCCTCGATACTCATCTGATTGCTGGATCAGGAGTACATATATAATTATGGGTTTACGATTTTAGCCCTTGTTGAAAATCCACCATCTACATTAAGTCCCCTGCTTAGTGAGGAACAGTCATGTTCCTCAGTCAGCACTGAATGGTGATTTTCCGGTTACGGACGAAATAAGTAATTGAACTTAGTCGTAAGATAGAATGTTACCGGATTTTCGATTGCACGAACGAACCATGGCTTGGATGAAGATCCCAGTAGCATGATAGAGCATCGAGCGCAAATTGGTGTAGCACTGCTGATTCATGGGTCCGGGCCCAAGAAAAGAAATCCTTGTTTTAGGAACAGATGCTCGTTCGTTTGTTAGTTTAAGGAACAAACAAAATAGACCTCAGTCTGATGATATAAAATTTTGTCTATGAGCTTTCACGAAAACCAAAATTTTATTTTTATTTTTTTTAAACATGTGAGATTTCACAAAGTGGAATAAACTCTCGTTTCAAAGGTGGATGCTCGTACGAGAGAAAAGTTTTTTTTTTTAATAGACGTGCGTCTGTTAGTAATAAAATTTTGTTTATGAGCTTTCATGAAATTTTTTTATCTTCGAGCTTTCAGAAATCTTTGAAAATATACTCTCGCTTCAAAGACAGATGCTCGCGCGAGGGAGAAAAAATATATAGATATATTTTTCAAATTTACATGAGTTTCACGTTGAATATTTATATATTTTGTAAAATCATGTTTTGATTTTGAACAACTGTTGAAAGTAGACCATTATACATGGTGAAATAATGTCTGTATGTGAGTTTTCACAATTGTAGAATGGACGTCTGTCTAGTTTTTGAAAAACCAATGGATGTTAAAATTCACGTGGGTTGTTCACGGTTTTATGAAAATCAAGTCATGATTTTGAATAATGAATTTTGCTCATCTTTGCAGGTTTGAGGGAACGAGCAAGTTTTCGAAATTCTGACGTTATAATCACTACAGCTAGTGAAATTGTAAATAGGTAAGAGTTGGATTGTTACCATTTTGTTACGCGTTTGTTATTGGTATATCCATGACTCCATGTATTTCGCCTCAGATAGTGGTGACTTCTGGTTACAACCACTCTTCCGGCCCTTCCGGGGAACGCTCCAGAAATATCATGTCAAAGATGAAGACTTCTGCAGATGTTCATGCCGAGGTGAATCAACCTTTCAGAGATGCTGGAAAGTTGATGCATTGTATGTCTCTCAATCATCTGGGAGTCTTTCGTGATGGAATCAACGCTTTTTTAGCCTTAGCGGATGCAGAAGAGAAGCAAGGACGAGATGAGTTATTACTGAAAAGGAAAGCTGGAGATGAAAGGCTTGCAGCTTATCAGCAAAACGCCGCCGGCTTCAGCAAATGAGACTAGCGGCTGAAGATGAAGTCTGATCTCGCGCGGAAGGCGTAGATTCTGATTCAGATGTAGATGAATGAAGAATTTCATCATAATTCGTCATCAAAAAATTCAGTAGTCAGGTCTTCATTGAAAATGTTGTAGAATCTTCGTCCGATGTCGGATTTTCGTGATCTACCCATGTTTCTTCATCCTCATAAAATTTCCAAGCTTTTGTAAAGAAGATTTTCAACTTTTGAGCACGTTTAAGGGGCGAAATTGATGAAACAGTAAACTTCTAGGAGACTTCCATAAATTTTTCAGCCGGTATGTAGTCCAATGTTTTGGCCATATCATTTTGCTCCTTTCTCCAATTGATATGAATTTTGGATGTAGAGGACATCCATACGAAGAGAATGGTATATGACCCATCCCTATATTCTTCAAAATTTCTCCCAGCTTGCTGCTTTGTGCGGGACAGTGTAAAGTCATCTTAGACAAGCTTGTTGTAAAACACTCCTGTTGTGTCTTTAGACCATTCGCTCGTGTCTTGAATGGTTAGTGAATGATTTTAATGTTATTGAGTCATTTGAGATCAGGACCCCTTGATTGATACATGAGTATGGTGCTTGCAGTGTCATCTTGCTTCTGTAAGTCGTAGAAACATTACTTCTGAAACCCTGGTCACGGGACCATAACTCAGGTTGCTCTCAAGAGGGGATGATGTAATGACCATGGTTGCATGTCCTGGTGGTAGCATTCCTTTCATGATGAATGATTAGCACATGAGAGTCTGGTGCCACGGGTCTTGGACTGTGAAACTGATCATCATGATCAGTGGACCGTCAGTCCCCAGTATTTTGTTAAATCTCTCCTTTTCGTTTTCTCTTCTTCTGGCAAGACTTGGATAGAGGACCTAGGTAGAAAATTGATGCAAAGACCTAGATGGTCGAAGTTGGAGGTAACTTGATGGAGGACTTGATGGAAAGACCTGGTGGACACCGACTGTGGAAGTTATGAATCCCGTCCAAGAATTGTTGCATGCATGTTGTATGCTCTGGAAGCTGTAGGAACCTCATACGACGTCGGAATTCAATGCTTGACCCCAACATTTGAATCTAAGAGACTGAGTTATCACATGAGACAAGAATCAATCAATTTGGAGTTGTAGAGGTCATCCAACGGAGCGTGCACATTTGTAATTTGTAATCCCGTATAAATTTTTTCAGATTTCGTAGACCTGACGTTAAAGGCCATATCTTTCAGCTCGTATGTATGATTGATGCGCCCTTTTGGTATGTTGTAGAAGAGACATAGACAAACATCTTTCGTTCAAGAAGAATTGTCCCATTCCTCACGTATTTGTACGTTTTTGTAAACCCATGGGCTGAAGTATGTTGTATCTCATTTGTAGAGGTGATGAGAACACCTTGTAGAAGACTTGGGATTGTGCCCGCCCATCGTGAAAGCTTCGGAAAGACTTTCATGTGAACATATTTCATGTCTACACACCTCGATATGAATAATTAGCGCTTGCAGAAGTCCGCTTCGTCGAGCAATACTTCAGAGAATGGTTAATTGATGAAGCCGTGTCATGAGGATGTTGCTCTTGAGACCGTTGTTGATGCTAGATCACGATTGAAATTTCTCCAGAAATTCTTGTTGATGCTGAGACCATGAATAGAGTTCCTCCACATATCCTTGTTGATGCTGATACTATGGTTGGAGTTGCTCCAAAGACCGAAAATGGCTAGAACCATGATTATCGATATAGCCATTGATCATTCATTCAGTAAGCTTTTTACATTCACGAACTAGTTGGTGAGTTGAGCATTCCTAAGATGAAGTTGTTCTAGGATTTCAACCCAAATTCTCCCGAATATGACTTTACTGTGAAGTGGCTTCGTTAGGGAATCGATGTTGTTGTGGCAGATTGTAGCGCCCCCAAAGCTAGCAGCTGACTAATCCAAGAGATTAACTAAATATAGAGGCACTAAGAATCTAAATCATATACTTAAGCATTCAATTAAGAAATTTGCTACATAACTTAACCCAAAACTAGCCCCACTCTGAAATATATATATACAAACGCTCCTCTCAATTGATACGTAAACAATAGTCATTTAGTTTACAAATAGAATGTACAACATAATAAACATAACATAAGTTAACCAATTAACGGACTCAACTCCTCGAAGCTTCCGATGCGCAACTCTGATCTGTCTCTGAAACTGAAAGTGGGAATGGGTGAGCACATCATCCCTAAAAGGGTGCCCAGTAGGAATAACATTTAACTTTCAAGTAATTATTGGAAATGATTTGAAAACAATTCATGTTTTCCCCAACGCTAAAACGCAACCAATTTCACAACAGTAAACAATCATGTATATGGAACTAACTCATTCCAAACAATGTACTAATATGGTGATTCAGCCTCCACCTAGATAGTTAATATGGTGATTCAGCCTCCACCTAGTTAATAATATGGTGATTCAGCCTCCACCTCGAAAGAAAGTAGTTATAAATGAAGGAGCAGGATCCTATATACCACAGATGGAAATTCTCATTTTCCAGGAAATCAAACGGAAATTCTTATTTCCCAAACAATTCACAAAGACAAACAAAGCATTACAATTCCTTTCCAAACAATGGAAAGATTAAAAGAAATAACAGAACTTTCGAAATTTAAAGTAAAACAATGCAAGCAATACACAATCAAACAATGCATGAATTTGTTAAACATAAACTTTGGTAAAAGAAAACAACAATAATAACAAAAGAGTTAAATATAAATTCCAACCCGTTTTGATGACAAGCCACGCCTACCTCGAGATCCACGATCCACTGGTTCATTCTTTGAATCGATCGTTGTTAATATAGACTAATTGTTAATCACACAAGAACTCTAAGAATCTAGCCAAAAGGCTCACACAAGAATCAAACAAGTCTAACTAATGATTCTAAGCCCACTTACGGTTCTATATCTTTTTATTATGTATCTTTAGCATATCTAAGAGTTACTAAGTCATTTGGGTTGGTCCTATGTTCCATTAAATAAGTCTAATGACTATCTACAACTTTGTAGAATAAACCGAAGGGGTCTAACTCATGTTACTGGTTGTAAACCCAAGTTCACTAAACAGGCCCACTAACCAAAGGCTTGATCCAACTGGTCAACTAACGGTCTCTAACGGTCAGCTGAGTACTAACGGTAAATGTCAGTCGAAGGTCAAAGTCCAGTCCACGGTCAAAGGTTAACTCGGTTAAGGTCCACTAAGTCAAACCGATTCAACTCAGTTTAATAGGGTCAACTCGACTCAGTTAGATTAACTGAGTCAGCTAAACATTACTAAATCAGACTGAGTAAGTTCAGTCAGACAGGTCAAGTGTTCTTCTAACACAAATGCAATTCTAAGTTTAGAAATCTAACTCGGGTTCAACTTCAATCTACTCAATACATCAATTCAATCATTTAATTATACTTCAAATTTAAATTACAATTACAAACAATGCCTACCTGCAATTGCAGTAGTCGAAAGCTTTTCAACAATCTAACCTTTCTTCATCCCTCCAAACTCATTCTCAGTTCAACTCTAACAATTGAATCAAACATCACTACCAAGCTAAACTCAACAGCAACACCAACACCAATTAAACAACCCTTAACATTCAGCACACCAAACCACTGACAAAATCAACTTAATGCATTAGTTCATACACTGCAAATCACATCTCACTTCACCTGTAACAGTTCATATAACCTCTAAACATCACCAACAACTCATAACAGCAAATCCACCACAATCCATTCAGTCAACTTCTATGCGTCACCACAATTGTGACTTAACTATCACGGCAGCATCACCATTTGCAATTTCAGATTACTACATCAACTCATTGAATTATCCCTCGTAAACCAACATCCATTAATCTCCAATAGAACAGTTCATACACTTTCAGAACCAACACAATCATCGCCACCATTCCAAGTCTCATCTTTGTATACAATAATATTACAACAGCCACAAAACAACATCAATATCGCCAGACTTCATTTGAGATTCACATTCAATTCTCACAAACGCATAATTTCTTCTAAGTTACATCCAAAATCTCAATTCCATTCTATAATCATTTAAATCTCAATTTATATTGGTTCCCTTCAAGTATCTATACAGCTCCCATACAAACCCAGACATCTTTCAGAATTCTAAATTCACGAACAAACTTATAAACTCAATAATGAACTGGAACTAGTTTTAAAATAACAATTACCTTAATTCAGTGATACTCAGGCAATCGAGCTCATTTCTCCTTCACCTGACTCCATTCATCAACTCATCTCAAAACTAATAACAATTCCTCAATAGCCATCATCATCTTTACACGAGAATCAAACCCAAGTTCTTCATTAGCTTCAAACCAACATTTGATTCAATTCTCAAAACCCTAGTTCTTAAATTTGGGAAGAACATGAAATCCTAATTCACCTTTTCAATAATTGAATCTTCAAATTAACATCATTAACTTCGTATTCACGTCATACTCTTCAAAACCCATACTTCAATTACTCTTAATCATCACCTAATCAAACTCCAACTGAATTCACAAAAACCCTAATTATCTTCAATCTCGAATTCAAACTCAAGAAATCATTACAACTCCAATTAAACAACAACCCAGTTGTTCTTTATCCTTCAACAATACTATTTCACCATCTTTTCTTGATTTCCCCATCTCCATAACAAAACCCTGCTCTCGATTTATAACAACAACTAAATCTTCTTCTTCATAATTAGAAGAATCATCACCTCCTCCTTCCTTTATACACCCTCATGAATTGATTCGCTCAACCACACCTCAATTTCGTCTCTCGATCTTTAACAGAAGAATAACAGAGAAGGAGCAGAAGAAAAAGAAGGAAGAAGAAGAAAGAAGAAGAATAAGAGAAAATGGTTTCTCTTCGATCGATTTTGTTGATAAGACCAACAAAATGATAAAAGCACCCATCACCTGGATATGGGCTACCAAGGCGGCTAACTGCGCTTCAAACAAATCAGATGATATCTTCTTCGCCCGATATCCGACTGACACGTTTGAGTAGCCTATTTCGCATACCTTTTCGAGACCTATTCAATGACACTATTTTCGTATCTAGATTATTGTTAGATTAGTTCTTATTAATTAACGTCCGTGTTAAACTAATCGAGTTATTATCGGCTAATTCGTCACTTGACCGGTCTAAGAGCGTTGACTAGCTTGAGGGTCATTACACAGATAACAGCGGCAGTCTCCATTCTGGATGTGAGGAGAAAAGTTCCTTGGTTGTGCAAGGCTTGTGATGTAGTGAGGTTCCGTTGATGAAGTTTCATGGAATCACATCAGATTTCAAATTCCAATACGATCATGTCCCCAGTGTATGTTGAAGGAGTTTGTGCCATCCGTGGATGAATGATGTTGCATATGCTTCAGAAGTCTCATCACGGGATAATGAAGACTTATTGATTGTAGTTCATTTACACTTTGATCATGCTATTGTTGAATCAGTGTGTCATTGTCGAGATATGTGTGCTGAAGCCAGATGCTCCATTATCGAAGGTGTACTCTTTGATTGGGAGTACAATTTGAAGGCTTCTTAGATGCTTGAGCATTTAAGCGTATATTCCTTAAGTATTGAGTGTCTTAGGTTTGATCGTCTCGGCCCAGTATCTTCTATTGATTCAACATTCCTTTCGTTGCGGATGTGGGATTTAACACTTGTACAGCCATCAGAGCTTTATGATTTTGTGGAACACATGGACACTCCTGCAAGGATGGAGAAACGCCCAAAGTGTTCTTTCCCAGACATCATCTAAGTAATGAATGTCTCAATGCTCGACTAGGAGAAGTGTCTGATTCAACAACTTGGTAAAGTACTAACACGGTGAAGTTACCATTCATAACATCTTGCAGAGTTGCTAGCAATTGAGTCCCCATGCTAGGATAGCATGCGAGGAAATAAATGACACAAACATGAAAGGAATGATACTTGCCTGAGTGTGGAACCTCTTGATGAATGTCTATGCATCTTTTGCAGGTTCTTGCTTCAACCTCGTCAAAGTTCGAAATTCCCTCAAGTGCTCTGATGATGGAATGTCCGCCAAATCTTCTGGATCAGAACTTTCTTTGTTGGAGAGATGTGCAACCAAAATCGTTTTGTCAGTAGCCATCTTTTCAGCGTGGATCCATGCTTGCCTGAAAAACATGTCATATCCTGGATCTTCCTGATTATGTGGAACTTGATTTGTTGAACTTATGTTCACTTTGAGAGTGATGTATCCATAAGTATTTTCGAGCATTCCTTCAAGGTCTCTGATTGATATGGGAGCATGAATAGATTCTTTTCGAGTGATGCCTATGGATCCAATGGTTTTCGGTGGTGCCAGCACCGATCAACGTTCTTCCTAATTCGTTTCTTCTGAGATTGACTGTGGTAAGCAGTTCCCAGTCGTATATCTCTTGGTCTGTGGCTGGAGGCTCAAAAAGTATTTCCGGAATGGACTTCTTGAAACGATGTAGTTCAGTGCTACGAACATGTCTCTCCTTTGTGCCCTCGACAGATAGAGCAATTCATGTTCGACCAAGGATCGAACTGCCTCTTTGATAGGTTGTTCAGAGAGTGTAAAGGTTCTGATTGGGAGAGGATTCTTGTGGACTCCTCCAGTCCCCAGTTGAAGCTATTGTGGATCAACCTTCTCTTTGAAAATGTGATTCAAAATATTGCAGTTGCTTGTTGGATGATTGATGAATCTATGGAGGTGACAGTACCTGGGATTCTCCATTTCTTCTTCAGTTGGCTCTCTCCTGATGAACGACAATTTGGTTGCACCATATTGAACCCATACTTCCAGTAACTCGATCACTCATTCATGAGAAGAGAGAAGTTTGAGTCTGTCCGATCATTTCCCCATTCGTTGATGTCGAGTCAAGGTTTGTGCATTTCAAGATTGGTTATCTTTCTTTGGTGCTTTCAGAGGAGCTGGAGAAGCGTGATTGCGTTGTGACTCAGCTTTCCATTTGCTCCCTTCTGTAACGACATTTGTGGAAGGTTGGAGGTTGTAATGTTTGTTGATCAGACCCCTGCTACCTCGAGTTTCTCGCGGTTCCTCAGCTTTTATAGCTTTTGCTATTTCCAATAAAGCGGGTGCAGTAGTCGCTAATCTCTTCGCCGCTTCATGAAGTTCTGAAAAGGTCTGGAAACGAAGATTTTCCAGTAAAGCTCTATAGACCTGGATCATGTCATTGATGCACAGGTCCACAAGTTGTTGTTCTGTGACATTCGGATCATGGAAGTCTAGGGCTTGAACTCTGAACCTTTTCACATAATCATTAGGATGTTCATTGCTCCTTTGAAACATCCTTCCAAGATCAGAGAGGGTTATTTGCTCTAAAACGAAGAAATATTTCCAGTAGAAAGCGTTAATCATTTCTCCCCAGGTGTATGCTCTGCCTGTCAGAGACTTTGAAAATTCCTTCAAACGGACGACATGGTTGTGCTCATGTTCACCCGGTGATTCCAGAAACCGAGAAACATGCTTTTGAGCATTGCTTGTTCCATCCTAAAGGGTGAACATTGGAGAGGTATAACCTTTTGGCAGAGGAATCCTTTGTGTAGTACCAGGGTATGGAGGTTGGTGACGTTGGACAGAGGACGTCTTATCTGTTCCACGATCCTCCAAGAGGCGTTCCAGGTCTTCACGAGTGATGAAAGTGGACGGTTCTTTTGCTGGTGGGTTGTGTGCAGCCTTAGGAACTTCCTCATCATCTACTACATCGATTGGAGTGACTTCAGGATCAGCAGCCAAAGATGTTTCTTTGGCTTTTCCTTTATCTTGAGTTTTCTCTGACATTTTGTCTGTAAGAGTCTTGAGATAATTGCATAATTCCTTCTGAGTGGCAGCCATGTCAACATGATTCTTAGCAAGAGTTTCTTGCACCTTCATGAGATCACCTATGGTAGGCGGGTTTTCTCTGACTTCTTCAGGAGACCGTCCGAAGAGAGGATTGTTGATGGCGCCAGTACCTTCGTTTGCAGGGGTGATCACTGGAGCACCAGTATTCGGAGGAGTAGTATTGGCAGGTTGCGCCGGAAGAGTGGTATAGCGGTACCACTAGAGCTTGCAATGTTAGGGTTGGGTGTTGAGACTGGGTTGGTAAATTAACTAGACCTAAGACCGACTATCTTTGTGAGAACTGATATTGCAACCGAGAGAATGATCTCCCACTGTGGTCGCCAATCTGTAGATGGGGCAAAATGAGTTACTGGTCTTTAAGGAATTGAGGAGACGACCGTGCGGAGGAAACTCCTTGAACCGAGTGAACTGTCAAACCTCACACAGATGCACTGCAAGAAGGGAGTGCTTTGAATTCGAGAGATCAATCTGTAGTACTCCGGCCTAAACCAAGACAATGGTCGTTCCAGAGTAAATTCGGTCACAATAGAGGATGGGTCGATCTGTAGGAGGGAAGCTGAGAAATGTGTGAGATCAATGGTGATCGAAGATTGTAGGTGTGTTGTGTATTCTGAAAATAAGATAAGTTCTGAATGATTGAATTTGCTCTGTTGAGATTAATTGCTCAAATATTGAGTTGTTAATCTCGTGTTGTCTGTTTGACATGAGATTGTCTTTATTTTCAATCATGATTCAGAGACTTATTTATATTGCTATAATTGTAAACACCATGATCCCATGAAGTATGACAGTTGATGGAATCAAAGAGTGGAGAAGTGGAAATCGTGTTAAAACCAGTTTCTCAACGTGCGGAGACTTGGTTGATTTTCCATCCACTACTTTGTTAACTCCTCCAACTGATTGCACGACTTGCTCACATTCTCGTCGTGTGTATGAACACACGTGTCGTAGACTGCCAGACCAAAACCCTAGTTAATATCCCCCCATGTAACATGATTGATGTCTCGTGTGATTATGGAGTCTGCAAGGCAGACGTGTATTTAGTTAGTCAGTTGCTGACTTCATGACTTCATGGGACGATGAGTCCTTGTATTGTTGAGTCGAACATGATTTGAAAATGTTCTGAGATTCATGAGTTGAACGTGTCTGTTGAGACGATATGATTCTCAAGTAAACGTTAATAGTTAAGGTGAGCAAATATTGCTCATTCGATGAATTATTGAATATTGATAGTTGAACCAATATTCCTTGGTTTGAGCAAATATTGCTCATCTGAGCAAATGTTGCTCGTTTGATGAATTATTGGTAGCATGACCAAATAAAGTATTAAATCAGAATACTGGCAACTGAACCGAGTATAATTAATAAAATATTGATCATGAGATCAACGTAAAATTATTGGTGTTTGAATATGGAACTATGAACCTTGGACCCAAAACCCTAATTTGATCAATTGATGGTTTATTGAAAATTAACCACAGAGTAAAGGAGGGACCGACTACATGGGATTATGGGTCGACCATGTAGCGCCCAGATGCTCACGTGAGAAAAATATACCAAAGTTGGTGAAAGGATGATTAAATGTTGGTTTAATCATTTATTAAAATAATGCTCGTCTGAACCTTAGGTGATAAAACCTAATAATTTATGAAGAGATGAGGGACCGACCAAGGGGTCATGAAACCGGCCCTGGGTAGTCACGTGATCGAATAACGATCGTTTCATGAAGTTCCCAAATTGATTGGAAGAGTTTTGGACCTAATACGTGCAATTGCGCAAATTAAGTCAAATTATGAAAATGCGTGGGACTGGCTCCTTGCAAGCCAAAGAGCCAACCTTGGTCGGTCAAGGCAGTATGCTCGCGTCACCAAAGTGTTCGTGCCTCAGTCCTGAGAATTTTGATATTTTCTGATCTGCGTTTGAGCAATCATTTGGGAAAATATGAAGAAATTAAGGATTTTTGTTGAAACTGAGGAAAACTTCATGAGATGAAGGAAAAATAATAATAAAATGAAGGAATTATGAAGTGTGGGACAGGCTATGGCCAAGGCATGTCCGGCCGTCTAATGATCCCGGTCCTATAGCATTTCCCTAATTTTATTATATTTTTCATGATTTTATGGAAATATCATAAAATCAAAGGAGTTTGTTGAAACTAAAGAGTTTTGTTAAAATCAAGGAGTTTCCTTGAAGTGAAGGAGTTTCCATGAGATGAAGGAAACAAAAATATTACTCCCTCCGTCCCACTATTAGATGACCTAGTTGAAGTTTGCACAATTCTTAAGGCAAGGAATGGGAAAGAGTATTTTTTTAGTATTTTTTACAATTATACCCTTATGGATAGTAATTTGTAAAATTTAGAAATGATTTATCTCTCAAACTATACCATGGATTTTTGTAAACTTTGTATCGTTAGAAAGCATTTTAAAACACCTACGTAATGGGTATAAACATGGATATCAAATTATATATATTTCTTATACTAACGATAATTAATCAAAAGGATAATTTTAGAAATATTCCCTTGTTTAATTTAATGAAATAGGTCAACTAATGGTGGGACAAAATTTTAAACTAAGTAGGTCATCTAATAGTGGGACGGAGGGAGTAATAATAACAAAATAAGGGCGTGTGGGACCGGCTTGGGCATGGTCGGCCGGATAGGGCCCGGTCCCGTGAGTTTTCCCTAATTTTATGTATTATTTCATGATTTGAAGGAATTTTCATAATTTGAAGGAAACATCATGAAATCAAGGAATTTCATGGGATCAAGGAAACATATTAATAATAAAATAAGGGGCGTGTGGGACCGGCTAGGGCATGACCGGCTGGCTAGGGCCCGGTCCCACGAGTTTCCCTAATTTTATATTATTTTCATGACTTGAAGGAAATATCATGAGATTAAGGAGTTTTCATGAGATTAGGGAAATAATAATAAAATAATGAGGAATCATGAGGTGGGACCGGCCATGACTAGGGCATAACCGGCCGGCTAGTAGACACGGTCCCACGACACCTTCCCTAATTTTATATTATTTCCTTGATGCGATGGAAACACCATGAAACTGAGGAGTTTCCTTAAAACGAAGGATATTTTTTCAAATGAAAGGATCTTCATAAGATCAAGGAAAATAATAAAAAATATGATAAAATATAAAATTGGGCATAGGACTGGGACTGGTCATGGCACGACCGGGTGGCCGGTGGGCCCAGTCCCTCAGCGCCTTGTTTAATATTTTGTTATTTATTATTTTCTTTCCTATTTTGCATAGGTTCATCGTCTCGTCGTATTTTGAAATACTCATTCGTGCATTCAGGTGCTTGTTAGTGCATTATTGTCGAGTACAACTGCACCATTTTGGTCGGGGCTTACCCGAAGGTATCTCAGATGACCGTACGTTGAATATTTATTACTAACCCATGGAATTCTGCTGGGAAGAACCATGAATTGAAGTAATGAAATATTATGAAGAACGTAGAATATTTTCCAGGGATTCAGTTAATGAATCTAATGATTTAGGAATAATTAGTTGATGGCTCTATACTAGTATGATCGTTTAGGAGCATTAATTATTCATGAATTGAGTGATCATGTGCTTGTTGAAGCGTCATATTTCTTTTATATAGTCAGGGAAAACATTGTTACATCCTGAAGACGTTATTGCTCTATACTAGCAGGCAAGCTGTCTAGGAGCCATCCAATCTTTCGATTCTATATAGAAGTAATTACTGAAATTGCTCAGTATTCATGAGATATGTTGTTGTAACATGTATACATATACTCTGAGAGACTACATATATACATATACTCTGAGAGACAGTATTCTCAGTCAGAGATTCTTGTAACATGAGCTTTCATGCTTTTGATAAGAGACATGAGCCTCGATACTCATCTGATTGCTGGATCAGGAGTACATATATAATTATGGGTTTACGATTTTAGCCCTTGTCAAAAATCCACCATCTACAGTAACTAACTCATGATTAGCAACGTCTAAAATAAAATTAATTAACTATTAATTAACTAATTACTATTAGCACACCAGGGTGCCCATAACACGGGGTCTGCCCTTACGATCTACTCAACCAATGAACTTAGGGTCCTGACAGAACAGTAAACTCAACACCTTTCGTTGTAGAATCAACAACCATAGGTGGAGAAGGTACATCAGAAGAAATCATACTTGAGGATACCATAGTTCAAACTTGAGTATGCAATAAATCGTGTAAACACAATTATATAGATCTTCAAGTCACTTTTAAAGTTTTTTGAAAATTCCAAAAACTAGTAAGAGTTTTAAATAGAAAGAATAACCAATAGCATAGGAACCGATCGGGCATAAAGGACGTTCACATACCAAAAGAAAACAAACTAAAAAGCAAAATACAATTTTACCCTTTAAGTTTGTGCACGGGTAAGTCTTTATACTTATTATTTGAAAATTAGTGTGAAGAGAGCAAAAATAATAGTTTCAAGATAAAATTCTTATGAATATTCCAATAAGTTCCTCATAGAGGTGAAATTAAATTTTGACCATTTAGTTATTAGAACCAAGTCAAAACCAGAAAGTTGGACAAAACTCAATGGAGCAAAGCTCAACATGAATTAATGTTATTCTCGTTTTAAGCATGAAACATCGAAGAAATTTTAACCTTGAGTCTGTGAAAATAGATGGCAATTCAAGTAACAAGTTCCAAGACACAAACAAAAAGAGTTTGTCCTAAAGACCTTTGGAGTTGCAATGTTTTGTATTTTTTCAGGCACATGAGACAAGAAGACACCTTTTCAACACAATTAATTTGTGTTGGGGTGAGCACTAATAGGCTCACCACTTGATTCATGCACTGGTTTGTCAATTTCCATTTTTTTTCGATCGTTTAGACCGTGATCTCTTCTTCCCTTTTGAAACCTTTTCCTTTGGAATAATAACACTCTTAGAAGAAGTAGAAGAAACAGAGTTACATACCTTAGTTGGGTTTGGATTTTGAAAGAATCTAAGCACATTTGTCAAACGATTCACCCTCAGTTGCAGTTTATCGACATACCTTACTTTCTGCTTGTACTTGAAGCATTGTTAAAGTTTATGACCTTCAATAGTATAGTAAGGACAAGAACGGTTAAGAAGAGGATGAGGAACACTTTCAGTCTCAGCTGTCAGACACATCAGAGATGTTTCTGGAAGATCATTAATAGTTTTTTCAAAATAAAAATCTATTATATCCTCAAAAGTTATAGATGAGGGATTTTCAAACTGTTTGTCAAGATTGATATGAGTATCACCACTCTCATCAAACTTAGCTATTTCAGCTATAAGTGCTAGTCTAGATCTTTCTTCTTCTTATGAATCATCAAGAGTTGAAGCACAACCCTTGTTGCCAGTGTATTTTCATTGATTTGGAAACTCATTGGAAAAGTGACCAAAACCTCTACACTTGAATCCCTGAGACATATCCTCATCATCACACTCATCATCATCTTTTTTAGGAGTAATACAATCACGTTCTCTTGGGAACTGTTTATTCCTCTTTTTTATAAGATTTCTAAACCTTCTTGTAATAAGAGAAACCGAATTTTCAAGATCTTCATCTAAAATTCCGTTAACAATCTCTTTCTCAGAGATACCCACACCTTCACTTTTAGCAAGTAGATTAATATTTTTAAGTGCTTTGAACGCAATAGCTTTATCAGCTTTAGTTTGCTGTTCATGATCAAAGATCTTTATTTTTCCAATAAGAGTACTTTTGGAAAGTGTAGGAAGATCATTTCCTTCCATAATGGCATGTTTCTTAGACTTGTATCGAGCCGGTAAAGATCTCAGAATTTTCATCATAATATCCATTTCAGGAATAATCTTACCTAATGAATAACAAGCATTCATAAATTTTGAGAACTTGTGATTAAATTCTTCAAATGAATCTTCATATGAAAACGGCGGGGGTATAACAACCACACCCAACTATTTCGTTCGGCAATCTGTATGGACTAAACTCCAATATAATTCTGAGAGTGTAGTTGCAGGAAATCCTACACTACTCCCCTCACTAGAATTTACACAATTAAGTCATTTTAAGATGAATGATTATGATTTATATTGATTGAATACTTGAATCTTTACAATAGGAAATAGAAATGAGTTAAAGAATTACAATCACTCTAAAATTTTCTCTCTCCTCAAGACTTGCTTAACAATTCAAAAGAAGCCTCTCACAACAGACTGACTCAACCCTTTATATAAGGTAGTACACAGTGGATGATAGCTAAGTTGTCCTTTATTTTCGGGAATGGCTTGCGAGATATCGCAAGTGTACAAGTATACAATTTCGCGACACTCCTAAATTTCGTTGAGTCTTCATATCTTCCTCGTGTTCTGGCTGTCGTCATTCATTGCGTCATTTATTTTACTTCCCTGCGACTCCCTCGCAATGTCGTCATTTATTAATCTCGCGAAGTATTGATGTCGCGATATTCTGATCCTACAGAGAGCACCAAGTTACTGAGTCTCAATCAGGATATATATTCAAGAGCTTTATCTCTTTCTCAACTCAATCAGTAAATCAAACAGATAGAAATCCGTGAACCTGATTGTTATGAGAATAACTCGGATGGTACCAAAGACAAATGTTCGAGTGTCAATCAAGTCATATCCAACAAACAAGGTCGGATTTATCAACTATGATTGAACTACGCATAACATGTGATATTTCAATTATATAACGAAAGTATAATGCGGAAAAGAAATAACACATACACCAGAAATTTTGTTAACGAGGAAACCGCAAATGCAGAAAAACCCCGGGACCTAGTCCAGACTTGAACACCACACTGTATTAAGCCGCTACAGACTCTAGCCTACTACACCGATTAAGGTACCGTCGCGTTCCTTACGCCTCTTGAATCCCAGTAGGGATCTGCTCACTTGATTCCCTTAATTAGCTGATCTCACCCATAACTAAGAGTTGCTACGACCCAAAGTCGAAGACTTATAAACAAATCTGTCTCTCACAGATAAGTCTATTCTGGTTGTTGTTTCCGTCTAAAGATAAATATCAAGGTGTACAGGAAACTCAACTAATAATCCGGTCTTATACTCCCGAAGAGCAGCCTATAAATATTAGTCACCTCACAATAACCTAATTGATTAACAGAAGAAGTTATTACGGAATCACAAGAGTCTGAGACGAAGAACTGTTGTGATTACTTTTTATATCTTACCTATCGGAGATAAATCTCGAGAAAATCTTAGAGAAGATTAAACTCAATAGGATAGAAAAAGTAAGATCAGAATACACAACTACAGAGAAAATAGTTGGATCTGGCTTCACGAATCCCAAATAAAGTCTTTAAGTCGTTAACCCTAATAATAGTTTTCAGAAGAACTGTAAATCAGGGTTAATGGAGAATCCAATTGTAGCGCCCCCTAAGCTAGCAGCTGACTAATCCAAGAGATTAACTAAATAAAGAGGCACTAAGAATCTAAATCATTTACTTAAACATTCAATTTAAAAATCTGTTACAAAAACTTAACCCAAAACTAGCCCCGCTCAGAAATATATATATATACAAGGATTCCTCTCAAATGATACATATACAATAGTCATTTGGTTTACAGATAAAATATACAACATAATAAACATAACAGAAGACTCAACGCCACAAAGCTTCCGCTGCGCAACTCTGATCTGTCTCTGAAACTGAAAGTGGGAAAGGGTGAGCACATCATCCCTAGAAGGGGTGCCCCGTAGGAATAACTACTAGCTTTCAAGTAAACATTAATATGATTCGAAGACAATGTAGGTTTTATCGACAATCGTTAATACACGGAAAGACAATAAAACATAATGTATAAACTTCTTCAAAGCAATTTAAAAGAACAATAATCATCCATAAATAACAGTAAACATCCATGTATGAGATGTGTGTTGCCGCACATGGGAAGAGTAATATTGATGCCAATTCCACACCGATTAGGTAATACTGCGGTGTATCGCCCTAGCCATAGAATAAGATATAAAGGAAGATAATTTTGGCCATGTAATATTGCGGTGTATCTCCCTAGCCATAAAATACTGGATATTGTGTCGGCACACATCTCATACCACACAAAGCACACAAGATATGCATGAATTTCACAACATAACGATTTGTAAAACAATAATGAATACAAGAGGGTTCGTTATCGATTCCCACCTCTTTTGATGACAAGCCTCGCCTACCTCGAGATGTTCAATCCACTGGATCATCCTTTGATTCGGTCGTTGTCAATAAAGACTAACTGTTAATCACACAATCGTTCTAATTATTAGCCAAAAGGCTCATACAAGGCTCATAACATAATCTCATACAATTCTCTAGTTATAGGCTAAGTAAACTATCTAATGGTTCTAAGCCCATTACTAGTTATATAACCTGGTAAGAAGTAATTTTGGAATAAAACAATATCTACTCATCCAATTGGGTCAAATTGGGTATCATCGGAAAGCCCTCAAAAAATCCTACAATTTTGTAGAAGGAACCAGAAGCTAATTCGGACCATAAGTGGTCCAAAAACCCAAAAATACTATTCCTGGCACACGAATCATAACGGCCCGGCCCGCTGAACCGGCCCACTTACCCTGTCCATCCGACTCGCTCTGAAAAGTGAGTCAGTTAGTCTGACTCAAATGACTCGCTGAGTCAACCCAGTCAACTCGGTTCATCTTCTTTAACATTTCCTGAAATATTTCTAAGTGTTCAATTCTGAAACGTTGTTCATGGGGTCAACTTCTAATGTCTCTACAGAATTCATTACAAATCTAAAACGATCAATTGTTGGCACTATAGAATCAAGAGACTGCGTTCTACAACCTCTGCCTACTGAACAAACGTCAATTCCTAGCCTAACCTATCTATACTTGCGAGTGTTACACACGATTCGATCGCGACTAACCATTTTAGATTGACGATATCTCACTCGTTATTTATCGAATTGGACAAACTTTATATGTAAATAAACTAAACCCTAGCGTACTACAATTAATGTTTATGGATCTACGTATAATTCTCATTCTAACATACCTAAACATATGTATAGAAATAGGGCAGAGAGCACACATTAATTCATATAAAAACATGGATTTTCATGCATCAAGAATATAATTGATTTCTAAGTATTTTCCAATTCTAAGGGATACCCAAACATTAAAAACATTAAAGGAATGGATTTTAAGTGTTACCTTGATTAGATAAAAGGTTTTTCATCATCAAACCGACTTCTTCATGATCATCACCATATCCATTAACAAAACTCATCGTTAATTATTTCCTCAAGAACACCCAACAATATACACCAAGATTATTTTAACTCTACTATCCTCACCAAAATTTTGCAACTTACTACCAAGTTACTACCAAGTTATCTCAATTAATATCCTACTCTCCAACTCTAGTTTGCCACTTATATTTCTAATGCACCCTTTCTTTTAAATCTCCCGGACATACCTATCCTTCCATGCATGACTCAGCTCAATTTCTTCTACGTCCAACATCACCAGCTTACCAAAGAAGAAGATAAACTCTTCAATCAAAATTTGTTTACCTTAAAAACTACAACCCACTTAAAGGTTTTACTATTCGGTATCTTAAAAACTACTAAGGGCTAACCTATTACTACAAAGAGGTCCAGTTAAGTTGTGAAGGTCTGGTCAACGGTCAAATGGTCAAGATTCTCCGGTCAACGGTGTACGGTCGATGGCAGTTTGACTAACTTCTACTTCATCTTCCGAGTCACGTATCTTCTCCGTCCGATATCCGATTAACACGTTCTAGTAGTCCATTTCGCGTAACTTTTCGATTACTATCTAATGGTACTAAATTAATTTCCAAATTATTATTAGATTATTTTTATTAATTATTGTTCATATTTAATTAATCTGGTTATTAGCGGTTAATTCGTCTCTTTATTACTGGTAGACCGGTCAAATAGCGTTGACGAGCTCGAGGGTCCTTACATTCTCCCCACCTTATTCATTTTCGTCCTCGAAAATCAAATCATCCTTCTGATCTTCAAAAACTCCCCAACTTATAGAATAATCATATCTCTTGTCTAAGCGCAAACAACAAGAAACAAAGCACAAACTAAGTGGCTTTCAAAAACTAAAATTTGTGGCTCTAGGTTCAATTACACTGATTTAAATTCTATCAAATAAGGAAGTCTAATTTTTCTTAGACTAATTTCTATTTTATAAGATATATGTCTCTAACTTCAAGGAAGAATCCTAAAAAACTTTCTAAGTGAACTTACATCTATTAGATTTCTAAATTAATTTACAGTACATTTTTATGATCGGTCATCTCTGAATGCAGTTGCCCTGTCAAGGTTGGCCAGTCCCAACAATGCCTTCCTACGAACAGAGAAAAACACAACCTTCACTATTCTCAAGTGCTAGATTAATTAAGTATTAATTTATTAAGATTAAATAGTTTCTAAACTTTTATCGTAACTGGTGTAAGTCTGATAAATTTAATTTGTAAAATATATAAATAGTTCACATCCTTTTAAACAATTTAGTCATCAAAATTTATTTTATTTTATTTTAATTTATTATTTTATTTATTTATTTTGTCAATATAAATATTTCACGTCAAATTATAATATCTAATTTTCAAAACATCATCTATTATAAATTTACTACCAGTTTAATTACTCAAATATTAGTATCAACTGTGTTATTATCCTCATTATTCTTAAGTTGATGGTCTGGTTGATACATTAAGCCTTAATCTCTTAAATATAATTCTACATTAACGTAAGAGTTGATATAATAGATTTTATTTATTCATATTGAATCCGTACTCTATATCTTGTCAAACCTTGGCGTTGGTAATTTAAAATGATTTAGATTTGAGTCTGCACAAAATTATAATATATCCTAATAGTCTTTAGGTTTTTCTATTAATGAAAAGTGTCCTATTAAAACATAAATTTATTTTCTTTTAATTCTAATATTACACTAAACATTTGAATACTATTATCACTACTTCATGTATATTTGTTTCATTTTAGAGATTTACTAAATCATTTGTTAGACGAAAGATAATTTGTAATTAGTTTAATTTACAAAACTTAATCGTAGATAAGCGTAACTAATTTTCCATAGTTATTTAATCATAATTATTATTTCTATCGTTATATATCTTTAGTGAGATTTTAGTTAAGTTTAAGTTCAATATGATACTAATTAAGAAAATGCTAACACTACTTATCAAAATTATCACTTTTATTATGATTTATGATTACTATTATAATATTTTTATTATTAACATTGATGGTTGAACTATTATTTCCTACTCTTTCAATTATTATTAAATTCCAAGAATATTATTAACATTTATGTGATTATAAATTGTTGATTTCTATGTATAAGTCAAGGTATTCAATAAATATCTTTGTGACTTTCAAGATTAATCAATAATATTATTCTCATTATTTTTCTAATATTGGATTGTGTCCGCGTTCATAATTTTTAGATTAATTATTCTCAAATCCTTATTAGCTAAAGTTATTGGTGTACCCTACAATTTTACTTAAATACACATACAAACAACTAAACAACAAATCAACCAATCAAATAAATCTTTTAATTTTTGATAGCTTTTATTGATTATAATTTATCTCACAAACCCAACCCAGTTCTAAACTAATCTAGTTCACTAACTGACACTGGCTAATTCTACATTTTCCCATTTAAGATCTAATAATGAGCTCTGATACCAACTTTGTAGCGCCCCTAAGCTAGCAGCTGACTAATCCAAGAGATTAACTAAATAAAGAGGCACTAAGAATCTAAATCATTTACTGAAACATTCAATTTAAAAATATGTTACAAAAACTTAACCCAAAACTAGCCCCGCTCAGAAATATATATATATACAAGGATTCCTCTCAAATGATACATATACAATAGTCATTTGGTTTACAGATAAAATATACAACATAATAAACATAACAGAAGACTCAACGCCACAAAGCTTCATTGCGCAACTCTGATCTGTCTCTGAAACTGAAAGTGGGAAAGGGTGAGCACATCATCCCTAGAAGGGGTGCCCCGTAGGAATAACAACTAGCTTTCAAGTAAACATTAATATGATTCGAAGACAATGTAGGTTTTTATCGACAATCGTTAATACACGGAAAGACAATAAAACATAATGTAGAAACTTCTTCAAAGAAATTTAAAAGAACAGTAATCATCCATAAATAACAGTAAACATCCATGTATGAGATGTGTGTTGCTGCACATGGGAAGAGTAATATTGATGCCAATTCCACACCGATTAGGTAATACTGCGGTGTATCGCCCTAGCCATAGAATAAGATATAAAGGAAGATAATTTTGGCCATGTAATATTGCGGTGTATCGCCCTAGCCATAGAATACTGGATATTGTGTCGGCACACATCTCATACCACACAAAGCACACAAGATATGCATGAATTTCACAACATAACGATTTGTAAAACAATAATGAATACAAGAGGGTTCGTTATCGATTCCCACCTCTTTTGATGACAAGCCTCGCCTACCTCGAGATGTTCAATCCACTGGATCATCCTTTGATTCGGTCGTTGTCAATAAAGACTAACTGTTAATCACACAATCGCTCTAATTATTAGCCAAAAGGCTCATACAAGGCTCATAACATAATCTCATACAATTCTCTAGTTATAGGCTAAGTAAACTATCTAATGGTTCTAAGCCCATTACTAGTTATATAACCAGTAAGAAGTAATTTTGGAATAAAACAATATCTACTCATCCAATTGGGTCAAATTGGGTATCATCGGAAAGCCCTCGAAAAATCCTACAACTTTGTAGAAGGAACCAGAAGCTAATTCGGACCATAAGTGGTCCAAAAACCCAAAAATACTATTCCTAGCCCACGAATCATAACGGCCCGGCCCGCTGAACCGACCCATTTACCCTGTCCATCCGACTCGCTCTGAAAAGTGAGTCAGTTAGTCTGACTCAAATGACTCGCTGAGTCAACCCAGTCAACTCGGTTCATCTTCTTCAACATTTCCTGAAATATTTCTAAGTGTTCAATTATGAAATGCTGTTTATGGGGTCAACTTCTAATGTCTCTACAGAATTCACTACAAATATAAAACGATCAATTGTTGGCACTATAGAATCAAGAGACTACGTTCTACAACCTCTGCCTACTGAACAAACGTCAATTCCTAGCCTAACCTATCTATACTTGCGAGTGTTACACACAGATTCAGTCACGACTAACCATTTTAGATTGACGATATCTCACTCGTTATTTATCGGAATTGGACAAACTTTATATGTAAATAAACTAAACCCGGCGTACTACAATTAATGTTTATGGATCTACGTATAATTCTCATTCTAACATACCTAAACATATGTATAGAAATAGGGCAGAGAGCACACATTAATTCATATAAAAACATGGATTTTCATGCATCAAGAATATAATTGATTTCTAAGTATTTTCCAATTCTAAGGGATACCCAAACATTAAAAACATTAAAGGAATGGATTTTAAGTGTTACCTTGATTAGATAAAAGGTTTTTCATCATCAAACCGACTTCTTCATGATCATCACCATATCCATTAACAAAACTCATCATTAATTATTTCCTCAAGAACACCCAACAATATACACCAAGATTATTTTAACTCTACTATCCTCACCAAAATTTTGCAACATCTCTACTGTTTTACTCACCCTAACAATCTCTCATCTTCTTATCGACTCTTGCCAATGATTTCCTTATCAACACATTATAATTGTTTTAATTAAAACGAATGCCAAAAGAAAAATTACATAGTAGGCAAGCGAGCCACAAGCTGCGCTGCAAGCCCTTTTTGAATTGCAAAACCTATTCTTTTAAAAACAAACTCTCTTGAGTCGGGGGTCATGACATTACTGTGCATGACTTTCTGAACCCTCGTAAGAAGTCCAACCGCCTCTGGAGCCAAATACCCGAAAGTATCAAAAGCAAAAGGGATAAAAGCATGTCCATTATCAGCAAACGCTTTCTCATGTTTTGCTATCTTACCTGAGGCTGCCCTCAAAGCTGCTTATCAACTTACTACCAAGTTATCTCAATTAATATCCTACTCTCCAACTCTAGTTTGGCACTTATATTTCTAATGCACCCTTTCTTTTAAATCTCCCGGACATAACTATCCTTCCATGCATGACTCAGCTCAATTTCTTCTACGTCCAACAACACCAGCTTACCAAAGAAGAAGATAAACTCTTCAATCAAAATTTGTTTACCTTAAAAACTACAACCCACTTAAAGGTTTTACTATTCGGTATCTTAAAAACTACTAAGGGCTAACATATTACTACAAAGAGGTCCAGTTAAGTTGTGAAGGTCTGGTCAACGGTCAAATGGTCAAGATTCTCCGGTCAACGGTGTACGGTCGATGGCAGTTTGACTAACTTCTACTCCATCTTCCGAGTCACGTATCTTCTCCGTCCGATATCCGATTAACACTTTCTAGTAGTCCATTTCGCGTAACTTTTCGATTACTATCTAATGGTACTAAATTCATTTCCAAATTATTATTAGATTATTTTTATTAAGGTCCATCCCACTTTTTCGCTAACTTGCCACCACTTTCTCGCTAATATATTGGTGTTTCTCGCAACACCATATCACCTGGTTGAAACTCGCGTGTTTTGACACGTTTGTTATATTCTCTGGCCAATCTTCGCTGATAATTCTCCATATGTTGTAGTGCTCTTTCTCTTTTTTTCTTCTAACTCATCTAATTTAACTAAAATGTTACCCGCACTAAGATTTTTCTCCCAAGCTTTTCTCTTTGTTGTTGGAATAATAACCTCTGTCGGGAGTACAGCTTCAACACCATAGGTTAGGAAAAATGGTGACATCCCTGTAGCTTCTCGCCTTGTTGTATTATAAGCCCATACCGCATTATTCACTTGCTCACACCATGCCTTATTATGCCCTTCTAGTTTTTTCTTCAATATATCAGCAATTGTTTTATTTGTTGCTTCTGCCTGTCCATTAGCCTGCGGGTATAAAGGAGTTGATTTCCCACATTTTATTTGAAATGCATTAAGCAATAATTTCTATATTTTTTCCCTCAAACTGTTTCCCATTATCAGATACCAACTGTGCTGGAATTCCAAATCTTCATATTATGTTTTCGAATATGAAAGTAAAAATATCTTTGTCGCGAATGTGTTGTACCGCTTTTACTTCTGCCCACTTTGTGAAATAATCTGTTGCGACAATCAAATATCTCCTTTGCCCTGTACACAGTAGAAATGGTCCTACAATGTCTAATCCCCACTTTCCAAAAGGCCATACACTTGTTGAAGAAGTTAACGGTGCACACTGGTGCATGTATTTTCTTTCCATGCCTTTGACAATCTTCGCAACGTCTTGATATTTGCTTCGCATCTTCATGCATATATGGCCAATAATAGCCTTGCATTTTCGCCTTATGTGCTAAAGATCTTCCGCCACTATGATTGTCAAAGATCCCCACTTTGTGTAGCATTTTTAACACTTGCTTCTCCTTCCTTTCGTGTTAAACATCTGAGCGAGGGTCCATTAAAGGATCTTCGGTACAATACTCCGTCTCTTAATTCATAATTTGTTGCACGGCTTTTTAATTTATGCATTTCTAATCTATTTCTTGGTGTTTCTCCTTTCATTAGATAAGCATGAAGTTCTGTCCTCCAATCCTCGCAATGGGATCTTTGTGCTTCCTCTTCTATGAGCATTACTTCTGCTTCTTCCTCTTCCTCTTTGTTGATTGATGGTGATTGAAGTGTCTGTATTTTTATGCATCTCGCAGATGGATCTGTCATCATACTCGATATAAAAGCAAAAGCATCTGCGAGCCTATTGTCTTTTCTTGATATGTGTCTCCACTTTATTTTTGGTATCTTCGCTGACAATTCGTCAACAAGCTTTTTGTACTTTTTCAAGGATGCTTCATTTGTAGTATACTCTTCTTTTATCTGACGAATAGCTAATTGAAAATCACTGGTAATTCTTACATTCTTCAACTTCATTTCTATTGCAAATCGCAAAGCATGTATTATAGCTTCATACTCTGTTTCATTGTTAGTAGATGCAAACTCCAATCTGAAAGAAAAAGCCATTTTATTGCCTTCTGGCGAAATTATAATGATCCCAATTCCGTTACCTTCTCCATTTGATGATCCATCTACCAATATTTCCCATCTATTTGGATCTGTTAATAAATCCCTTGGATTTCCATGTTCTTCTTCTATATCCATCATTTCTTCTACTGCCTCATCTTCTTCTAATGGAAATTCTGCTAAAAAATCTGCTACAACTTGCGATTTTGGTGAGGAAAACACTTCATATTTGAGTTTACAATGACTTACTTGAGCATTCCACCTTTCAACCCTTCCTGATCTTTTTGAATTTTTCATCACTGACTCAATTGGTACTTTTGTCATTACCTTTACCGTGTGCGCTTCAAAATAGATGCGAAGTTTAAACGTTGCGTAAACTAATGCCAAAATTAGTTTTTCAATTTTTGAATAATTTTTCTCTGCAGCATTGAATGTTTTGTTGATGTAATAGATTGGTTTTTCCACCCTCTCGCGTCCATTCGCAATAATACCGCGCTTAATGCATGCGAGGTTGTCGCGAGGTAAATTAGTAATTCCTCCCCGTCTTCTGCTTTTTGTAATATTGATATATCCATTAAATGTTCTTTTATTCCTTGCAATGCCTTTTCACACTCATCCGTCCACCTAAATTTCGTTACCTTTTTAAGTATGTTGAAAAAATGTTTGCACTTATCAGATGATCTGGAGATGAATCTTCCTAGCGAAGCTAATAATCCATTTAACTTTTGCACATCTTTCATTGTTGCTGGTGTTGGCATGTCTCGAATTGCTTGTACCTTCTCCGGATCAACTTGTATTCCTTCTTTTGATACAATGTATCCTAAAAATTTTCCAGATGCCACTCCAAAGGTACATTTTTCTGGATTTACTTTGATGTTGAAACGTCTCATTTGTTCGAAAATTTCCTTCAAATCTCGCACGTGATATTTTGCTTCTTTGCTTTTTATTAACATGTCATCCACATATACCTCTAATGTTTTATGTATCCATTGTTCGAACACTTTCTCCACCATCCTTTGATACGTCGCACCGGCATTTCGCAATCCGAATGGCATTTTTGTGTAACAGTATAATCCTCTTGGGGCGAAAAAGGCAGTATGTTCTTGGTCTTCTTCGGCGAGAGGGATTTGATTGTATCCCTTATATCCATCTAGGGAAGATATCCTTTCATTTCCTGCTGCTTGATTCGACCATCTCATGGAATATCTGGTAAGGGAAAACTATCTTTTGGACAAGCTTTGTTTAAATCGGTGAAATCTATGCAAATTCTTATTCCTTTTTTCTTCTTCGAACTACGACCATATTCGCTATCCATTCGGGTATTTTGCTTGCCTAATAATGCCAAAGATCAAGCATCTTCTCGCAACTCTTCTTCTATTTGAGGATGATACGTTGTCGCGATCTTTCTAATTCTTTGTTTGAATGGTCTGGCATTTTTATCAATCTCTAATTTATGACACGCTACAGATGGATCTATTCCAGGCATCTCATCCATATCCCATGCGAAGATATCTTTATAATCTCGCAACAAATCAACGGTCTTTCTTTCTTCATCTGCTTCCATTTTAGTTCCAATTTTTAACATCTTGGGTTCTTCTTCAGTTCCAATATTCACTTCCTTTGTTGGTTCTGCCGCAACGTAGCTAGCCTTCGTTTCTCCCATGGGCGTTGGCCCTCTTATTTCCTTTGCGAGATCACTCTCTTCACCACATATTCCTTTTCCTTCTTCCACTCTTATCATATATGTTCTAAATTCTTCTTCCTTTTTTGCTGCTTTTGCCATCTTCTTGCGATCTTTTTGCCTCTTCACTCGTTCTTCATAATGTTTTACTTCGATTTGATGATACATTCTTCCTTTATCGGTATCTCCTCTAATTTCGCGAATTCCACTCGGCATAGGAAATCTGACACATTGATGAAATGTTGATGCTACAGCTTTTATTGCGTGTATCCATGGCCTTCCCAACAGTATGTTATACGGTGATTCCATATCTACCACACATAACGTCACATTTGTTTCAATTTCTCCCAACAAAATTCGTATCTTTATTTCCCCTTTAGGTTTTGTTATTGATTTGCCGAAACCATAGATATGACATGTTGCCGAAGTCATTTCTTCATCTTTGTACCCCAATTTTTTATATGCATGATAAAACATTATATTCACTGAACTCCCTGTATCTACTAAAGTTCTATTTATTGCCCATTCTTCCATTTTTTTTGTTAATTTTCCTTCTTCTTTGCTGGCACTTATCGTAATTACTAGAGGAGATGTGTGATTTAAGCTCTTTCCTGACATCTCTGTTGCCGTGAATATAGTTCTCTGTTTTTCCCATTCTTTCAAGGGTAACACCTCCTTTGTTGTTATGATTTTCTTTCCTTCAAAATCTCTTTTATGTATTCTCCCTTTAATACTTTCATGAAATTCATTAACCATTGACTTTGAAATCATATTACATTCCATTTCTTCATTACTCTCTCTGATTCTAATTTTCTTCAATTTATCCATCATACTCTTGATTTTTACTGTTTTAATGACAATATCCAATCTTTTATCTTCAATCAATCCCTGTTTCTAGCGCCATTATGTAGTTGCAGGAAATCCTACACTACACCCCTCACTAGAATTTACACAATTAAGTCATTTTAAGATAAATGATTATGATTTCTATTGATTGAATACTTGAATCTTTACAATAGGAAATAGAAATGAGTTAAAGAATTACAATCACTCTAAAATTTTCTCTCTCCTCAAGACTTACTTAACAATTCAAAAGAAGCCTCTCACAACAGACTGACTCAACCCTTTATATAGGGTAGTACACAGTGGATGACAGCTAAGCTGTCCTTTATTTTCGGGAATGGCTTGCGAGATATCGCAAGTGTACAAGTATACAATTTCGCGACACTCCTAAATTTCGTTGAGTCTTCATATCTTCCTCGTGTTCTGGCTGTCGTCATTCATTGCGTTATTTAATTTACTTCCCTGCGACTCCCTCGCAATGTCGTCATTTATTAATCTCGCGAAGTATTGATGTCGCGATATTCTGATCCTACATCTTGCCTCTTCTCATGTCTTCTCTGCGTAGGAGAGAATGTCATGAGAACCAATATTTTGAGATCTCGCAATCGTTGATTTTCCATCAATTTTCTGTCGACAAGATTCCGTGAATTCGGGAATGACTGTTTACACGTGTCTAAAATTTCCCTTTTTACCGGCACATTTAATGTTATCCGGTTACTCTTTTCTCGTCTATTTAAAGGAGGATTCCTTGTGAAAGCATTCCTTTTCTTTTACTTCGTCTTATTCATCGTCTCGCAACTATTTTCTCGCTCCTTTTCTTCATCATCTTCTTCATCGTTTTCCCGCTATTATTTTTCTGCTACTGTTTCTATGGCATCAAGGTTTGTTAATTTTGCTAAATTTGATCATTTTGTGATTGATCTCTTTTATTGAAGTTGTTTTATCCTGATATTGTTCTTCTTTTAATGACTCCTCTGCCATTTTTGTTTCAGCAAGAACAAACCCAGTACCAAATTCACAATTACGAACCCTAGTATCTCTATGGGCTCGCAACCGAAATCCATTACTTCTAAAAGAAAGCCTGCGAGTAACAAGGTATTTAAGAAACATTTAATCTTTTAATAACAATATTGTTGCCTCTGTTTCTTATTTAGCTTGTGGTTCGCAGGATGACCAAAATGCTGATAAGTCCCCCAAGAAGCCTCGCCATTCTAAACCCGTTGCGCCTTCTGTCACTTTTCCTTCATTCAAACTTACAACTCCTACTGCGACATCTTCGCAAGAGATCCCTACTGTTTCTTCCAAAGATAACATTTCTATGCCTGAATTTCTCATAGATCAACTCCCTCACAACAGTCCCATTGCGAATGAGCCTATTTCTTCTTCTCGTGATATTTCTTTAACAAAAGATGATTCATCTCTCCCTTCTTCTATCACTATCACTTCCTTTTCTGAGCAGATCCCACTTACTAAAGAAAATTTAGAAGGAATAGAGGTAGCCTTCAAAGTCCTATCAGACTTTGTGAACGATGCTAAGAAGATTTCTCTCGATCCTGTCAAATATGATATTTTCGAGATTTTTAGCAAACACCTTGGACCCGATAGAGTTTCGCAAACATCCTTGGAACAAGAAATTAACACTTTGAAGAATGATATCCAAGCTATGACTGCAAAATGTAATACTCTCCAACTTGAGAATCAAAAACTTCAAAATGTTTCACTGGATCGCGATAACCTTCGCAATAAGAATGAAGAACTGAAAGGTATATTCTTGCCTCTGTATCGTCCATTTTTTTTTTAAGACTCAAGTCCTTGTTCGCCCTTCAAGCTTTAAACCAGAAACGAAAAATGGAGATATATCAGTTGGAATCTACTTTTGAAGAAGTTCGAGTTGATAGAGATGCTTGGATGGAGCAATATAACCAATTATATAATCTTCATACATATTCTGTTGATCAAATAGATAATCTTTCTAAAGAAAATGCTGATTTAGCTCAGAAACAAGACTCATTAAGTAATGACTTATCGCGCCTCTCTTATTCTTTGACCAAAGCTAATTTGGAGTTGGAAACTTTATCAGATGAGAATGGAACTCTTTCTCAAGAGAAGCGAACTCTATTAAACAAGGTGGCGATTTACTCGCAACAGTATGATATTTGTCAAAAATTATGTAAAGAGCAAGAACAATCTCTTTGCTCGCTGAGAAATCAACTTGAAGAAGTTATTCACGAAGGATAAACTAATTCAGGGTAGAATAACCTTAAGTGTAAAAGCAAACCAATTCAAGGATCAATGCTCCAAACTAGAAAAGTCCAACTCTTCCCTTACAAAAGAAAATGCTTTACTTATTTCCAACGAAAAAAGTTGGCGATCACGTCTGAAAGGTTTAATTGGAGATAACTTTGACAATGCCATGGATCATTTGGAGAATAGTTGTTCAGCTCTAATCCAACATCTTACCTCGCAGAAGGAAGGTAGTCATAGAAGTTGACTGCCTCATCTATTCTTTCTTTATCAAGCCTTCATATTTTTTGTTTGTATAATTCTTTTATTTTTGTTTTGCAGAGTCTGAGAAAAAACTTCACTCCTCCATTACTGCTTTGAAATCTGATTACTCAAAAATTCGCAAGGAGAATGGAATACTCACTGCTTCTCTTGCACGTTCTCGCGATAGGGCAGAAAGAAAATTCGACTACATGCGTGACTGTAAAGATATAGAGAGTAAAAATCAGCAGAAAGCACTTCTTCGTCAATTTCATCTTAGAGCAGAAGTTCTTGTGAATAATGTTTTACTATCTAAATCTCTTCATCATGTGTCTGTTGAACCTCTAGAAGTAAGTGATGATGAAGTTCCTAATTCTCCTGATAGCGATTTTGATTATAATACTGGCGAAGAACTCGAGAATGAAGAAACTGTCTCTCCCAATAAAACTGTCAATGATGATGTCGCGAATGAAACTGTCAATGAAGAAGGATCTGCTGAAAATATATTAGCTAGCGAAAACGTAGATAAAGTCGCTGAAGAAAACCCAACATCCCCTTCTAGTGAAAAAGATACTATTTGAGAAATGATTTTCTCTTGTAATCTTTCGTACTTTTGCTCCTTTATGTACTTCTATCATCTTTTTTAATGTATGTACTCATTTGCGTTACTCTTTTTTCTTTTAACAAGTATAATTTTTAGTATTTAATAATTTTTGGTGCTTCTTCTTTCTTTCTCCTTTATGTTGAAATTCACTTTTGCGACAAAATCGCAGGACGTCTTTACATTTTCATGTATTGACCCATTGATCTTGCCTTATCATTGTTTTTGTGTGGTCTTATTTTGCCTTCCTAGTTAAAGGTCTTATTTTGCCACCCCTCATTTTGCATCAATATGATAGGTCTAAACATTCTTGCGAACATAAAATCCCGTGATATTGACGTCTTGCGACAAGATCGCAGGACGCCCTTACACTTTCATGTAATGACCCATTAATCTTGTCTTATCGTTTCTTTAGTATTTTTGCCTCTGCAGGATGTTTCATTTGCGACAATATGACAGGCCTAAATGTTCTTGCGAATATAAAGCCCCGTGACATTGTCGTCTTGTGACACTTATCAGCTCCCTAATGGAGGGTGCCGCCCTTATCATCTCCCTGGTTGCCCCTTCAAGGAGGCGTACATCGGCCATACAAGACTAGCTCCTCCCATCCGGTCTTAACAACAACCAGTTGTTTTCGCAGCCTCTTATCCCTTATACCTATAGGGTTTATGGTTACGAGACTGCACCCTAAGTGTAGTTTTCTTCGGGCCGAGTGCAACATATGCCAAGACTTGCCAAGAATGGCCGAGACACTTCAAATGCCCTGCACTCTTGGCTCAACCGTGTACCCCCGCGCCCGAGCATACATCGACTCCTTGGAAGAGACCCTCGGGCGTCCAACCAGGGTATAACCTTATATATATAGTTGGAAATCCAAGGTATCTCTCCCGGATAGGCTTTCATGGGCCCCAAATCTCCATGACTCAGGTTCCAGGAGCGGTGTAACCTTTTCACTTAGCCATGTCAAGAGATACCCCCTTATATGACGCACTTTAGGTCTTATATTTGCCTCTTGCGAAATATCATTCGCGAACTAGGGTGTACGCCATAAAGGTTTGTCCCATTCACTCACTCATTCATTCATTTTTGGTAAATATTTGTCAATTCATTTGCGAGATATTCGCACATTCTTTCTTGATTTCGCAATCTCTTTGTCGCAGGAACATTTCAAATCATTTCATTCATTTAACATTTCAGAATTTATTCTTTCTTTTCCATCTTCTATGGGTAATATTTCTTGAGATATAATCTATTCCATGGTCTACCCAATCTCTGGCCCACATCTTTGCCTTATGGATCCATTAATCTATATGCCCCTGTTCCAACTATCTCCTTGATGATATAAGGTCCATCCCACTTTTTCGCTAACTTGCCACCACTTTCTCGCTGATATATTGGTGTTTCTCGCAACACCATATCACCTGGTTGAAACTCGCGTGTTTTGACACGTTTGTTATATTCTCTGGCCAATCTTCGCTGATAATTCTCCATATCTTTGTAGTGCTCTTTCTCTTTTTCTTCTAACTCATCTAATTTAACTAAAATGTTACCCGCACTAAGATTTTTCTCCCAAGCTTCTCTCTTTGTTGTTGGAATAATAACCTCTATCGGAAGTACAGCTTCAACACCATAGGTTAGGCAAAACGGTGACATCCCTGTAGCTTCTCGCCTTGTTATATTATAAGCCCATACCGCATTATTCACTTGCTCACACCATGCCTTATTATGCCCTTCTAGTTTTTTTTCTTCAATATATCAAAGAATTGTTTTATTTGTTGCTTCGCTTTGTCCATTAGCTCGCGGTATAAAGGAGTTGATTTCCCACATTTTATTTGAAATGCATTAAGCAATAATTCTATATTTTGTCCCTCAAACTGTTTCCCATTGTCGATACCAACTGTCTTTGGAATTCCAAATCTGCATATTATGTTTTCGAATATGAAAGTAAAAATATCTTTGTCGCGAATGTGTTGTACCGCTTTTACTTCGCCCACTTTGTGAAATAATCATTGCGACAATCAAATATCTCCTTTGCCCTGTACCTGGTAGAAATGGTCCTACAATGTCTAATCCCCACTTTCCAAAAGGCCATACACTTGTTGAAGAAGTTAACGGTGCACCTGGTGCATGTATTTTCTTTCCATGCCTTTGACAATCTTCGTAACGTCTTGATATTTGCTTCGCATCTTCATGCATATATGGCCAATAATAGCCTTGCATTTTCGCCTTATGTGTTAAAGATCTTCCGCCACTATGATTGCCAGCATCCCCACTGTGTAGCATTTTTAACACTGCTTCTCCTTCCTTTCGTGTTAAACATCTGAGCGAGGGTCCATTAAAGGATCTTCGGTACAATACTCCGTCTCTTAATTCATAATTTGTTGCACGACTTTTTAATTTATGCATTTCTAATCTATTTCTTGGTGTTTCTCCTTTCATTAGATAAGCATGAAGTTCGTCCTCCAATCCTCGCAATGGGATCTTTGTGCTTCCTCTTCTATGATCATTACTTCGCTTCTTCCTCTTCCTCTTTGTTGATTGATGGTGATTGAAGTGTCTCGTATTTTTATGCATCTCTCGAGATGGATCTGTCATCATACTCGATATAAAAGCAAAAGCATCTCGCGAGCCTATTGTCTTTTCTTGATATGTGTCTCCACTTTATTTTTGGTATCTTCACTGACAATTCATCAACAAGCTTTTTGTACTTTTTCAAGGATGCTTCATTTGTAGTATACTCTTCTTTTATCCCGACGAATAGCTAATTGAGAATCACCGGTAATTCTTACATTCTTCAACTTCATTTCTATTGCAAATCGCAAAGCATGTATTATAGCTTCATACTGTTTCATTGTTAGTAGATGCAAACTCCAATCTGAAAGAAAAAGCCATTTTATTGCCTTCTGGCGAAATTATAATGATCCCAATTCCGTTACCTTCTCCATTTGATGATCCATCTACCAATATTTCCCATCTATTTGGCTCATTAATAAATCCCTTGGATTTCCATGTTCTTCTTCTATATCCATCATTTCTTCTACTGCCTCATCTTCTTCTAATGGAAATTCTGCTAAAGAATCTGCTACAACTTGCGATTTTGGTGAGGAAAACACTTCATATTTGAGTTTACAATGACTTACTTGAGCATTCCACCTTTCAACCCTTCCTGATCTTTTTGAATTTTTCATCAACGACTCAATTGGTACTTTTGTCATTACCTTTACCGTAATGCGCTTCAAAATAGATACGAAGTTTAAACGTTGCGTAAACTAATGCCAAAATTAGTTTTTCAATTTTTGAATAATTTTTCTCTGCAGCATTGAATGTTTTGCTGATGTAATAGATTGGTTTTTCCACCCCTGCGTCCATTCGCAATAATACCGCGCTTAATGCATGCGAGGTTGTTGCGAGGTAAATTAGTAATTCCTCCCCGTCTTCTGCTTTTTGTAATATTGATATATCCATTAAATGTTCTTTTATTCCTTGCAATGCCTTTTCACACTCATCCGTCCACCTAAATTTCGTTCCCTTTTTAAGTATGTTGAAAAAATGTTTGCACTTATCAGATGATCTGGAGATGAATCTTCCTAGCGAAGCTAATAATCCATTTAACTTTTGCACATCTTTCATTGTTGCTGGTGTTGGCATGTCTCGAATTGCTTGTAACTTCTCCGGATCAACTTGTATTCCTTCTTTTGATACAATGTATCCTAAAAATTTTCCGATGCCACTCCAAAGGTACATTTTTTCTGGATTTACTTTGATGTTGAAACGTCTCATTTGTTCGAAAATTTCCTTCAAATCTCGCACGTGATATTTTGCTTCTTTGCTTTTTATTAACATGTCATCCACATATACCTCTAATGTTTTATGTATCCATTGTTCGAACACTTTCTCCACCATCCTTTGATACGTCGCACCGGCATTTCGCAATCCGAATGGCATTTTTGTGTAACAGTATAATCCTCTTGGGGCGAAAAAGGCAGTATGTTCTTGGTCTTCTTCGGCGAGAGGGATTTGATTGTATCCCTTATATCCATCCAGGGAAGATATCCTTTCATTTCCTGCTGCTGATTCGACCATCTGCGGAATATCTGGTAAGGGAAAACTATCTTTTGGACAAGCTTTGTTTAAATCGGTGAAATCTATGCAAATTCTTATTCCTTTTTTCTTCTTCGGAACTACGACCATATTCGCTATCCATTCGGGGTATTTTGCTTGCCTAATAATGCCAACATCAAGCATCTTCTGCAACTCTTCTTCTATTTGAGGATGATACGTTGTCGCGATCTTTCTAATTCTTTGTTTGAATGGTCTGGCATTTTTATCAATCTATAATTTATGACACGCTACAGATGGATCTATTCCAGGCATCTCATCCATATCCCATGCGAAGATATCTTTATAATCTCGCAACAAATCAACGGTCTTTCTTTCTTCATCTGCTTCCATTTTAGTTCCAATTTTTAACATCTTGGGTTCTTCTTCAGTTACAATATTCACTTCCTTTGTTGGTTCTGCCGCAACGTAGCTAGCCTTCGTTTCTCCCATGGGCGTTGGCCCTCTTATTTCCTTTGCGAGATCACTCTCTTCACCACATATTCCTTTTCCTTCTTCCGCTCTTATCATATATGTTCTAAATTCTTCTTCCTTTTTCTTTGCTTTTGCCATCTTCTTGCGATCTTTTCGCCTCTTCACTCGTTCTTCATAACGTTTTACTTCGATTTGATGATACATTCTTCCTTTATCGGTATCTCCTCTAATTTCGCGAATTCCACTCGGCATAGGAAATCTGACACATTGATGAAATGTTGATGCTACGCTTTTATTGCGTGTATCCATGGCCTTCCCAACGGATGTTATACGGTGATTCCATATCTACCACACATAACGTCACATTTGTTTCAATTTCTCCCAACAAAATTCGTATCTTTATTTCCCCTTTAGGTTTTGTTATTGATTTGCCGAAACCATAGATATGACATGTTGCCGAAGTCATTTCTTCATCTTTGTACCCCAATTTTTTATATGCATGATAAAACATTATATTCATTGAACTCCCTGTATCTACTAAAGTTCTATTTATTGCCCATTCTTCCATTTTTTTTGTTAATTTTCCTTCTTCTTTGCTGGCACTTATCGTAATTACTAGAGGAGATGTGTGATTTAAGCTCTCTCCTGACATCTCTGTTGCCGTGAATATAGTTCTCTGTTTTTCCCATTCTTTCAAGGGTAACACCTCCTTTGTTGTTATGATTTTCTTTCCTTCAAAATCTCTTTTATGTATTCTCCCTTTAATACTTTCATGAAATTCATTAACCATTGACTTTGAAATCATATTACATTCCATTTCTTCATTACTCTCTCTGATTCTAATTTTCTTCAATTTATCCATCATACTCTTGATTTTTACTGTTTTAATGACAATATCCAATCTTTTATCTTCAATCAATCCCTGTTTCTAGTGCCATTATGTAGTTGCAGGAAATCCTACACTACACCCCTCACTAGAATTTACACAATTAAGTCATTTTAAGATAAATGATTATGATTTCTATTGATTGAATACTTGAATCTTTACAATAGGAAATAGAAATGAGTTAAAGAATTACAATCACTCTAAAATTTTCTCTCTCCTCAAGACTTGCTTAACAATTCAAAAGAAGCCTCTCACAACAGACTGACTCAACCCTTTATATAGGGTAGTACACAGTGGATGACAGCTAAGCTGTCCTTTATTTTCGGGAATGGCTTGCGAGATATCGCAAGTGTACAAGTATACAATTTCGCGACACTCCTAAATTTCGTTGAGTCTTCATATCTTCCTCGTGTTCTGGCTGTCGTCATTCATTGCGTCATTTATTTTACTTCCCTGCGACTCCCTCGCAATGTTGTCATTTATTAATCTCGCGAAGTATTGATGTCGCGATATTCTGATCCTACAGAGAGCACCAAGTTACTGAGTCTCAATCAGGATATATATTCAAGAGCTTTATCTCTTTCTCAACTCAATCAGTAAATCAAACAGATAGAAATCCGTGAACCTGATTGTTATGAGAATAACTCGGATGGTACCAAAGACAAATGTTCGAGTGTCAATCAAGTCATATCCAACAAACAAGGTCGGATTTATCAACTATGATTGAACTACGCATAACATGTGATATTTCAATTATATAACGAAAGTATAATGCGGAAAATAAATAACACATACACCAGAAATTTTGTTAACGAGGAAACCGCAAATGCAGAAAAACCCCGGGACCTAGTCCAGACTTGAACACCACACTGTATTAAGCAGCTACAGACTCTAGCCTACTACACCGATTAAGGTACCGTCGCGTTCCTTACGCCTCTTGAATCCCAGTAGGGATCTGCTCACTTGATTCCCTTAATTAGCTGATCTCACCCATAACTAAGAGTTGCTACGACCCAAAGTCGAAGACTTATAAACAAATCTGTCTCTCACAGATAAGTCTATTCTGGTTGTTGTTTCCGTCTAAAGATAAATATCAAGGTGTACAGGAAACTCAACTAATAATACGGTCTTATACTCCCGAAGAGCAGCCTATAAATATTAGTCACCTCACAATAACCTAATTGATTAACAGAAGAAGTTATTACGGAATCACAAGAGTCTGAGACGAAGAACTGTTGTGATTACTTTTTATATCTTACCTATCGGAGATAAATCTTGAGAAAATCTTAGAGAAGATTAAACTCAATAGGATAGAAAAAGTAAGATCAGAATACACAACTACAGAGAAAATAGTTGGATCTGGCTTCACGAATCCCAAATAAAGTCTTTAAGTCGTTAACCCTAATAATAGTTTTCAGAAGAACTGTAAATCAGGGTTAATGGAGAATCCAATTGTAGCGCCCCCTAAGCTAGCAGCTGACTAATCCAAGAGATTAACTAAATAAAGAGGCACTAAGAATCTAAATCATTTACTTAAACATTCAATTTAAAAATCTGTTACAAAAACTTAACCCAAAACTAGCCCCGCTCAGAAATATATATATATACAAGGATTCCTCTCAAATGATACATATACAATAGTCATTTGGTTTACAGATAAAATATACAACATAATAAACATAACAGAAGACTCAACGCCACAAAGCTTCCGCTGCGCAACTCTGATCTGTCTCTGAAACTGAAAGTGGGAAAGGGTGAGAACGTCATCCCTAGAAGGGGTGCCCCGTAGGAATAACTACTAGCTTTCAAGTAAACATTAATATGATTCGAAGACAATGTAGGTTTTATCGACAATCGTTAATACACGGAAAGACAATAAAACATATTGTATAAACTTCTTCAAAGCAATTTAAAAGAACAATAATCATCCATAAATAACAGTAAACATCCATGTATGAGATGTGTGTTGCCGCACATGGGAAGAGTAATATTGATGCCAATTCCACACCGATTAGGTAATACTGCGGTGTATCGCCCTAGCCATAGAATAAGATATAAAGGAAGATAATTTTGGCCATGTAATATTGCGGTGTATCGCCCTAGCCATAAAATACTGGATATTGTGTCGGCACACATCTCATACCACACAAAGCATACAAGATATGCATGAATTTCACAACATAACGATTTGTAAAACAATAATGAATGCAAGAGGGTTCGTTATCGATTCCCACCTCTTTTGATGACAAGCCTCGCCTACCTCGAGATGTTCAATCCACTGGATCATCCTTTGATTCGGTCGTTGTCAATAAAGACTAACTGTTAATCACACAATCGTTCTAATTATTAGCCAAAAGGCTCATACAAGGCTCATAACATAATCTCATACAATTCTCTAGTTATAGGCTAAGTAAACTATCTAATGGTTCTAAGCCCATTACTAGTTATATAACCTGGTAAGAAGTAATTTTGGAATAAAACAATATCTACTCATCCAATTGGGTCAAATTGGGTATCATCGGAAAGCCCTCGAAAAATCCTACAACTTTGTAGAAGGAACCAGAAGCTAATTCGGACCATAAGTGGTCCAAAAACCCAAAAATACTATTCCTGGCCCACGAATCATAACGGCCCGGCCCGCTGAACCGGCCCACTTACGTTGTCCATCCGACTCGCTCTGAAAAGTGAGTCAGTTAGTCTGACTCAAATGACTCGCTGAGTCAACCCAGTCAACTCGGTTCATCTTCTTTAACATTTCCTGAAATATTTCTAAGTGTTCAATTCTGAAACGTTGTTCATGGGGTCAACTTCTAATGTCTCTACAGAATTCATTACAAATCTAAAACGATCAATTGTTGGCACTATGGAATCAAGAAACTGCGTTCTACAACCTATGCCTACTGAACAAACGTCAATTCCTAGCCTAACCTATCTATACTTGCGAGTGTTACACACAGATTCAGTCGCGACTAACCATTTTAGATTGACGATATCTCACTCGTTATTTATCAGAATTGGACAAACTTTATATGTAAATAAACTAAACCCGGCGTACTACAATTAATGTTTATGGATCTACGTATAATTCTCATTCTAACATACCTAAACATATGTATAGAATTAGGGCAGAGAGCACACATTAATTCATATAAAAACATGGATTTTCATGCATCAAGAATATAATTGATTTCTAAGTATTTTCCAATTCTAAGGGATACCCAAACATTAAAAACATTAAAGGAATGGATTTTAAGTGTTACCTTGATTACCTAAAAGGTTTTTCATCATCAAACCGACTTCTTCATGATCATCACCATATCCATTAACAAAACTCATCGTTAATTATTTCCTCAAGAACACCCAACAATATACACCAAGATTATTTTAACTCTACTATCCTCACCAAAATTTTGCAACTTACTACCAAGTTACTACCAAGTTATCTCAATTAATATCCTACTCTCCAACTCTAGTTTGCCACTTATATTTCTAATGCACCCTTTCTTTTAAATCTCCCGGACATACCTATCCTTCCATGCATGACTCAGCTCAATTTCTTCTACGTCCAACAGCACCAGCTTACCAAAGAAGAAGATAAACTCTTCAATCAAAATTTGTTTACCTTAAAAACTACAACCCACTTAAAGGTTTTACTATTCGGTATCTTAAAAACTACTAAGGGCTAACCTATTACTACAAAGAGGTCCAGTTAAGTTGTGAAGGTCTGGTCAACGGTCAAATGGTCAAGATTCTCCGGTCAACGGTGTACGGTCGATGGCAGTTTGACTAACTTCTACTTCATCTTCCGAGTCACGTATCTTCTCCGTCCGATATCCGATTAACACGTTCTAGTAGTCCATTTCGCGTAACTTTTCGATTACTATCTAATGGTACTAAATTAATTTCCAAATTATTATTAGATTATTTTTATTAATTATTGTTCATATTTAATTAATCTGGTTATTAGCGGTTAATTCGTCTCTTTATTACTGGTAGACCGGTCAAATAGCGTTGACGAGCTCGAGGGTCCTTACATTCTCCCCACCTTATTCATTTTAGTCCTCGAAAATAAAATCATCCTTCTGATCTTCAAAAACTCCCCAACTTATAGAATAATCATATCTCTTGTCTAAGCGCAAACAACAAGAAACAAAGCACAAACTAAGTGGCTTTCAAAAACTAAAATTTGTGGCTCTAGGTTCAATTACACTGATTTAAATTCTATCAAATAAGGAAGTCTAATTTTTCTTAGACTAATTTCTATTTTATAAGATATATGTCTCTAACTTCAATGAAGAATCCTAAAAACTTTCTAAGTGAACTTACATCTATTAGATTTCTAAATTAATTTACAAGACATTTTTATGATCGGTCATCTCTGAATGCAGTTGCCCTGTCAAGGTTGGCCAGTCCCAACAATGCCTTCCTACGAACAGAGAAAAACACAACCTTCACTATTCTCAAGTGCTAGATTAATTAAGTATTAATTTATTAAGATTAAATAGTTTCTAAACTTTTATCGTAACTGGTGTAAGTCTGATAAATTTAATTTGTAAAATATATAAATAGTTCACATCCTTTT
Organism: Papaver armeniacum; assembly: GCA_023531295.1. Lineage (NCBI taxonomy): Eukaryota > Viridiplantae > Streptophyta > Magnoliopsida > Ranunculales > Papaveraceae > Papaver > Papaver armeniacum. The sequence continues at coordinate 79,699 of JAJJWW010018041.1, read as the reverse complement.
AAACAATTTAGTCATCAAAATTTATTTTATTTTATTTTTATTTATTATTTTATTTATTTATTTTGTCAATATAAATATTTCACGTCAAATTATAATATCTAATATTTTTAACTTTACTGTGATACCATATATAAATTTTCAAAACATCATCTATTATAAATTTACTACCAGTTTAATTACTCAAATATTAGTATCAACTGTGTTATTATCCTCATTATTCTTAAGTTGATGGTCTGGTTGATACATAAGCCTTAATCTCTTAAATATAATTCTACATTAACGTAAGAGTTGATATAATAGATTTTATTTATTCATATTGAATCCGTACTCTATATCTTGTCAAACCTTGGCGTTGGTAATTTAAAATGATTTAGATTTGAGTCTGCACAAAATTATAATATATCCTAATAGTCTTTAGGTTTTTCTATTAATGAAAAGTGTCCTATTAAAACATAAATTTATTTTCTTTTAATTCTAATATTACACTAAACATTTGAATACTATTATCACTACTTCATGTATATTTGTTTCATTTTAGAGATTTACTGAATCATTTGTTAGACGAAAGATAATTTGTAATTAGTTTAATTTACAAAACTTAATCGTAGATAAGCGTAACTAATTTTCCATAGTTATTTAATCATAATTATTATTTCTATCGTTATATATCTTTAGTGAGATTTTAGTTAAGTTTAAGTTCAATATGATACTAATTAAGAAAATGCTAACACTACTTATCAAAATTATCACTTTTATTATGATTTATGATTACTATTATAATATTTTTATTATTAACATTGATGGTTGAACTATTATTTCCTACTCTTTCAATTATTATTAAATTCCAAGAATATTATTAACATTTATGTGATTATAAATTGTTGATTTCTATGTATAAGTCAAGGTATTCAATAAATATCTATGTGACTTTCAAGATTAATCAATAATATTAATCTCATTATTTTTCTAATATTGGATTGTGTCCGCGTTCATAATTTTTAGATTAATTATTCTCAAATCCTTATTAGCTAAAGTTATTGGTGTACCCTACAATTTTACTTAAATACACATACAAACAACTAAACAACAAATCAACCAATCAAATAAATCTTTTAATTTTTGATAGCTTTTATTGATTATAATTTATCTCACAAACCCAACCCAGTTCTAAACTAATCTAGTTCACTAACTGACACTGGCTAATTCTACATTTTCCCATTTAAGATCTAATAATGAGCTCTGATACCAACTTTGTAGCGCCCCCTAAGCTAGCAGCTGACTAATCCAAGAGATTAACTAAATAAAGAGGCACTAAGAATCTAAATCATTTACTGAAACATTCAATTTAAAAATATGTTACAAAAACTTAACCCAAAACTAGTCCCGCTCAGAAATATATATATATACAAGGATTCCTCTCAAATGATAATATACAATAGTCATTTGGTTTACAGATAAAATATACAACATAATAAACATAACAGAAGACTCAACGCCACAAAGCTTCCGCTGCGCAACTCTGATCTGTCTCTGAAACTGAAAGTGGGAAAGGGTGAGCACATCATCCCTAGAAGGGGTGCCCCGTAGGAATAACAACTAGCTTTCAAGTAAACATTAATATGATTCGAAGACAATGCAGGTTTTTATCGACAATCGTTAATACACGGAAAGACAATAAAACATAATGTAGAAACTTCTTCAAAGCAATTTAAAAAAACAGTAATCATCCATAAATAACAGTAAACATCCATGTATGAGATGTGTGTTGCTGCACATGGGAAGAGTAATGGTAGGCCTGGAAAAGGGTTTATATTATGGCCTACTTGTTGTAACCGCAAGTGCACGGCGTCTATCGGAGACGTGGCAAATACGGGTCGATCCACAGAGACTTGTGGTGCCGTAAAGGTTATCTAAAGGCTTCTTCTACTGAATTCTAACAAATGCAAGTAACAACAGATATTTTGTGCCGATACGGCTAAAGATGAAATGAAGTGACTCTAAACTAAGGTATAAGATAGTGACAGTGGGGATACAAGGGTCTTCAAATCCACCACTAACTCCTATTATGTGTTTAACTAAGTTGAGCTTCTTGTTCCTATGGCGCTTAAGGATAAGGTGTCAATTTTATCTCTTAACTAAGAAGTTTCTCCAAGTAATGCTTCAAATAACAAATGAGGGTACTAACCCGAGCACTAGTTGTCTAATTAAGTACAACTAGTCAAAGGAATTAGCATTTGGGTCTAAGGTTTGAGCCGAGGTACTCTCAATGTAGTTGTAACCTAACTACAATGGATACAAGGCATCCATTGTGAGAGAAAACACTGGGTACTCTAATTGAAGACATAATTATAGTTTTTGCATTCAAGACAGTTCAACAGAGTTTAAAACATGATATGGAATTAGGGTTTCACTGAAACCCCTAACAACTAAATTAGAACATCAAATGAAATTAAACTACAAATTAAACCTAAATTGACGCACTGGCTAGCCCAGGCATGAGTTTCTACACACCCACAGTTCTTCTATTTATACATGCAAACATACCCCAAAACCCTAGTTCTTTAAAAATTGAAATTAATTGAAAATCTCTCACCCATACTCTCTGAATCATCCCCTCTCTGCTTGTGCGGCTCTGCTTTGGTTGTTGTGGAAAAACCCTAGTTCTAGTTTTCTCTAAGTTAGCTTCTAGGGTTGGAGAAGCTAAGAGAGAGAAAACCTAGACCTAGAGAGGTGGTGCGAAACTGATAGAGAAGCTATTGCGGCTGACAGAGATGGAGTGGTGGTGCGGCTAGTGTCAGGAGGTGATGGAGGTGGTGATGATGGTCTCTGAATCGGGTAAGGGAGGAGAAGGTGAGGGTAAGGGATTTGCAGAGAAGAAAGAGAAGATGGAGAAGAGAAATGAAGTGATCGAATAGGGTATAGGGTTATGGGTAGTTTTGCTGTGAAGCAGGTGTAGCGACGGATGATGGAAATGTTGTAGCGAGCGTTGGATTTAGCTGGAGAAGATCTGAACGGCTCAGGGAGAGTTGAGTTGTTTTGGTGTTGAGCGGAGACATCAAGAGATGATGAGGAAGTCGGAGAGAGCGTAGGATGTGGCGAGTGAAGATCTTAACGGCTCGGGATGAGCGGGTTCGGATCCGGGTCGTGGGTAGCTCTAGCCCATGTCTTCCTTGTTGGGTTGCAACTGATTCGCGCGTGGGCTTTGGCTATCTGCTCCATAGATGCTCGTCTCCAATTCTTCTCGCTCTTGGCTCCTCGATTCTCCGAGCTTTATTTATTACCTAAAAACACAAAATTAATTAATACAAATATTTATTCTTGAAAACAAAGAAAACACATAATCTGGGATAATATCTGATTTCTAAGCGCAAAAGATGAGTAAAATGCCAATAAAAAGGTGTATAAATATGCACTATTTGGCACTCATCAAATACCCCCAAACCCGAATTTTACTTGTCCTCAAGTGAAACAAAATGAAGAAATCCTAACTATACCCCCGGTCGCAGGTCTCTCGAATGCATTTAGCATATGCACTAAGCCTTTAAACCCCTAGGTGTCCCTAGTGGACGAGTTGTAGTCTCGTGAGGGTTTACCAGAGGTGTACCCACAAAACCTTCTCCAACTTTAGAGTGTAAAAGAGTCTCAAGCATCCAAGGAGCTATGAGTATATAGAGTTTCTGCATGCTAGTAACAGAAGTTAGAACTATCGAAGAACGCATTCTCATCCTTAAGTGCTGAGCGAGAAGTAACCATACCATATGAAAGAATTCGGATTCGATTGTGATCATAAGTCTCGACTTCTGCCTCACCATTAGGGTTTTATGATAATTGCACTCAAAAAGATCGCTTTTTTAGTCTCTCATGTGTGCAGGCAGGAATAAAGAGAGAAATACTGCACACGTTGTAGGTAAGAAGGATAACCTTCCGAAATAAAATCTGGAGACTCCACAGAGGTGTGGACAAAAGGAATCTTTTTCTGATGATCTCTAAGGAAGGAAATCAACCATTAGCAAGGGTGGGAGTACTCACTTACCTTCTCACCCGATCGGCAATTAATATCACTCTCTCATAAGAAACCATAGAAACGTCTTCAATCTTCGGTCTTCGGTCTTCAACTGTTGATGGCGAACTTCTGAACTTTACAAAAACTTGACAACAATTTTTTTTATTTTTTATTTTTTATTTTTTTTTATTTTTTTTTTTAAGTATCACAATAAAATAATAAAACTCAATTTTTCACAAACTTCATTAATTCTCATCCTATTTTCTTTTCTTTTTCTTTGTTGCACATAAACCTTGGACTATCTCAACATTTCTTCCAATATTCTGATGATGCTCCGTTTGCTGACGATGATGTGTTTCTATGGGTCTGGTTGATTGAGAGGGAGAGAGTGATGCTAATCAAAATCGGTATTTAGAAGGAGTTTTCATCTTTAGACGTCACCCTCATGATTGACAAAAACTAGCACTCAAGAGATCAAAAGTAGTGCTGAAATTGGTGCGAAGTTGGGTAGCTCACCATTCCTACCCTGAATTGACGTACGGTGACACACACTCTAACAGCTTTTCTAGAAAGTTGCAAAAAATTGAAGGTTGGTGCCTCACTTGATGTAAAATGGGTAGTCTCCACTATGGGTGATCACAATTCTACTACCGAATATCAAAACAACACCTAATTCGCCCTCCGGTATGGTTAAATCCAACTTTAACGCTCTAATCAACTAAGGAACCCGATTGTGTTCTCCAAGACTTCCAAGTTCTCCGTTATTTCGGTCGATTCTCTATGTAAACATAGCTAGAAGCATGCTAGTGACTCTAAAATCTCTAAAAGTTGGAGGTTTTTACAAAAAGAGTTCTTTTTTTTTTTTTTTTTTTTTTTGAAAAATAAAAGATTAAAAAGACTAAAAACTCTATATGCAAATGCACCCCCAAACCTAAATCAAACATTGTCCTCAATGTGTCAACAGATAGGAAAAATTTAAACAGTCACATACCAAGAGAACTATGCTGATAAGAGAAAAGGGAAGAGATTACCGGATGTCGGCGGGAGCAAGGTTAGAGCTTCACTAGTCAAGGCTAGAATCCAACATTCTCAGCGGAGATCATATCGGATTAGCACAAAAAATGCACAAGAAGACTCAACCGATTCAAGAAAGAAAAATTTAACAAGTCCTACTGGATTATATACAATGAAAATTTACCATACACTAACAATCTAAAGAGTTGAGGGTCAACCCAATAGAAAATATGTACAAACATCAACAGTCTTACACAAATATAAAATGAGAGTGCAAGTAAGACTGTGTATGTGAATGATTTTCCCCCAAACCTAAACTTGTGAACGGGTGTGTTTTTGAGCACAAAATCTTGCAAATTTAAAGGTACATCATGCACAAGGTCTAACTCAAGTGAGTTTTGCTAAGAACAAAGCAGACATACATATTCCAACTGTGGTTCCCTAAAGGTGTTATACTTTGATGCAAAATAGTCCAAGAGGACTTGGGAAGCACAAAGTTCTAGGCCTAAATTAGGCATTTTCAGAAAAGTTGGTTTAAGATTTTTGTGACAAACTACACTTAGGTTTGGTGGAGGAGTTTCAATTTGTGACTTAGGAGAGAGATCGGTACATCTAAGTTGTTTTCATTTATAAGATCATTTGCACCATCATATACTTTCCTAAAGTCGACACACGGTAAATCATGCTCACCAAAGATAGAACAATTCATCAATTTCCATGTCATACTCATCAGAGCAGGCAACATATTGTGATATGGGAAGGGAATCGAGACACAACAATAATATCATGATCCAAAAGAACATTAGTGTCAACGTAAGATTCATCCTTTCCTAAGTCACAAACAAGTTGTGAAGCATGCTCACATTCACTGAAGAATTTCACAAAACCAAGCTCATAGTTAATATCACATGTATGAATATTAGAAGAGGCATCATTCATAGGGTTCACAGAAGAGACACTTAATGTCTCTCGAACCTAAAGATTCTATCATATTTTCAGTATGCACATGCTCTTCTAACATATCATATTCATCATCATCATCATAGCAAAAATGCGTTTCCCTATTCAAAATTGTAGCATTTCTAGTATACTCATTTACCTCTAGATTAGGTTCATATTCAGTGTTAATTGCATGAGTAGGAGTAAAACACTATTTTCAAAATTATCGAGATAACAAACATCCTATCATAAGTTTCCTTCCAATCTTCATTTTGTAACTCAATCGAGTTCCTTTGAAGAATCATAGTGAGTTGTTCTATTGAAGGAGAGTCTTCACTAGTGGGTATGCATTCCTCATATGGATATTCATTGTATGGTTGAGCATGAGGTTCACTAGAGAAGGGAAATTCAGATATGTTGCTATATGGATGGTCATGTGTTGCATTCAGTTCAAGCCTAGCATTTTGCTCCATGAGCGTTTCCATTAGTGATTGTAAACAAGGAGTCGGGGAGTATAAAATTGTTCATCTCCCCACCGTGGTGACCGATACATGTGCTCATGATGGTTAGGGTATGAGTATTCAAGGTCAGGGCCCTGAGAAGGCTCATAATACTCCCTAAAATCACTATGGTATGTGGGGGTTCGTAACATGAATCATGCCCGTAAGCAAGTTCTCTAATTGATTTGTTTGTATCCCCAGATTTAGGACAAAAATCCCGACATGATTAGCACTCAAATTGAACTCAAAACCCAGTTATAGTGGGCTCAGTTTGGTTTATTGGGTTTCATTTGGTTTATTGGGTTTCATTTGGTTTTGTTGGGAAAGTACAGCCCAGTGGAACTGAGGATGAGCAGAGCCCAGTTTAGTTTAAGCCTAGTGGTTGTGCAAAACCCAGTTAAGTGGGAAGCCTAGAGATGGTGGGCTTCAGATGTTATGGAAAGCCCAAATTATGTGGTGCTAGGTTTGGTTCTATGCACAGCCCAGCAGCTGCACGGCCCAGTTTTTAGCAGAGCCCAGCGATGTGGGCTGAAGGTTGGCTTTGTACAGCCCAAATGCTGCACGACCCAGATTGTAGGAAGCCTAGCAGGTGTGGGTTCCAGCCCAGATGATGTGGGCTTCGGTTTGCTTGCAGCCCAGCAGTGGGCAGCTTAGCCCAGGGGAGACCTGGTGTGTGGGCTTTAGTCTACTGCACAGCCCACCAGTGGTACAGGGCTCAGTTTGTGCAACAGCACAGCTTTGCACTTCACAGCACAGGGAAAGTAGGCTTGTGCAGATTGCAATTTAGCAACCCAGTTGGTTGCAAGTGCAGATCCTAATTGTTTGCAAGTGCAGAGTTGCACAGAGCAGCTCACGCACAGACTTGTGTGCACAGCTTCTCAAAAACTGCCACAGTACAGGACAGTTTGGTGCACAGATTGGCAGTTTCACACAGCACAGGGTGGTGGTAAGCTCAGGGCTGTGCTGCTAGTCTGGCTATCCAAGCCCTAACTCACAGCTGCAGGGGCTGGAGGTTAGGTGTTACAGCACAGGCAAGGTCAGCTTGGTTTCCACAAGGTCAGCACAGGCAAGGTCAGCTTGGTTTCCACAGGCTATGCTCAAGTTTTGACAGAGTACGGCTTGCAATCAGGCAAGACAAAGCAGGGTGTGCAAATGGGTTATGTTCAGGGTTGTTGGAGTCAACTGGGGTAGTTGATATCAACCAGCCCAGTTGAGGTCTCACAAGCTTGCAGCTAATTGGATATCTCAGTTGTTATTACTAGGGTCTGCAGCCAATTTGGTTGACCAAGTTGCGGCTTAGGCTCAACAAATGACAGGGCCGAGCTAAGCGCAGGTCTTGTCGAGCACAGATTTCATGTATATTTAGTAATTCAATTGGTTTATCAGTCAAGCAAGGTTCACTGATTCACAGGGTATTGCACTAGTCAAGTGAGATGCATTTGCACACAGATCATCATACAGATATAAAATATAACAAAGATTTGAGAATGACCAACTCGCTTGACCACAATGGTCGTATTGTCCTGCTCCTTGTCTTTCCCTGGGTTGGCTCAGCCTTACCATATGCACCTGTAGCTCAACAAAGATTTTTAGTTTTCTGGGATGTGCAGGTTAAGGCAAAGCAAATGAACAAGGTCACTGGCATAAGCTTGAGAGTCTTTTGGACTGACACAGGGGAAAAACAATAGCAAATATGCCTATTTGACCGAATGGGATTTGGCGGGTGATAAGCTTGGTTACTTGGATCACACAGGGGAAATGCAATAGTTACAATTGATACTAAAATGCAAGATGCTATGATTTGTGAGATCAATCAACTAAGATGAGAGCTACCACTACAGCTACGATGAGATGCAAGAGATGCAAGCTACAACTGGATGGTAATAATGGTGATGCAAAGAGAGTATAACACACTGCAAATCTCAGCTATTGATGAAGCTGAGTTGACCACAGCTCAAGCGAGAGAGAGAATGCAAATAAGTAAATATACGATGAGTAAATATACAGTGAAGATTAACTAAAATGCAGGATAAGAAGCAATACAAATTAACTAAGTTACACTAATAAAGGTTAAAATAACAAAGCAAGGCAAATATGTACAGGGGTAAGCTAGCATTCAGTGAAGCAAGAACAAAAATCAACAGGGCACACGCCAAGTCCCCGTCAGAGGCGCCAAAAACTTGGTAGGCCTGGAAAAGGGTTTATATTATGGCCTACTTGTTATAACCGCAAGTGCACGGCGTCTATCGGAGACGTGGCAAATACGGGTCGATCCACAGAGACTTGTGGTGCCGTAAAGGTGATCTAAAGGCTTCTTCTACTGAATTCTAACAAATGCAAGTAACAACAGATGTTTTGTGCCGATACGGCTAAGATGAAATGAAGTGACTCTAAACTAAGGTATAAGATAGTGACAGTGGGGATACAAGGGTCTTCAAATCCACCACTAACTCCTATTATGTGTTTAACTAAGTTGAGCTTCTTGTTCCTATGGCAGTTAAGGATAAGGTGTCAATTTTATCTCTTAACTAAGAAGTTTCTCCAAGTAATGCTTCAAATAACAAATGAGGGTACTAACCCGCAGCACTAGTTGTCTAATTAAGTACAACTAGTCAAAGGAATTAGCATTTGGGTCTAAGGTTTGAGCTGAGGTACTCTCAATGTAGTTGTAACCTAACTACAATGGATACAAGGCATCCATTGTGAGAGAAAAACACTGGGTACTCTAATTGAAGACATAATTATAGTTTTTGCATTCAAGACAATTCAACAGAGTTTAAAACATGATATGGAATTAGGGTTTCACCAAACCCCTAACAACTAAATTAGAACATCAAATGAAATTAAACTACAAATTAAACCTAAATTGACGCACCGGCTAGCCTGTGCATGAGTTTCTACACACCCACGCTTCTTCTATTTATACATGCAAACATACCCCAAAACCCTAGTTCTTTAAAAATTGAAATTAATTGAAAATCTCTCACCCATACTCTCTGAATCATCCCCTCTCTGCTTGTGCGGCTCTGCTTTGGTTGTTGTGGAAAAAACCCTAGTTCTAGTTTTCTCTAAGTTAGCTTCTAGGGTTGGAGAAGCTAAGAGAGAGAAAACCTAGACCTAGAGAGGTGGTGCGGAACTGATAGAGAAGTTGTTGCGGCTGACAGAGATGGAGTGGTGGTGCGGCTAGTGTCAGGAGGTGATGGAGGTGGTGATGATGGTCTCTGAATCGGGTAAGGGAGGAGAAGGTGAGGGTAAGGGATTTGCAGAGAAGAAAGAGAAGATGGAGAAGAGAAATGAAGTGATCGAATAGGGTATAGGGTTATGGGTAGTTTTGCTGTGAAGCGTGTGTAGCGACGGATGATGGAAATGTTGTAGCGAGCGTTGGATTTAGCTGGAGAAGATCTGAACGGCTCAGGGAGAGTTGAGTTGTTTTGGTGTTGAGCGGAGACATCAAGAGATGATGAGGAAGTCGGAGCGAGCGTAGGATGTGGCGAGTGAAGATCTTAACGGCTCGGGATGAGCGGGTTCGGATCCGGGTCGTGGGTAGCTCTAGCCCATGTCTTCCTTGTTGGGTTGCAACTGATTCGCGCGTGGGCTTTGGCTATCCTCTCCATAGATGCTCGTCTCCAATTCTTCTGCTCTTGGCTCCTCAGATTCTCCGAGCTTTATTTATTACCTAAAAACACAAAATTAATTAATACAAATATTTATTCTTGAAAACAAATAAAACACAGAATCTGGGATAATATCTGATTTCTAAGCGCAAAAGATGAGTAAAATGCCAATAAAAAGGTGTATAAATATGCACTATTTGGCACTCATCAAGTAATATTGATGCCAATTCCACACCGATTAGGTAATACTGCGGTGTATCGCCCTAGCCATAGAATAAGATATAAAGGAAGATAATTTTGGCCATGTAATATTGCGGTGTATCGCCCTAGCCTTAGAATACTGGATATTGTGTCGGACACATCTCATACCACACAAAGCACACAAGATATGCATGAATTTCACAACATAACGATTTGTAAAACAATAATGAATACAAGAGGGTTCGTTATCGATTCCCACCTCTTTTGATGACAAGCCTCGCCTACCTCGAGATGTTCAATCCACTGGATCATCCTTTGATTCGGTCGTTGTCAATAAAGACTAACTGTTAATCACACAATCGCTCTAATTATTAGCCAAAAGGCTCATACAAGGCTCATAACATAATCTCATACAATTCTCTAGTTATAGGCTAAGTAAACTATCTAATGGTTCTAAGCCCATTACTAGTTATATAACCTGGTAAGAAGTAATTTTGGAATAAAACAATATCTACTCATCCAATTGGGTCAAATTGGGTATCATCGGAAAGCCCTCGAAAAATCCTACAACTTTGTAGAAGGAACCAGAAGCTAATTCGGACCATAAGTGGTCCAAAAACCCAAAAATACTATTCCTTGCCCACGAATCATAACGGCCCGGCCCGCTGAACCGGCCCATTTACCCTGTCCATCCGACTCGCTCTGAAAAGTGAGTCAGTTAGTCTGACTCAAATGACTCGCTGAGTCAACCCAGTCAACTCGGTTCATCTTCTTCAACATTTCCTGAAATATTTCTAAGTGTTCAATTATGAAATGTTGTTCATGGGGTCAACTTCTAATGTCTCTACAGAATTCACTACAAATATAAAACGATCAATTGTTGGCACTATAGAATCAAGAGACTACGTTCTACAACCTCTGCCTACTGAACAAACGTCAATTCCTAGCCTAACCTATCTATACTTGCGAGTGTTACACACAGATTCAGTCGCGACTAACCATTTTAGATTGACGATATCTCACTCGTTATTTATCGGAATTGGACAAACTTTATATGTAAATAAACTAAACCCGGCGTACTACAATTAATGTTTATGGATCTACGTATAATTCTCATTCTAACATACCTAAACATATGTATAGAAATAGGGCAGAGAGCACACATTAATTCATATAAAAACATGGATTTTCATGCATCAAGAATATAATTGATTTCTAAGTATTTTCCAATTCTAAGGGATACCCAAACATTAAAAACATTAAAGGAATGGATTTTAAGTGTTACCTTGATTAGATAAAAGGTTTTTCATCATCAAACCGACTTCTTCATGATCATCACCATATCCATTAACAAAACTCATCATTAATTATTTCCTCAAGAACACCCAACAATATACACCAAGATTATTTTAACTCTACTATCCTCACCAAAATTTTGCAACATCTCTACTGTTTTACTCACCCTAACAATCTCTCATCTTCTTATCGACTCTTGCCAATGATTTCCTTATCAACTTACTACCAAGTTATCTCAATTAATATCCTACTCTCCAACTCTAGTTTGGCACTTATATTTCAAATGCACCCTTTCTTTTAAATCTCCCGGACATAACTATCCTTCCATGCATGACTCAGCTCAATTTCTTCTACGTCCAACAACACCAGCTTACCAAAGAAGAAGATAAACTCTTCAATCAAAATTTGTTTACCTTAAAAACTACAACCCACTTAAAGGTTTTACTATTCGGTATCTTAAAAACTACTAAGGGCTAACATATTACTACAAAGAGGTCCAGTTAAGTTGTGAAGGTCTGGTCAACGGTCAAATGGTCAAGATTCTCTGGTCAACGGTGTACGGTCGATGGCAGTTTGACTAACTTCTACTCCATCTTCCGAGTCACGTATCTTCTCCGTCCGATATCCGATTAACACTTTCTAGTAGTCCATTTCGCGTAACTTTTCGATTACTATCTAATGGTACTAAATTCATTTCCAAATTATTATTAGATTATTTTTATTAATTATTGTTCATATTTAATTAATCTGGTTATAGCGGTTAATTCGTCTCTTGATTACTGGTAGACCAGTCAAATAGCGTTGACGAGCTCGAGGGTCCTTGCACCAATCTAGTTTGCAACTAGGATGCACGAGAGTGTCGGGATTAGGTTTCCAAGTGTTGATGGTGGTTTTTAGTTCAGGGCTAAATTTGTAAAACCCTACATTTAATGTCTCGTCACTATGCAAAGAAACAGAGCCATGTAAAAGTGATGAGTGTTCAACCTCTTCACTGGCGCATTTATTGAGCAACATATATCCACCAGAGTGGTGCATGTAGCAACAATCCCAGATATTCTGTAAATTTCGGCACCCTGCCTATATTATTCAATTAATATAAGTTTATTTGAATGCTTTCTGTGCTATGTTCCCCGGTTGAACCCTTAATGTTGATATGGCATGACAATTTTTGTTCACTCGCAGCAGAGTAGCACGAATTTCCAAGTATCAAGGATAAGGTCCTTGCATAAAGTATTCAATCGGAAAGCATACTGCTCTCTGGCAATGAACTTAAAGAACTCTATGTCAACACATAGAATTCAATCAATTTTGTGATAATTCACAAGATTCGGATATTACCTTGACTAATTGGCAAAAATTAGGGTTTTGCGCGTTGCGCAGTATATTAGACCTTGCCTTTCGAAATTAAGCCTAGGCGAACTAGGTAATTAATCCGCCATGGATTAATAGGTGCAAAATCCTACCAAAAATCATAAAACAAGGAGCCGCGGAATGGGAGCAGCAACAAATGGAGGTGTGGCCATGCCATAAGCCAGCCGGCGCCACTTGCAATTGGACACACCCATGCTGCTCAACCGGCCCCCTTTCCATCGACCAATCAGGTCTCTTTAAACCCGCCACGGCGCGCTGGAAGTGTGGCCACGCCCTTGCTTGTTGGCCCCCTTTCCATCGACCAATCAAGTAGCTCTAAATGCGCCACACGCATTTAGAATGAGGCCGGGCCCATGTTGCTTGCCGGCCCCCTTCCCATCGACCAATCAGGTCGCTCTAAACTTACCACACGCACACTAGAAGTGTGGCCACACCCATGCTTGGTCGACCCCTCTTTTAATTGACCAATCAGGTCGTCCTAAACCTGCCACAACATCAAAAGAGACAAGGTTACGCCAATACGCTAATTGGCATGCCAAACATGCTAAACGTGCCACTTTACCACGGAAGCATGACGAACGTGGCAACATACCATAAATAGCTCACTTACGTGCCAACCCATCATATGTTCGTGGCCAACGCCATAACAGACTTCAATGTGGTTATCCTAACTAGAGACACGACCTTGCATGGTCGAAACCCTAATTTCCAGTGATGGCACAAATTATGCCACTTCGGGCCCACAACATGCCACGAGCCGTGCAGGACCCAGGAAACCATAATAAAGAAGCCATATCATAGCCACCAGTGGAAATCCTTACTCATGTGGCCGTTTCCACATGATAGCCTGGCTATGGTTCTTTCGGTATGGCTATGGAACCATTTGCACAAAACGTCGATGCGCCACGGCCACATGCCACATGTCGCATGCAATAATTAGGGTTTTGGCATACCAAAACCCTAATTCGGGCAAAGTTGCTACGCCAACCAAGCCAAGTAACGTTTCCCAGAGCATTGGGATTGTTGTGGCAACAGGGCCAATGTTGCCACGCCATATTTGGGTCTAACACCAATATGCTAAAACAGCTTCCACGGCTACGCCACTGGCATGTCGCTATGTCGTGGCTACGCTAGGCGCCACTATGCCAGTGGCGCCACTTTGCTATACAACAGGATGTGGCCATAATCAATGGTCATCCTTTCTCATAAGCTACAATCTCAGTCGTCCAAATTCGCCAAAGAATTGACAGGCCTGTGGCAAGTTTTAGGCGGCCATCCAAGGCAAGCCTAATAGCATCACATGCTATTTTCCTATGGCAAGTCTCTTGACTTTGACTTGCCACACGTAGCAATCTGCTGCACGTTTTTCATGAAAACACTCGAGACATCAAACATGTCACAAACTGGGGCATATACTCATCATGGTATTGGTCTGGCGGTTTATAGCGTGCGGCGTTCAATACGCCCGTTATAAGAAAGTGTCATAAAGCGGGACAATTAGTGGCGGCAAGAAGTAACGGGTGTAAACAGATCCAATTCCTTCATCATGGAAGCATGGGTTTCTGACGGTTATACGTTACTCCACTCTTCCATCACCCAATCGTTCCCACTTCCTACGAGACCAGGGTATGTTTAAATATGACTTGTATAAATAGGCTTGACCTATTTCCACAAAACAACAAGTTTTTGGTCGGCAACAACATAGTATCCAGAAATCACCAAGAACTGATAGCTTTTCACTCTGCAAGCCAGTTCCACTTTCTGATACAAGTCATAAAACAAGCCACATCTTCACAATTAACCATTCTGGTATCAACACTCTATTCGCTTCCCTCTCTAAGACCAACCCTTCTCCTTCACTTTGTGACCAAAGCAAGCCTGGAACGACCATTTCTTGGTTTAGGCCAGAATTGTACACATTGATCTTTCGAATCAAAAGTACTCCCGTGCAGTGCATTGTTTAGGGTTTAGATTTGTTTCCTATCCACACACCCAAAATTACCAAAATCAGCAGAAACAGTTTTCACCCACAAACAATTGGCGACCACAATGGGAGATTAATTTCTCGGTTGCAATATCAATTTTCAATTTTCAATTTCATTTTTTTCAATCCCAATTTCAAGATGTAGAGCTCAGGTCTGGGTCAACAACAAACCCTGATGCCACCGGCGCTGAGAACATCCTTGGTATCAACGTTCCTTCCAGTGACATCAATGTACCACCTGTCAGCATGATCAGCACCAGCGGCAAAAGAAACGTTCCTTCAGGCATCACACCTCCGATCACCAGAGCCAGAGCCGCTGCTGCCACCCCCAATATTTCTTCAAGCGTGACACCCCCAGTTGTAACCAGAGCCGCCTCCACTCCACCACCGGGACGAGAGACTGGAGGAGCCAGAGGAAGCCAACCTCCTCTTACCACTGTTGACTTGATGGAAAGATAAAAAGGTTCTCGTAAGGATCAGACAGACATTGCTACAACTCAGAAAGGCATACCTATTTTAACATCCGGCGCAAGCACTTCAGCAGGACGCGCCTTTATAGATGAGGAGGCTCGCGTTGCTCCTGAACGCCCAGTAGAAAGGAATCAGCAATCAAATTTCATCACACATGAATATCAGGAATGACTTCTCCAAAATCAAGGCAAAGAAAATCAGCAACCCTCCTGAGTTCACAGAGACCCTCTTCTCGTCATGAGCTACATGATTTCTGGGGACTCCATCCACAAAATCGTGCAGTCTATGATGAAACATTTATGTGAGATTCTGTATTTCTCCAAGGCGCAGCGTCAAGACATATTTTCATCCCTCAACCACACTGTATCAGGAAAACAACTGTTTCCAGCCAGGGAAGTCGTTCCCAAACTCCAACCTCTCCCTGGAAAGCACGATTGATAGATGGAACTGGGGACTCCTAACCACTATTCACTTGAAGGATGTCGAGTTTGACAGCACGCTGATTGACGTGGCCTCCGACTTCAACATTGTAACCGTCGAGACTCTGAGAGTTGCAAGGGAAAATCAAACAGAAGAAGCGTATTCTTTCCCGTTGTTGATGGTGGTTTTTATCTTAGGGTTAAAATCGTAAAACCTTGCATCTGACGTCACTCTGTAAGAAAACGGTGCCGTGAGTGCTAACCTCTCAACCGACATATTTGTTGAGCCATTCGATATATTTACATGAAATTTATCCAGACTGGCGAATGTAGCAACCATCCCAAACACTTTGTAAATTTCGGCACCTCGCCAATACAAGACTCACTGAGTACTTTCCTGTGCTATGTTCCCCGGCAGAACCCTTAATATCGGTATGGCATAACGGATTTATGTTCACTCGCAGCGGAGTAGCATGAACCTCCAAGTACCAAAGTTAAGGCCATCGCACGAAATGCTCAGAAAAAAAGCACACTGCATTCTGTAGATAAGGATTTTTGTGGCAGCATACAAAATCCAGCCAATTATTGTGATAACTCACAAAAATCTCATAAACCCGACTAATTTGCAAAATAAGGGTTTCACGCCCCGCGCAGTACACTAGACCCCATTGGTCGAAAAACTATGCTTAGCCAAACTAGGCAATTAAATCCGCCACAGTGCACTGGAAGTGTGGCCACGCCCTAGCTTGTCGGCCCCACTTCCCATCGACCAATCAGGTCGCTTTAAATCCACACTCACACAGAAGTGTAGCCATGCCCATGCCTGTCCGGACCTCTTACATTAACCAAACCAGGTTACTTTAAACTCGCCACCGTGTTGGAGAGAAGGAAACCGCGCCAGATGGCCGCAAAGCCAATTGGCTTCCCAAAAACGCACCAGCATGCCAAACGTACATACCAGGCACACATGCCAGATGCACATGCCAAATGCGCCAAACATGGCCACTCACCCCATGCGACATGCCATATAGGCTAATTAGGGTTTCGACAAGCTAAACCTTAATTTAGGCAAGATTTCCACACCAACGTGCCAAAATTTCAGTGGCTATGGCTACGCGCGCAACCGCGCTGAATGCATGCACGAGCCATGCCAGCCATGCCGCTAGCGCAAGTTAAAGGTGCCACTGCCAATTAGAGGTAGCCATGATCGACGGCTACCTTTCCTCTTGAGATACAATCTCAGCCTTCCAAGTTCGCCACCAAACTAACAGGCTTATGGCAACTTTTTGAGCGACCATGCCACCAAACCCTAAACTTTGGTCGCGACATCAAACCCTAAATTGGCCACAGCGCCAAGCCCTGACCTTGGCCATGCCTCCAAGCCCTATCCTTGGCCACGTCGCCAAGCCCTAACCTTGGCCATGCCGCCAAGCCTTAACTTTAGTCACGGAGCCAAATCTTAAACTTTGGCCATGCTACAACACCACGGCCATTGGCATGCCACCATGCCACAGCTACTAGCATGTCGTTATGCCACGGCCACTGACATGCCACCATGCCACAGCTACTGGCATGCCACCATGCCATAGCTACTAGCAAGTCGCTAGGCCACGGCCACTGGCATGCCACCATGCCACAGCTACTAGCATATTGCTATGCCACGGCCACTGGCATGCCTCCATGCCACAGCTACTAGAATGCCTCTATGCCACGACTACTAGCATGTCGCTATGCGGCCACTGGCATGCCACCATGCCACAGCTACTAGCATGCCGTTTGTCACGGCTACTAGCATGTCACTATGCTACGGCCACTGGCATGCCACCATTCCATAGCTATTAGCATGCCGCAGCTACGCCATTGGCATGCCACTACGCCACTGGCATGCCACTAGCTTCCGTTATGCCATGGCTCCACCAGGCGCTACTATGCCAATGGCGCCACTTCGCTGTACAACAAGATGCGGCCATAATCAATGGCCACTCTTCCTCATGAGATGTAATCTCATCCATCGAAATTCACCACCGAGCCGTTCAGCTCGTTACAAGTTTTAGGCGACTAGCCAAAACGAGCCTCGCTTCACATATGTTATTTACCTACGGCAAGCCTCTCAATTTTAAACTTGCCACACGTAGCAAAGTGCTACATATTTTCCACGAAAACACTCGAGACATCAAAACATGTCACAAACTGGGGATACTCATCGATTATTGGTCCGGCGGTTTACGGATGTGCGGCGTGCAATACGCCCTCATTACGAAAGTGTCATAAAGCGGGGCGGTTAGTAATGGCAAGAAGTAATGGTATAAACGTATCCTTCATTATGGAAACATAAATTCCAGGCGTTACCCGTTACTCCCTTCTTCCACCAGTCAATCGTTTCCACTTCCTAAGAAACCAGGGTACGTTTTGTTGCGACTTGTATAAATAGGTCTCACCTATTTTCCACCAAACAATAAGTTTTGGTCAGCAGAACAATACAACATCCAGAAATCATCTGAAAGATTTCCATTCAGCTAGCCAGTTCAACTTTCTGATACAAGTCACAAAACACCCACACTTCCAGAATCAACTATTCTGGTCTCAACACTTTCTTCGCTTCCCTCCCTAAGAACAACCCTTCACCTTCACTTTGTGACCGAAGCAATCCTGGAATGGCCATTTATTGGTTTAGGCCAGGATTGTACAGATTGATCTCTTGAATCAAAAGTACTCATGTGCAGTACATTATTTAGGTTTTAAATTTTTTTCTCACCCACACACCCAAAATTACCAAAATCGGCAGAAACCGTTTTGACCTACAAACAATTGGCGACCACAGTGGGAGATTAATATCTCGGTTGTAATTCCTATTTTAAAAAGATGGTCGGTCTTAGAACAAATTTCGTAAATCCAAGTTTCGTTCAGCACCTGGCGAATGGCGGCATCCCTCCTCCCAACGTTATACCTAATGGTGCAGCCAATGAAGAAATCCCAAGATTGGTCGAGTTGGCACGAGTCCATGAGATCCACACAAGGAACATGAACCTGATCATGAAGGAAGTAATAAACAACATACTCAGTTTTCTTGTCAGATTAATGTCAGATTGGAGCGGCTCACCTGTTCCAGAAATTCTAGCGCTGGGGACTGACACCCCGGATGGTCATCCTCAGATCAACAATTTCACCACCAACCAGAGGCCGGTGGACCAGGAAGCAGACTCTTTGGTAGAAAGCTTATGTGTACTTCTACACCTTTCAAAAGATCAGCGAGCAGAGACGTTTGCTGCAATCAAACAGCCATAGACGCACGATTGTCTCCTTCATAACCAGAGACTTCAAGAATCTCAGAGATGGCACAAAATGTTGAATCCTTGTCCGAGGTCTGTGCCCCGCCAACGATGATGCAGACAGAGTATGTGGACGTATCCAAGGAGAGCAAAAGGGAATGGCCATCTCCAATCACCAGAGCCAGAGCCGCTGACGCCACCCCCAACGTTTCTCAAGTGTGACGCCCCCGGTTGTCACCAGAGCTCCTGCCCACTCTCCATCAGGACGAGAGACTGGAGGAGCCAGAGGAAGCCAACCCCCTATTACCATTTTTGATTTGATGGAAAGACAAGAAGTTTTCGCTAAGGCTCAGACGGACATGGCTTCAACTCAGAAAGAGTACCTCAGCAGGACGCACCTTTATAGATGAACAAGCCCGTTTTGCTCCTGAACGTTCATTGGAGAGCAATCAGCAATCCAATTTCATCACACGTGAGGATCAGGAACGACTTCTTCAAAATCAAGGCAAAGGAAATCAGCAATCGTCTTGAGTTCACAGAGACTCTCTTCCCGTCAGGAGCTGCATGATTTCTGGGGACACCGTCCACAAAATCAAAAGCAGTTGTTTCCAGTCATGGAAGCCGTTCCCAAACCCCAACCTCTCCTGAACGATTGATGGATGGAACTGGGGACTCCTAACCGATGCTCACTTAAAGGATGTCGAGTTTGACAGCAGCTGATTGACGCGGCCTCCGACTTCAACATTGTAACCGTCAAGACTCTGAGAGTTGCAAGGGAAAATCAAACAAAAGAAACGTATTCTTTCCCATGAGGAGAAAACACGACTTGCCGACCAGCACTATTGGAGCCGCTTCAACGTCTCAACTCTAGAAGCCGCTCCGCTTCAACGTTTCACTCCAAGAGCCGCTTCAATGTTATCTCCAGAAGCCGCTCCGCTTCAATGTTATCTCCAGAAGCCGCTCCATTTCAATGTTTTGCTCCAAGAGCCGCTTCAACATTCTCTCCAGAAGTCGCCACTCCTCCCTGTCAAGGCTCGCGATCACAACCAGCCAAGGTTCGTAGTTTTGTCCACTTTTTGATCCATCTCTCCAAAGCCCGTGGTCATGGATAGTTTACTCGTTTACGCATCCATCCAATCCCTTTTCTTCCATGGACGCTCATGCAATTCCTGCCAACCCATTTTGTTTCCACGACAATGTAGTCTCTTCGGATCACATCTACTGCCAAGAACTGTTGCTACTCGTTTGTTGATACCAGCCAGAGTTTTACCATAAAAACAACCGCTACAAAGAAAACACGGTCAACCCAAAAGTCATAGCCACGACAAGGTCATCTACTCTTCAGAAGTGTAGCGTAAGGATATCATCATCTCTCCGCCCAGAAGGCGCCTGCAACACTTTACGAGGCCGCGGCGGATCCCAAGCCTACTCAAAGAAAACAACTTCATTAACCGCCGCGGATCCCAAGCCTGCTCATCACGGTCCATCCCCGACAACAATCAAGCATTCATGAGATAACTCCAGAAAAGCGGATGAAACATTTTTCTTGAATAGACAGAGGGAGCCACGATTAACGACATAACTCCCTCACTTCTACCTCTTCGTTATCCATAATGTTTTGTCCATGTGATATTCCAAGCATCCCAGCATCACATCCAGGAGAGTATGATAAGATTGTATCAAATCCCATAGGCGTGGGTTCAAGGCGATGCAATTAAAGTAGGATACACTTGGGGACTGAAGCCTCCTTCATGTTTAGAATCTTAAACGCAGTCACCACCTTACCAGTGAATGCAACAGGAGCACATCTTACATGAGAAAATAGGTTCAGGATAATTACACATGGGGACTACCAGAATGGGATGCCTTCACTGCCCTCAACCAGGTTATTTCCGATTTCAACATCGTCACTGTTAAAGTTTTACGAGCCGCAAGAATTTCTCAACATGAAGCCGTACACGCGCATCAAAGACCCCAAAAGTACGCCACAGAGATACATTCACATATCCGGCCACGCCATCGGATCTAACATAAGTATAAATGGGGATTCCTCACCGCATCCCATTCCATGCAAGATTCAGAAGATGGTTCAAAGGATGTCGCTTGGAACGAAGTCCTTAAAGACTTGATAGCAGCACATCGGCAATGGAACGCTCTCAGCTCGTCTACTTCACCCAATGGCTCCAGAAGATTTCGACCATGCAAGCATCCACAACATATCATCATCGCAATCAGAAATTCCAGGCACCAGATAACCTAAAGTCAAGGAGGGACCAACAACGCAACCACAATCTCCAAGATACTCATTCTTCTGGAGTTAGAACCTTATTACACATTCTGGAGAAGATCGATGGTACTGTTGGGTGGCTACATGCGAGAGCACCTACCCCGAGTTCTCCTGGCTCGCCTTGCTGCTGATTATAATTATTGGAGATTGCTTTTTCGTCGTTAATGCTCGCTCTACTACCGCTAAAAAACAACGAAGAGGAGCCAAACTCTGCAAACAAAAGTACAGATCCGGACGAGCAACAAAAAACAGAAGAGGGTCGATACCCCTTTTCATACGAACAGAGTTTCTAGGGTTTGAATAGAAGAAGGATTCCTCCTTGCTCCATGAACGGGAATAGATGACTGGGCACACCACACTCATGCTCCATAGTCGAACAAGTAGTGTGCCAATATCTCCGCTCCATGACCGAACCAGCAGCGCGCCAGTACGAGGAACGCCAGTCACTCAACCTACAACGCTTCATGGTACCAGCACTCCGTGGTCAATCCAACTCTCTATGGCTCCAACACTCCGTGGTCAAGCCAACTCTCCAACACTCCAGCATTTCGTGATCCAGCCAGCAAAATTTCCAAGTGCCATTACACCGTTCCACGGACTGAAGCCATCAGCGCCACTATCACCAATTATAGAAGCACCTTTCCTCATAATTCTTTCGAACATATCATGTTGCTCTCGTGACCAAGGCAGCGTGTATTTCTTCTTCCTCAGACAAGACAATATCAAATTTCCAAATTATTGGAAGACTCAACAGAACGGATACGCTTTCCAAAGAAATAGTCATTTCACCCCATCTACATATAGCCGTGTGAGTTTCCGGACACCATATGGAGATGAAAGTAATCAAGCCTGCAGCGTCTTTCCTAATTTGAAGTGTTGCAGAAGCCATGACAGCATTCACGATTTGCGCCCCAGTCAGATTAGCTCTTACGTGGTCTCGGCTCATCATGAACTTCATCCATAAGAGCGCAATGGACTATGACAGATTTTATGAGAGAATCCAGATACTCTTTCTTCTGAAGACAAAACCTCATTATACACCCTGGAGTGACTGATTGAACTTCTCCATCATTCTCTGAATTAGTCAGAAGAGTTGTCACGAATTTGGGATGGGTCCTTGTAATCATAGCAGATTTCGTAAAAAAAAAAACTCATCATCTGTGTTCGGCTTGGAGTTGTTGGCACTTCTCGACGCGGCGGCGGAACTGCTTTCAGGTGACATCTTAAAAAAATTCCTTATGCTTTTGAAGTACCTACAACAAAGAAAAACAGAAAAGTCACTACTCTGGAGAAAACTGTGCATGAAAGTCTTTTCAATGTACGATGACCAAAAATCCACGGCAAGTTTTCTACGGGAGACTTTTATTTTGGCCGCAAGTCATAGCACGCATAGCCAAAGGAGTGGGGACTGATGCTCGTTTCGACAAGCCATATTTACAGCGGGAAACATGCCCTAGCCAAAACTGCGTCTCGCCACAGGAAGTACGCCAAAAGAGAGAATGTGCTCCACAGAAATTTTGCTCATGGCCACGGAAGGAAAAGGAATCCCTAAAACTAGGTTTTTCATGGAAAGGGGATCAATGGCGGCCACTCGCCTGTGCATATCTATTTTTCATAATAATTGGCTTCATTTCTATTAATGTGGTGGCTAAAATTACTACAATACTGCTACCAGAGAAGAATCATTCATGTGGAAGTATTTTTACGAGTTTATGGAAGATATGCCTATGGCTAAGGTTTACACCAACAATAAAAGAGCAAACAAAAGAAGAAACACGGAGATACATACCTGAAATGTGCCCGCCTGCTTTATTGCTACCACTCTAACGCTAGCACCAAGACGCAGAAACAAAGCCAATAATACGAGGTAAAGAGGATAGGTGACGCTGCATAGCACTTTTTGGAGTTTGAATGGAGGAAAATTTCTTGTTTTGGGCTATACATGGGAAGAGGAAACGGGACCCACGCTGGCAAAGCTCCATGGCGCCAACAGGCCGCGGCCAAGCTAGCATTAACAACCCGCATCCCAGCCAGCGCCAACAAGCCACTCCTAGCGCCAACAGTCCACGCCCTAACTAGCGGCGCCATCGATCATGCCCTAGTCAGCCCAAGCGGCGCCATCTTAGTCGTTCAAAGCAGCTCCATCTTCACTAGCCAAAACATCGCCATCTTAGCCGTTCAAAGAAGCGCCATCTTCACTAGCCAAAGCAGCGCCATCTCCGCCGTTCAAAGCAGCGCCATCTTATCCGTCCAAAACGGCGTCATTCACCTTTCCATAAATCAGGAGCCAGCCGTGTCATCTCTGCTTCTCTGTGATATGGCCAACTAGATGACATCCATCGCTTTACGGACATAACCAACCAGCGCCCGTCCCGCGGACCAAATTGCAATGTCACCTCTGCCGATCAATAGTCAAATCTGCAGCGCGGATGCCAATGCCCCGTGGCCAAGCCAAATTTATGCAAAACCGCCAATACAAGGATCACGGATTCCTCATGCCTTCCACCAAAGGTTAGTTGAATTCCCTTGGCAATCTCTTCACGTCTTGCTCTTTCGATTTTACTCTTATATGTCACCATCTCATGCTTACCTCGCAACAATGCCACTGTTACGTGCTAAGCAGTGGACTTAATGTTGATGGTGGTTTTTAACTTAGGGTTAAAATCATAAAACCTTGCATCTGACATCACTCTGCAAGAAAACGGTGTCGTGAGTGCTAACCTCTCCACCGGCATATTTATTGATCCATTCGATATATTTACATGAAATTTATCCAGACTGGCGAATGTAGCAACCATCCCAAACACTCTGTAAATTTCGGCACCTCACTAATACAAGACTCACTGAGTACTTTCCTATGCTATGTTCCCCGGCAGAACCCTTAATATCGTTATGGCATGATGGATTTATGTTCACTCGCAGCGGAGTAGCATGAACCTCCAAGTACCAAAGTTAAGGCTATCGCACGAAATGCTCAAACGGAAAGCACACTACATTCTGTAGATAAGGAATTTTGTGGCAGCATACAAAATCCAGCCAATTATTGTGATAACTCACAAAAAGCTCATAAACCCGACTAATTTGCAAAATTAGGGTTTCGCGCCCCACGCAGTACACTAGACCCCATTGGTCGAAAAACTATGCTTATCCAAACTAGGCAATTAAATCCTCCACAGCACACTAGAAGTGTGGCCACGCCCTAGCTTGCCGGCCTCACTTCCCATCGACCAATCAGGTCGCTTTAAATCCGCCACACTCACACAGAAGTGTAGCCACGCCCATGCCTGGCCGGCCCTCTTACATTAACCAAACCAGGTTACTTTAAACTTGCCACAGTGTTGAAGAGAAGGAAACCGCGCCAGATGGCCGCAAAGCCAATTGGCTTCCCAAAAATGCACCAGCATGCCAAGCAGCATGCAAAACATGCCAAACGCACATACCAAGCACACATGCCAGATGCACATGCCAAACGCGCCAAACATGGCCACTCACCCCATGCGACATGCCATATAGGCTAATTAGGGTTTCGAAAAGCTAAACCCTAATTTAGGCAAGATTTCCACACCAACGTGCCAAAATTTCAAGGGCTATGGCTACGCGCACAACCGCGCCGAAGGCATGCACGAGCCATGCTTGCCATGCCGCGATGCCGCTAGCGCAAGTTAAAGGCGTCACTGCCAATTAAAGGTAGCCATAATCGACGGCTACCTTTTCTCCTGAGATGCAATCTCAGCCATCCAAGTTCGCCGCCAAACTAACATGCTTGTGGAAACTTTTTGAGCGACCATGCCGTCAAACCATAAACTTTGGCCGTGGCATCAAACCCTAAATTAGCCACGGCGCCAAGCCCTGACCTTGGCCATGTCGCCAAGCCCTAGCCTTGGCCATTCCACCAAGCCTTAACTTTAGTCACGGAGCCAAATCTTAAACTTTGGCCATGCTACAACACCATGGCCACTGACCATGCCACAGTTACTGGCATGCCACCATGCCACAACTACTAGCATGTCGCTAGGCCACGGCCACTGGCATGCCACCATGCCACAGCTACTAGAATGTCGCTATGCCACGGCCACTGGCATGCCACCATGCCACAGCTACTGGCATGCCACCATGCCACAACTACTAGCATGTCGCTAGGCCACGGTCACTGGCATGCCACCATGCCACAGCTACTATCATGTCGCTATGCCACGGCCACTGGCAGGCCACCATGCCACAGCTACTAACATGCCGATATGCCACGGCTACTAGCATGTCGCTATGCCACGGCCACTGGCAAGCCACCATGCCACAGATACTAGCATGTCGCTATGCCACGGCTACTAGCATGTCACTATGCCACGACCACTGGCATGCCACCATGCCACATCTATGCCAATGGCATGCTACTACTCCATGGCTACGCCAGTGGCATGCCACTAGCATGCCGTTATGTCATGGCTCCACCAGGAGCTACTATGCCAATGGCGCCACTTCGCTATGCAACAAGATGCGGGCATAATCAATGGCCACTCTTCCTCATGAGATGTAATCTCAGCCATCGAAATTCGCCACCGAGCCGTTCAGCTCGTGACAAGTTTTAGGCGACTAGCCAAAACGAGCCTAGCATCACATATGCTATTTACCTACGGCAAGCCTCTCAATTTTAAACTTTCCACACGTAGCAAAGTGCTACATGTTTTCCACGAAAACACTCGAGACATCAAAACATGTCACAAACTGGGGGATACTCATCAGGGTATTGGTCTGGCGGTTTACAGCGTGCGGCGTGCAATACGCCCGTTACAGAAAGTGTCATAAAGCGGGGCGGTTAGTAATGGCAAGAAGTAATGGTGTAAACGTATCCTTTATTATGGAAACATAAATTCCAGGCGTTACCCGTTACTCCCTTCTTCCACCACACAATCGTTTCCACTTCCTAAGAGACCAGGGTACGTTTTGTTGCGACTTGTATAAATAGGTCTCACCTATTTTCCACCAAACAACAAGTTTTGGTCAGGAGAACAATATAACATCTAGAAATCATCTGATAGCTTTCCATTCAGCTAGCCATTTCAACTTTCTGATACAAGTCACGAAACACCCACACTTCCAGAATCAACTATTCTGGTCTCAACACTTTCTTCGCTTCCCTCCCTAAGACCAACCCTTTTCCTTCACTTTGTGACCGAAGCAAGCCTGGAACGGCCATTTCTTTGTTTAGGCCAGGATTGTACAGATTGATCTCTCGAATCAAAAGTACTCCCGTGCAGTATATTGTTTAGGGTTTAAATTTGTTTCTCACCCACACACCCAAAATTACTAAAATCGGCAGAAACCCTTTTCACCCACAAACACCCGTGAGGAGAAAAACAAGACTTGCCGACCAATACTATTTGTGTGCCGTATTCCCATATGCCATATCGAATCAGCTCGTTTTTCGAAGCCAAAGGTTAATGGCGCCCTCACTGGAGTTCTCTCCAGGAGCCTCTTCGACGTTTCTCTCCAGGAGCTGCTTCAAAGTTCTCTCCAGATGTCGCTCCGCCTCGATGTTCGCTCCAACAGCCGCTTTGCTTCAGCGTTCTGCTCCATAAGCTTCAACGTCCTCTCCAGGAGCCAAAGCCCATTCAACGCCTCCTTCCTTCCAAGGATCGTGTCGTAGCCGCCACTTCTTCCTGCCAAGGATCGTGCCGTAGCCGCCACACTTCCTCCTTCCAAGGTTCGTGCCCGTAGCCACCACACTCCTCCCTGTCAAGGATCGTGATCGCAGCCATCCAAGGTTCATAGTTGTGGCCACCTTTTGTTTCATCCCATCAAAGACCTGGGGACTTTTGTCCGTCTATCAACCTGTTATCATCCTGATATCATCACTAACACCTGATGTTGCTCACTCATGGGGGAGCCTAAAATACCCAAAGCCCAATCATCCGAGAAGGACATGCCTAGCGGAGACAGAGCTAAATAACTATCCTTAAACTAAATGTTTTATATCTATTAGGCATATCCAATAAATTTTAAATATCTTAATGTTGAGACGTGCAAATTCCTTAACAACACTAATGTGTTGTCAGGCATACTGCCTCAACATGTTCTCCTCTTAGTGTTGAGACGTACAAATTTCTCAACACTCACCACTGTGTTGTTGGGAATCAACACATCCTTTTCTCTTAGTGTTGAGACGTACAAATTCCTCAACACTCACCACTGTATTTCCGAGCATCAACACATCCTTTTCTCTTAGTGTTGAGACGTACAAATTCCTCAACACTCACCATTGTTTTGCCGGGAATCAACACATCCTTTTCTCTTAGTGTTGAGACGTACAAATTCCTCAACACTCACCACTGTGTTGTCGGGCATCAACACATCCTTTTCTCTTAGTGTTGAGACGTACAAATTCCTAAACACTCACCACTGTGTTGCCGAGCATCTACACATCCTTTTCTCTTAGTGTTGAGACGTGCAAATTCCTCAACACTCACCACTGTGTTGTCGGGCATCAACACATCCTTTTCTATTAGTGTTGAGACGTACAAATTCCTCAACACCCACCACTGTGTTGCCGGGAATCAACACATCCTTTTCTCTTAGTGTTGAGACGTACAAATTCCTCAACATTCACCACTGTGTTGACGAGCATCAACACATCCTTTTCTCTTAGTGTTGAGACGTACAAATTCCTCAACACTCACCACTGTGTTGCCGAGCATCGACATATCCTTTTCTCTTAGTGTTGAGACGTACAAATTCCTCAACACTCACCGCTGTATTGCCGGGCATCAACACATCCTTTTCTCTTAGTGTTGAGACGTACAAATTCCTCAACAATCACCAATGTGTTGTCGGGCATCAACACATCCTTTTCTCTTAGTGTTGAGACGTGCAAATTCCTCAACACTCACCACTATGTTGCCGGGCATCAACACATCCTTTCTCTTAGTGTTGAGACGTGCAAATTCCTCAACACTCACCACTGTGTTGCCGGGCATCAACATATCCTTTTCTCTTAGTGTTGAGACGTGCAAATTCCTCAACACTCACTACTGTGTTGCCAGGCAAACTGCCTCAACATATTTTTCCTCTTAGTGTTGAGACATTCAAATTCCTCAACATTCATCACTGTGTTGCCAGTAAAACTGCCTTAACACTTCTCTCCTTTTAGTGTTGAGACGTATAAATTCCTCAACATTCACTACTATGTTGTCATTCATACTGCCTCAATACATTATAGTGTTGACGGCTCCACCACCTCAACACTCATCTTTGTATTCAAGGCTCGCTGCACAAACAATACATGGCACTAGTACTCCGTGGCCAAGACAGAAGTGCGCCAGCACAAAGATTGCAGACTGCTCATGCCTCTTGCCAAAGGTCAATCGAATTTTCCTTGTAATCTTCTCATGTCTTTCCCTTTCGATTTTTTATCCTTTTCTGTCACCATCTCATGCTTACCCCATAAAAATGCCACTGTTACATGCTAAGCAGTGGACTTAATGTTGATGGTGGTTTTTAGTTCAGGGCTAAATTTTTAAAACCCTACATTTAATGTGTCGTCACTCTGCAAAGAAACAGATCCATGCAAAAGTGATGAGTGTCCAACCTCTTTACTAGCGCATTTATTGAGCAACATATATCCACTAGAATGGTGCATGTAGCAACAATCCCAGGTATTCTGTAAATTTTGGCACCCTGGCTATATTATTCAATTAATATAAGTTTCTTTGAATGATTTCTGTGCTATGTTCCCCGGCTGAACCCTTAATGTTGATATGGCATGACAATTTGTGTTCACTCGCAGCACAGTAACACGAATTTCCAAGTATCAAGGATAAGGTCCTTGCATAAAGTATTCAATCGGAAAGCATACTACTCTCTGGCAATGAACTAAAAGAACTCTGTGTCAACACATCGGATTCAATCAATTTTGTGATAATTCACAAGATTCAGATATTACCCTAACTAATTTGCAAAAATTAGGGTTTTGCGCCCTGCGCAGTATATTAGACCTTGCCTGTCGAAATTAAGCCTAGGCGAACTAGGTAATTAATCCGCCATGGATTAGTAGGTGCAAAATCCTACCCAAAATCATAAAACAAGGAGCCGCGGAATGAGAGCAGCAACAAAGGGAGGTGTGGCCATGCCATAGGCCAGTCAGCGAGTATTCAAAATCATTCATCGGTCCTACTCGGTTGGGGAGCTTGGAGCGAGGAGCAATAACTTCGGACTTGGAAATCGCTAAAACTCGGCCTAATACTCGAAACCTTTTTATTAGAGACTTATGTATTGTTGTTCATGAGTCATATAATCAAGTGTAATATTGTATTACTGAACCTATTTATAACGTTTTTAGAGGTTTTTCCGTTTAATAACTCTCATTCGAGGGGTTACAAATTTTTTGTTTTATAATTTGGGTGCATGAAAGGCCAACTCGGAAAAATCGCCAACTCATTTTGCTGAAAAATCAGTACAAATCGGCATAACGGCCGACTTAATTTCTAAAAATCAGAAATAACTTGGAATCGGAAATCGCCTCGGTCATATAGCTTGTAGCGATAACTCGGAGAGCACTCGGCCTGGAGAGCGATTTTAACTACACTAGTGTTTATGGGTGAAAACTATTCCTGCCGGATTTGGTAATTTGGCGTGTGTGGATGAGGAATGAATCTAAACCCTAAACAAATGCACTACGCGGTGAGTGCTTGTAGATTCGGAAATCAATCTGTGCAAGTCCGGCCTAAACCAAGAAATGGCCGTTCCAAACCTGTTTCGGTCACAAAGTAAAGGAGATGGGGTTGATCTTAGGGAGGGAAGCGAAGAAGGTGTTGAGATTGTGAAGGTGTTGGCTTGCTTATGACTTGTAAATGTAAAGGTGAGCAGGCTTACGATTGATGCAAGCAGGCTCTGGGTGTTTGAATACGTTTTGTATTAACACTTGGTTTCTGTCTCGTCTGGACTTATATTGTTTTTATCCTCTCCTATTTTTCTCTTATTTTTTTGAAAATAGGTAGGAGAATCTATTTATACAAGTCATTTGAGCCTTATTCACGTCTCTCGTGGGAAGTGGAGGAAGTGGAGTGATGGAGGTGTGTGTTGCTGTTACACGACCAGTCTTGCCCACTTCTCCTGTCATCTCTAACCGTCCATGACTTCCTGACACGTTCTTGTGATGGCGCGTTGCACGCTGCACGTTGTAAACCGCCAGACCAATACCCTAGTATGTATCCCCCAATTTGTGACATTATTGATGTCTGGAATATGTGGATCGTGGATCCACAAAAGGTAGCATGTAATGCTAAATTGAATAACTGCGTTATTCAGGAAGTTGATACTTGTGAAGTATCATGTGTATTTTATGCAGGTACTGCATCCTGGTGTGGTAGAGTGATGGGTGGTGATTACCATGACGCCTCATTGACCAATTAACTCCTGACCAGGGTTGTATAACCAAGCCGGTGAAGTTGGACGGACGAGATGATCTTTGAGACACTCATCTGCGACCGTTGATGGAATTAGGGTTTTTGAAGAGGTGCGCAAGCATCACTCTTCAGCTTGGTCGAAACCAAGCATGGGATATAATTTTGACAAGGCCGACCGTGCATGTGTGTAGACAACATGAAGGTGTAGGCGCCTATACCCATTACCTCACGAAAGTATGATCTGGGCCACTCAATTCGTCCGGTGAAGTTGAATGGTCGAGATCAATTTGTGACAGAAAACCAGTGCCGCAATAGCCGCGCGTCATGCCCACTTCGGGCGCACGTTCCAAGGTGAACAATCTTGGTCGGTCTTGGCCGATCGGTCTGGTGTGAAGGTGGTAGGCTGGTGTTCATGCCTATACCTGAATATCCCATGAAAACGTGATCTGAGCCATCCAAATCGTCCGGCGAAGTTGAGCGGTCGAGATCAGTTTGCGGTTTGGGAGGTGTGATGTCGCTAGTTTGGGCGCGCGTCTTGGAATAACCAGGCATGATATGCCTTGGCCGATCGGGTGAGGGGATAGATGGGTCCACGGTGGTCATGCTTGTATGACCGGACCTGCTTAATCTAATCTTGGACCCTCCATTCGTGCCGGAGAAGATGGACGCTCGTGATGCTCAAAACCCTAATTTTGGGTTTCAAGGCCGTGTGACCATGCTTTATTCGGCGTACGAATTGGGATAACCAACCATGGTTGGTCCTGACCGATTGGTCAGGTATGTAGGCGAGCCCACGGTGATTGTGTTGACATGCTCTGGGCCCTTTGAATCTACATCTACACCCTCCATCTATACTTGCGAAGATGGATGGTTGAGACTGTTTTGCGATACATGTAATATGCCGCAAACCCTAATTTAGGGTTTTCTGCCCATACGCTCTGGTTTGGACATTTTGGCAAGCTAGGCAAATCTCTGGGGAGGCCGACCATGCGGGATCCGCGTTGGTTCGGCAGTGGATATTCCATACCTGCTTGGGGGTGATGGAATTGATCTAGGTCATCCAATCATGCTTGTGGAGTTGGATGATCAGATCATATCCGGATCGATACAGTCAGTCCGGATGCTCAATCGGGCTAGTATAACACACCGAGAGGGGCTCAATCGGGCTAGTATAACACACCGAGAGTCAGCCTGTACGGGTATTTCGTACATGGTTTCATTATAATTCTTGGAGGTTCGTGTTGCTCTGTAAGAGCAACACTTAGTCGTCATGCCGCACTGATAATGAGTACAGGAAATACAAGGATGATTGCGCATTAATTAATAATGCTAGAAATTCACAGGGTATATGGAATTGTTGCTACATGCTCCAACCTGGATGAATTTCATGTATTCACAGAATGGGATTGTTGCCACATGCTCCATTCTAGGTGAATTAGTAAAGTGAAGGAGTATCCAACACTTATTAATGGCTTTATCTTTTACAAGATGTCAGCGCATGATTTTCTGGTTTTTACAATTTTAACCTTAAATGAAAATCCACCATCAACATTAAGTCCCATGCCTAGCACATAATGGTTACACTATTGTGGGGTAGGCATGAGATGGTGACAGTTAAAGACAAAGCTTATGAGACAAAGTTAGATGTTACCAGGAGAGACGGGTCATCCTGTCCTTGGAGCATGTCACGTTCAAGAGGCGTCCAGGAGAGTGTTCCCCTAGCATGATGTCGGTTTTGCCTCGCTTCGATGGATCGTTACGCTGTTTCGTTCGTGGGGCTCTGCACCTTCTTGATCGAACGTGGGCTTGATGTGCCTGTTTTGGTTAATCGTGGCTCCGCTGCGTCTGCTTGATCGAACGTGGGACCCGATGTAATCATGCTTGATTCGAACATGGGCAGATGTGCATGCTTCGAACAAACGCGGGACCACTGTGTACATGTTTCAAATGTCGACCAGGTACTGCGCCTACTTTGACCGTACGGTTGATGTAATTGCTCGAGTGTCATCTTGCTACTTTGACCAAACACCGACCCAGCTAGCTTGACTAAACACCGGACTTGATGCTTTGACCAAACACCGGCCTTGCTGTTTGCTTTGTTCGAACGTGGGACCCGATGTGAGCAAGCTTGCTTTTTTTTAAAAATGAACCTTGTGTGCTCAAATGTAAATGTGGGTCCTATAGAAAGCGTTGAAGCAGCTTCTGGAGTAGGCCCGGGAGAGCGTTGAAGTGTTGGAGCTGAAACGCCTTCTTCTGGAGAGAGAGCTTTGATTGGGGACGGATGTGTCTTCTTCGAC
The DNA here is from genome assembly GCA_023531295.1 of Papaver armeniacum. Classification (NCBI taxonomy): domain Eukaryota; kingdom Viridiplantae; phylum Streptophyta; class Magnoliopsida; order Ranunculales; family Papaveraceae; genus Papaver; species Papaver armeniacum. The sequence continues at coordinate 46,636 of JAJJWW010018041.1, read as the reverse complement.
CAATATGGGGCTAGGATCAAGTGGGACCCGTCGCGTGCCTGACTGAACGTCGACCTCGTGTTTCGACTGAAAACTGGCCCTGCTGCGTGCGCCTGTTTTATTCGAATACCAGCCTTGTGACTTTGATCAATACCAGACTTGAAACTTGAGCAATACCGGACTTGTGACTTGATCAATACCAGACTTGAAACTTGAGCAATACCGGACTTGTGACTTGATCAACACCGGACTTGAAACTTGAGCAATACCGGACTTGAGACTTGATCAATACCGGTGTTTGGACCCAATACCAGCCTTGTGTACTCCAACGTGAATGTGTGTTTTGTCGTGTGTGACTACACATCTCACGCGTTTGTATACAAGTACTGACTCATGTCTTTTATTGTAGAATGAAGAAAAGAACTCCTGTTGAGATGTCTTCTGGGGATAAAGCTGGTGCCAAGTCAGGAGGTGTTGACAGCTTCAAAGATATGCCGAACATTGATGATGAGTTGCTCACCGCGCCTTTCCAACTATATGAAAATATCCGGTCCACAGGATAACCCTCCTCCTATCGACTTCAGGGTTTTTCATGCTCCGCTGGGTCCTCATGAAGGATGGATGAGACGTATGTTGAGCAATGAGTACATCAAAGATAACTTGACCAGAGCGCAGATTATTGATGTAACTTGAGTGTTGAAACGACTCGAGAGGATGTTAAAGTGGCTTCTGGTGCGAACGTTGAGGTGGATCCTGGAGAGATTGTCGAAGCAGGATTCTGAAGCGGGTCCCGGAGAGAGCATTGAGGCGGTTCTTGAATATACCATTGAAGTAGCTTCTGCTGGAGGGAGCGTTGAAGTGGCTTCCTCTTCAGTTCGATTTACCCTTGCGAATTCCATGATTCTTGACTGACCATCTTTCTCGTGTTGAAGAAGTCCTTGACTGACGGTGAAGGAACTTCATGCTGAGCCTCAGTCCCCAAGCGTGGTTTACATGGTTTGTTCGTAGTGGTTGTTGTCGAGCCAGGTATGGAATATCTTGGACGTTGTTTCATCATTGTGGGAGTCGTGCATGTGGTACTGGAGTTGGAGTTGGCGGACGCGCAGGATGTTGTATCTCGGTAGTTTTCCTCTTGGTGCTTCAGGGAACTGCTTGCAGAAGGCTGAAGGTTGTATCGCATGTTGGTTAGATATATGTCCCTACGAACATTATGAGGCTCTTCATTACCGGCAGGCCTGGTTCTTTCTATTAGGGCATATGTTGTTGTAGATGAGCATTCAACAGCTCCAGAGGATGACCAAAAGCGCAGATTCTCCAATATAGCATGATAGACAGGTACCACCGTCTGATAAAGTGACTCGCCCAAATCTTTTTCGACCACTGCCTGATAGAGTGACTCGCCCAGATCTTGCTCGATATGATACGTGGACATCGTTATCTTCTTGAGGCTGTTCCCTTGAGGTATCGACTCCAGTGGAAGATTGCCAGAGCGTTGATACGTTGCACCGGCATTCTTTAAACTAAATGGCAGTATGGTATAATAAAAAAAAAATTCCGAGAGGAGTTCGAAAAGCTATCTTACTTGCGTCATGCTCGTACATCCTTATCTGGTTGTAGCCGCTACATCCATCCATGGAGGAGAACATGCCGTGTCCGCTAGTTGCATCTACTAACATGTCTATGTTAGGTAGAGGAGGATCGTTTTTGAGCAAAGACTGTTCAAGTCTCTCGAAGTCTATGCAAAGACTCGATCTATCCATTTTCCTCGTGTCTGAACTACAACTGTTTAACCGACTTGGATCCAGGTATGACATGTAGATGATGGGTGACCAATTTTCATCTAAATCCGGCATTTCTTCATATCTCCAAGCGAATATGTCCTAGTACTCTTTGAGAAGTTCCACGAGCTTTGTGCGTTTATCCGTACACAAGGTTGAGCTGATGGAGATATGCCTAGGAGATTCCTCAACGATTTCAATCTCATCAGTTGTGGAGTTGGTGCCATCTTGCAGCTGTTGTGGAGCATCTAGCACTTGTTCTTGTGGTTCGTTGTTGTTGTGTCATTCAATTGGGTGGAGAGACTGGGTAACAGTCTCCCTTGCTAATTGATAATGGCAGTGTAGGTATACCATTTTCCCATTCTGGTCACGACTCGCCACAAAAGTTCGTTCCCTCTTCGTGTGAACGTGGGTCGTGGCTTCACAGGATGGAGAAGAATGCTTCGTCAGCAAAGATGCATCGTGGGTTTTAGCCCTCAATGATGCAAGCCGGTCTTCTTCCTGAATTGACGCCCACGTAGGGAGTGGGACGCAACGAACTTGTCTGATTCTTTCCGCGGAGCTTCTCCCGTATGTGCTGGTTTGGTTTCCCTCGAAGTCCGTCATTGTGGTAGGCTTCCGTACGACCTTTCTTGGGAGAACCTTGGATGTCCTGAGAGTCTTGAGAGTAATCACATTCGAAGACGCTCATGTGTAGATAAGGGCCGTCTTGAACTCTGAATCCTTGATGCGTGCGGTGACATGTAGGGCACGGTCGTGACCTTCCTCTGGTTGATTGCAGCAAACGTCTCCGCGCGCTGATTCTTCGAGAGGTGTGAAAGTTCGCATAAACTTTCCACTAGAGAAACCACTTCCCCGATCCACCGGCCTCTGGTTCATAGTGAAACTATTGACTTGAGGAAGATCGTTGTGAGGATCGACCCCAGTGTAGGAGTATCCATGACAGGACCGCTCATATCTGATGTCGCTTCTTTGATCAGGTCCATGGAGGTCCGCGCCGCTGAAGTACCTTCTCCGGTGCATTGAATTTGCTCCAGGGGCTGTCGCGGCTCTTATGGCAATCGATCAGTTAATGTTTTAAGGAAAGTGAGTACCTCTTTCTGAGTTGCGGCCATATCCTTTTGAGTCTTAGCAAGAATCTCATGCTTCTCCATCAAGTCTGCAATGGTAATGGGCGATGGTCCTCCTATCGTCCCTCCGGCTCCTCGTCCTGATGAAGGAGTGAAAGTTTTTGCTATGGTGACCACTGGAGGCGTTACACTTGAGGAGATGCCGGGATTCGCGGCTGCTCTGGCTCTAGTGATGGGAGGCGTTACACTTACTGGAATGTCTCCTGCTCCACTAGTGTTGGTGATAGAAGTAACGGCTCCTCGAGATGTATTGACTACGGTAGCTCCACTGACAGGTATATCGACACCGGGAGTGTTATCCATACTAGCTCCATTAGAATTGATTGTTGATCCAGACCTGAGTTCCACCATTTTGAAATAAACTGTTGATTGAATTGGCCCCAATATCTCCCATTTTTGAAATTGATAAAATTGAATCGAATTTGAAGAAATTGACTTTACAACCGAGAGATTAACCTCCCGCTGTGGTCGCCAATTGTTTATGGGTGAAAACTATTCCTGCCGGATTTGGTAATTTGGCGTGTGTGGATGAGGAATGAATCTAAACCCTAAACAAATGCATCACGCGGTGAGTGCTTGTAGATTCGAAATCAATGCATGCAAGTCCGGCCTAAACCAATAAATGGCCATTCCAGACTTGTTTCGGTCACAAAGTGAAGGAGATGGGGTTGATCTTAGGGAGGAAGCGAAGAAGGTGTTGAGATTGTGAAGGTGTTGGCTTGCTTATGACTTGTAACAGAAAGGTGAGCAGGCTTACGATTGATGCAAGCAGGATCTGGGTGTTTGAATACGTTTTGTATTAACACTTGGTTTCTGTCTCGTCTGGACTTGTATTGTTTTTCTCCTCTCCTGTTTTTCTCTTGTTTTTTTGAAAATAGGTAGGAGAATCTATTTATACAAGTCATTTGAGCCTTATTCACATCTCTCGTGGGAAGTGGAGTGATGGAGTAGTGGAGGTATGTGTTGGTGTTACACGACCAGTCTTGCCCACTTCTCCTGTCATCTCTAACCGTCCATGACTTCCTGACACGTTCTTGTGATGGCGCGTTGCACGCTGCACGCTATAAACCGCCAGACCAATACCCAGTATGTATCCCCCAGTTTGTGATATGATTGATGTCTGGAATATGTGGATCGTGGATCCACAAAAGGTAGCATGTAATGCTAAATTGAATAACTGCGTTATTCAGGAAGTTGATACTTGTGAAGTATCATGTGTATTTTATGCAGGTACTGCATCCTGGTGTGGTAGAGTGATGGGTGGTGATTACCATGACGCCTCACTGACCGCTTAACTCCCCGACCAGGGTTGTATAACCAAGCCGGTGAAGTTGGACGGACGAGATGATCTTTGAGACACTCATCTCATGACCGTTGATGGAATTAGGGTTTTTGAAGAGGTGCGCAAGCATCACTCTTCAGCTTGGTCGAAACCAATCATGGGATATAATTTTGACAATGCCGACCGTGCATGTGTGTAGACAACATGACGGTGTAGGCGCCTATACCCATTACCTCACGAAAGTATGATCTGGGCCACTCAATTCGTCCTAAGGTGAAGTTGAATGGTCGAGATCAATTTGTGACAGAAAAACCAGATGCCGCAATAGCCGCGCGTCATGCCCAATTCCGGCGCACGTTCCAAGGTGACCAATCTTGGTCGGTCTTGGACGATCGGTCTGGTGTGAAGGTGGTAGGCTGGTGTTCACGCCTATACCTGAATATCCCATGAAAACGTGATTTGAGCCATCCAAATCGTCCGGCGAAGTTGAGCGGTCGAGATCAGTTTGCGGTTTGGGAGGTGTGACCACGCTAGTTTGGGCGCGTGTCTTGGAATAACCAGGCATGATATGCCTTGGACGATCGGGTGAGGGGATAGATGGGTCCACGGTGGTCATGCTGGTATGACCTGGCCTGCTTAATCTAATCTTGGACCCTCCATTTGTTCCGGAGAAGATGGACGCTCGTGATGCTCAAAACCCTAATTTTGGTTTTCAAGGCCGTGTGACCATGCTTTATTCGGCGTACGAATTGGGATAACCAACCATAGTTGGTCCTGAACGATTGGTCAGGTATGTAGGCGGGCCTACGATGATTGTGTTGACATGCTCTTGGCCCTTTGAATCTACATCTACACCCTCCATCAATACCTGCGAAGATGGATGGTTGAGACTGTTTTGCGACACATGTAATATGCCGCAAACCCTAATTTAGGGTTTTCCGCCCATACACTCTGGTTTGGACGTTTTGGCAAGCTAGGCCGATCTTTGGGGAGGCCGACCATGCGGGATCCGCGTTGGTTCGGCAGTGGATATTCCATACCTGCTTGGGGTGATAGAATTGATCTGGGTCATCCAATCATGCTTGTGGAGTTGGATGATCAGATCATATCCTGACCGATACGGTCGATCCGGATGCTCAATCGGGCTAGTATAACATACCGAGAGGGGCTCAATCGGGCTAGTATAACACACCGAGAATCAGCATGTACGGGTATTTCGTACATGGTTTCATTATAATGCTTGGAGGTTCGTGTTGCTCTGTAAGAGCAACACTCAGTCGTCATGCCGCACTGATAATGAGTACAGGAAATACAAGGCTGATTGCGCATTAATTAATAATGCTAGAAATTCACAGGGTATATGGGATTGTTGCTACATGCTCCAACCTGGATGAATTTCATGTATTCACAGACTGGGATTGTTGCCACATGCTCCATTCTAGGTGAATTAGTAAAGTGAAGGAGTATCCAACACTTATTAATGGCTTTATCTTTTACAAGATGTCAGCGCATGATTTTCTGGTTTTTACAATTTTAACCTTAAATGAAAATCCACCATCAACAACTGGGCGCCACTTGCAAGTGGCCACAGCCATGCTGCTCAATCGCCCCCCTTTCCATCGACCAATCAGGTCACTTTAAACCCGCCACGGCGCGCTGGAAGTGTAGCCACGCCCTTGCTTGCCGGCCCCCTTTCCATCGACCAATCAAGTCGATCTAAATGCGCCACACACATTTAGAATGAGGTCGGACCCATGTTGCTTGCCGGCCCCCTTCCCATCGACCAATCAGGTCACTCTAAACTTACCACACACACACTAGCAGTGTGGCCACACCCATGCTTAGTCGGCCCCTCTTTTAATTGACCAATCAGGTCGTCCTAAACCTGCCACAGCATCATCAAAAGAGACAAGGTTGCGCCAATACGCTAATTGGCATGCCAAACATACTAAACGTGCCACTTTACCACAGAAGCATAACGAACGTGGAAACATACCATAAATAGTGCACTTACGTGCCAACCCATCATCTGTTCGTGGCCAACGCCATAACAGACTTCAATGTGGTTATCCTAACCAGAGACACGACCTTGCATGGTCGAAACCCTAATTTCCAGTCATGGCACAAATTATGCCACTTCGGGCCCCACAACATGCCACGAGCCGTGCAGGACCCACGAAACCCTAATAAAGACGGCATATCATAGCCACCCATGGAAATTCTTACTCATGTGGTCGTTTCCACATGATGGCCTGGCTATGGTTCTTTCGGTATGTCTATGGCACCATTTGCACAAAATGTCGATGCGCCACGGCCACATGCCGCATGCCGCATGCACTAATTAGGGTTTTGGCATACCAAACCCTAATTCAGGCAAAGTTGCTACGCCAACCAAGCCAAGTAACGTTTCCCATAGCATTGGAATTGTTGTGGCAACATGGCCAATGTTGCCATGCCATATTTGGGTCTAACACCAATATGCTAAAACAGCTGCCACGGCTACGCCACTGGCATATCGCTATGCCGTGGCTACGCCAGGCGCCACTATGCCAATGGCGCCACTTTTCTATATAATAGGATGTGGCCATATCAATGGCCATCCTTTCTCATAAACTACAATCTCAGTCGTCCAAATTCGCCAAGGAATTGACAGGCATGTGGAAAGTTTTAGGCGGCCAGCCAAGGCAAGCCTAATAGCATCACATGCTATTTTCCTATGGCAAGTATCTTTACTTTGACTTGCCATCTGCTATCTGCTATACCTTTTCCACGAAAATACTCGAGACATCAAACATGTCACAAACTGGGGCATATTCATTAGGGTATTGGTCTGGCGGTTTACAGCGTGCGGCGTGCAATACGCCCGTTATAAGAAAGTGTCATAAGAGGGACAATTAATGGCGGCAAGAAGTAACGGGTGTAAACGGATCCACTTCCTTCATCATGGAAGCATGGGTTTCTTACGGTTATACGTTACTCCACTCTTCCATCACCCAATCGTTCCCACTTCCTACGAGACCAGGGTACGTTTAAATATGACTTGTATAAATAGGCTTGACCTATTTCCACAAAACAACAAGTTTTTGGTCGGCAACAACATAGTATCCAGAAATCACCAAGAACTGATAGCTTTTCACTCTGAAAGCTAGTTCCACTTTCTGATACAAGTCATAAAACAAGCCACATCTTCAGAATTAACCATTCTGTTCTCAACACTCTCTTCGCTTCCCTCCCTAAGACCAACCCTTCTCCTTCACTTTGTGACCGAAGCAAGCCTGGAATGGCCATTTTTTAGTTTAGGCCAGGATTGTACAGATTGATCTCTCGAATCAAAAGTACTCCCATACAGTGCATTGTTTAGGGTTTAGATTCGTTTCTCATCCACACACCCAAAATTACCAAAATCAGCAGAAACATTTTTCACCCACAAACACCAAGATACTAGAGTTATCCCTTATATAGTCTTTCAAATCAGGGTTGCTTACAATCAAAGATAAGATAACTTAGTAACAAAGCAATTAATATTCACCGTTAGATGAACTCCTGATTTAAGATTCAAGCTAAGTTTGCTTAGAAAATAAGCAATCAATCTCCATCGTTAGATAGTATTATCTTGATACACACAAATGAAATATACCTATATTTAGATATGGGTGAACCGTACCTAAACATGTATAAAAAGTTGGCTCTATAACAGTTAACCGAAGTTAGCCACATCAACACTTTTAGCTTAGCCATATTCATCTAACACTTCTAGATCAAATATGATAATCAATCAATCATGATAGATAATCAAATTAATCTAAATGTGCTTTAAGAGAGTTGTTCAAATGTTCACTATCTCATAGAAATATCCATGAACAATTTGAAGCATATTCGGTTTGGTTTTTAATTGTACAAAGTACTTATGCAAGAACCAATTCATGAACATAACGCCATGGTTTGTAAAAAAAGTTCGCATACCTTAATTCATTAAAGTTCCATGGACTTTAGTTCGCAAACGAACCTGAGTTCATGAGTATGAGTTGTCATACTTACCGATTTTAGAACCTAACCACTGAGTACGCGAACCACAGTTCCGGACTTGCCTAGTCTTGCTATTCACAAACACTATTCGCAAACCACAGTTCCAGACCTTTCATAGTTAAACCCGTTCGCAAACAAGAGTTCCGGACATGAACTAGTACTTCACAGTTCGCATACTATGTACGCATATTATGATGTATCCAGATATTGGTAGTAGTTCTAAAACTCTCATTCAATCATTGAAACATCCTTAGAAGACAACAATGGTAATCTTACACATACTACTAGCTTCAAGTAATTAATTAATCAATACGAAACTTTTCAAGTTAACATCAAATGATTGTCTCACACAAATCATGTAAGATGTTCAAGGTAATTTTCACATGATCATCTTGACTTAATATTTAGTCTCCAACAAATAAATTGTTTACAACTAAACTTGTCAAATAGATGATGAAGTATTCTAAGCTTTAAACTTGTATTTCGAGAAATATATAAACGAGATAAACTCGGCTCGAAATTTCAAATGTGTATAACACAAAGTCTATATAGATATACGACTTAATCTCATTAGAAGATAGAATAGAATAGATTTCTAAGTGATAGATAAGTTTTAGTCTCCACATACCTTTTGTCGACGAAGTTCCGCCAAGCTCTTCAATAGATCTTCTTCTTCAATTGGTAAACGTCGCGAAGTCTAAATCTCAACTACACAGTTATATCCTAATCCGAGACATAGCTATAAGTAGACTAGAAATCAAGTATATAGTTCTAATCAACTAAACTTGACAAACAAGCTTGAGATAGCAACGCTTGCGAGTTTGAACGAGCAGTGCTCTCACATCATCTGACATACGAAGGTTTTCCTAATCATAAGTTAGGTTTTGAATTATGTCTTCCTTCTCTATAGAATTCCCTTCAAATACGGTTTCTAAGATATCCCAAGCATCTTTTGATCTAGTGCACGTAGACACATGATGTTGAAGATCTTGGATTATGGCGTGGATAGTGACGTTTAATCCATCAGAGTTGCATTTAGCATCTTTGATTTCTTCATCGTCATATGCTTCTAAGCCTTTAAGAGCAGTAGCAACTCCTTATCCAACATGTGAATCATCATATCCTATTACAACAACAACCCATGTCCGAAAGTCAGGAGCTTGTAAAAAGGAATGCATAGCAGTTTTCCACCATAAGTAATTTGTGCCATCGAAAGCTGGTGGTATGTTGATTGAGATTGCAGTCTTGTCCATAATACATATTTCTTCAAACATAGACTTATTAAGTCAACAGTGTTTGCCTGCTCTGATACCAATTGAAAACGCAGGGGATACCAAATACACCTAACTTTTTTGTTCGGCAACCTGTATAGATGAAACTTAACACAATTGCAAGAAGACCAACCTAATGATCCTTGAAAATATGTGAAAATACGATGGTACTCAAATACACCACAATCTTTTATTTATCCACCTATAAGTCCTCTATCGAAAGTGATTGTCTATAGACTGAGTCGAGACAATACAACGAATCGGTTAAAACTTCGTGTGATCGTCTATGGATACGAGATCGAGACAATACGACAACAAGATAACTTGTGTGATTGACTATGGATACAAGATCGAGACAATACAACAACGAAGTATGATAGTTGATAATAGGTTCCGACTTAACCAAACTTTATAGGATCACTATCAAGTATATGCGGAGTTAACGTTTGTGTAATTTACTTCAAATTATATAAACAAATATAATTACGGAAAATAAAAATAAATCACATAGCAAGATTTTGTTAACGGGGAAAACTACAAATGCAGAAAAACCCCGGGACCTAGTCCAGAATTGAATACTCTCATAATTAGTTATACAAAATCTAAACCAACTTCGTATAGTTGAGACCAAACAACTAACCCTAGTTCACTTAGTTTCCTCAGTATCCCTGCGCTTCCGACTTCGATGAGTGCACGCACTTGAACAATTCCTTTGGATCGTATTCCAAACAGTAAAGGAACAACAAATATGTTTGGTAACAACTCTTTTGATTCTTTCAAGATAAAGATATCTCAAGTCATCTGCAAAGGCTCTTCCGTTTAATTTAATAAACTCCTTTGCCTGGTTAGATCAATTTATCAAATAACTACAAAGTAGTCAAGTAATGAATCGATATAGATTCCAACAAGAAACTATAAAGTGATGTCGATCTCACGCAACTAATCAATTGAATAAATCTGATTCTAGTTGGAACCCAGTCGATCAAGGTTTGTGCACACCTAAAGATATGAGAACCAAATAAGAAATCTTCTTTGTCTTCAAATCTTCTTTAATCTTCAATAAACACCTGTACAACACCACTTGAATCTCTTGTGATCAATCACACACATAACAGAATCTGTTAAAAATGGATTATCACGAGATGTCTTTAGATCTATAAATAGTTCTAAAGATCTCGTCGATACTTCGATCTAGTTTGAGTGAATCTTATATCAGAAGAGAAGATTCTCAAGAATAAACAAACAAGGTTGTTTATGGGTGAAAACTACTCCTGCAGAATTTGGTAATTTGTGGTGTGGATGAGGAATGAATTTAAACCTTAAACAAATGCACTGCGTGGTGAGTGCTTGTAGATTCGAGAGATCAATCTGTGCAAGTCCGGCCTAAACCAAGAAATGGCCGTTCCAGACTTGTTTCGGTCACAAAGTGAAGGAGATGGGGTTGATCTTAGGGATGGAAGCGAAGAAGGTGTTGAGATTGTGAAGGTGTAGACTTGCTTATGACTTGCAACAGGAAAGTGAACAAGCTTATGATTGGTGTAAGCAGGCTCTGGGTGTTTTCTTGTTGTTTTTCTCTGTTTTTTCTCCGTTGTCTGGAAATAGGGCGGAGAACCTATTTATACAAGTCACTGAGTCTTATTCACGTCTCTCGTGGGAAGTGGAGGAAGTGGAGTGATGGAGTAGTGGAGTTGTGCGTTGGTGATACACGACCGGTCTTGCCCACCTCTCCTGTCACCACTAACCGTCCATAACTTCCTAACACGTTCTTGTGATGGCGCGTTGCACGCTGCACGCTGTAAACCGCCAGACCAATACCCCAGTATGTATCCCCTAGTTTGTGACATGATTGATGTCTGGAATGTGTGGATCGTGGATCCACGATAGGTAGCATGTAATGCCGATTTGAATAATTGCGTTATTCGGAAGTTGATACTTGTGAAGTATCGTGTGTATTTTATGCAGGTACTGCATCATGGTGTGGTAAAGTGATAGGTAATGACGCCTCACTGACCAACTAACTCCTGACCAGGGTTGTATAACTAGGCTAGTGAAGTTGGACGGATGAGATGATCTTTGATACACTCATCTGCGACCGTTAATGAATTAGGGTTTTCGAAGAGGTGCGCAAGTATCACTCTTCAGCTTGGTCGAAACCAAGCATGGGAAGGGCTTTGGAGAGGACCGACCGGGCATGTGTGTAGACAAGCATGCCGGTGTACACGTCCATACCTCACTTGTCCCATGAAGGTGCGATCTAGGCCACTCAATTTGACCCTAAGCAAAGAGGAGTGGTGGAGATCGATTTTGTGATAGGAATTTGGTGCCGCAAAAATCCGCACACCATGCTCTTTTTCGGCGCGCGTTCCAAGACGACCTAACTTGGTCGGTCTTGGTCGATTAGTTTGGCGTGAAGGTGGTAGGCTGATGTTCACGCCTACACCTGAATATCCCATGAAAACGTGATCTGAGCCATCCAAATCGTCCCTAGCGAAGTTGAGTGGTCGAGATCGGTTGCGGTTTGGGAGGTGTGACCACGCTAGTTTGAGCGTGCGTTTTGGATTATCCAGGCATGATATGCGTTGGCCGATTGGTTTAGGGAATAGATGGGTCCACGGTGATCATGCTGGTATGACCGGACCTGCTTAATCTAATCTTGGACCCTCCATTCATGCCGGAGAAGATGGACGCTCGTGATGCTCAAAACCCTAGTTTTGGGTTTCAAAGCCGTGCATCTTCTCTTGTTTGGGAGACGATTTTGTCACGACCAAACATGGTTGGTCTTGACCGATTGGTCAAGTGTGTAGGCGGGCCCACGGTGATCGTGTTGACATGCTCTGGGCCCTTTGAATCTACATCTACACCCTCCATCTATACCTGCGAAGATGGATGGTTGAGACTATTTTGCGACACATGTAATATGCCGCAAACCCTAATTTAGGGTTTTCCGTCCATAATGCTTGGTATGAACGTTTTTTGGCAAGCTAGGCCAATGGCCGACCGTGCGGGTTCCGCATTGGTTCGGCAGTGGATATTCCATACCTGCTTGGGGGTGATGGAATTGATCTGGGTCATCCAATCATGCTTATGGAGTTGGATGACTGCGATCATATCCGATCGATACTGATCAACTGATGCTCAATCGGGCTAGTATAACACACCGAGAGGGGCTCAATCGGGCTAGTATAACACACCGAGAGTCACCCGTACGGGTATTTCGTACATGGTTTCATTATAGTGCTTGGAGGTTCGTGTTACTCGTAAAGAGTAACACTCGGTCGTCATGCCACACCGATAATGAGTACTTGAAATACAAAGCTGATATGAAATTCACAGGATGGGATTGTTGCCACATGCTCCAACCTCGAGGAATTTCATGTATTCACGTAATGGGATTGTTTCCACATGCTCCATTCTTGGTGAATTAAGTGAGGGAGTATCCAACACTTATTAATGGCTTTATCTTTTACAAGATGTCAGCGCATAATTTTTTCCGATTTTTACAATTTTAACCTCAAATGAAAACCCACCATCAACATTAAGTCCCCTGCCTAGCACATAATGGTTACACTATTGTGGGGTAGGCATGAGATGGTGGCATATTTATATACTGAAATGACCAAGCTAAAGTGAATACATATTTACCGGATAGTTTCACATCGTCAGGCGTTGCCCTAGAACTGGTTGGTTCTGATTAAGGATGCGAAGGAAACAGGACTTGGTCTGGTGAGTCGCTTTGGTTCCTCTTGCATATATCTGAGCTCGGTCCCTTCTTCATGTGTACTTCTTTTATCATACACGTCTTCCCTCAGGTATATCTGATAAGCCTCGTTGATTGTTATCCCGAATTAGCAGCCTTCATAGGTGGCAAGTAAAGACTTCTTTTCCTCCTGGAATTCTGCCGACTTGCGAGATTATAAAGAATCATCTCTCGCGGTCGTTTATTCTACATCTCAGGTATTGCTCTGATATTCTGATTGACTGATCGATTGATTTGATTTTTGATTTTTTTTTTTGTGCGCTCATAACCTCCTCTCCTTTGCACTTTATCATGGAAGCGGCGGACGATCATTCGTTGCTTCCCAAAAAGAAGTTTCGAAGTTGACAAGCCCGAAAACCGTGCACACGAAGATGTAATGGCTAAGATCGATCTCCGCTTCGCGAAGTCGGCCGTGCTATACAGGGATGTCTATTTCACACCTTCGTATTGCCGGAGGACGTATCCAGGCACTTTCACTGCGATTGACATGGAGGAGCGGTGGAGGCGCGAGGAAACGCTGCAGACACTAGTAAGCGCAAGGGCGAGAGATTTGCGGCGCGGTTGAAGAGGCGGAGAGTTGAGCATAAACGACCTCCGAATGAAGGCAAGTGTGATTACCGGTCCAGATCGATACTCTGCGGCGTGATAATTCTTGATTCCGATACTGCACGAAATCGAACATTTGAAAGCAATCTCGTGGCCCCTAATATTGATGTGCCTTTTGATACTCCCGCTGATGATGTTGGGATGGAGCGCGATGCTGCGGAGATGCCTGATGCAGAAGCTGAGGGAGATCCGGAGAGGGGAGCATCAACAGGTGATGGAGAAAAACCCAACGGCGGTGCAAAGTAGGTCGACCCTCTTGGCGACTAAAACCTCTTTTTTCTCTTTCTTCTTTCCAAGTATATTTTATACACTCGAACATCTTCTTTGTACCTCTTTCTCTTTTCTTCTTTCCAAGTATATTTTATACACTCGAAGCATCTTCTTTGTACTCGGTGGCGGCCGGGTTCAAGGTTTTTCTTCCATTTGATTGTTTGAATAAAGTTTTTTTTTTATAACCCTTTGCCAAGACTGCAACTGAATCTTCTCGGGCGCAAGGGTGTGCCTTCACACGTAATTCTTTGTGATAAAAGAAGTAATGCCATAATGGAATACTTACGGACCTGTGTTCCTGATGCAAGATCTTCCCGGCCTTGTCGGGGCGTATGTCTCAAATCATTTTCCTTTTGTGCACATGTTCTATTTCCTTCTTCCCGTGAGATGTTTGCTTAGGGTTTCCTTTCTTGCTCCAAAGGATTGATTTAGGGCTGACTCAGGACTTTGTGTGAGTAAAGAGGTTCTCAGATGGAAATAGTGTTTCAACTAAATTGGAAATTGAAAATTGAAACCCTAACTATGAATGCAAGTATTGCAATCATTTTCTGGGGGAATTACAAATATGACATGAAATTGTAAAAGGAAACACGCTGGAAAAAATAGCACAGCGTTTTCAAAGGGTGGAGGATGCTGGAAAGTGGTAGCACAAATATCTTAAGTTCGGTAGGGTTTGAGCCATTTTGAGTGAATTGTTATGCCTTCTAGTTTATCAGCGTTGATGAGCTTGCGGTAGCCGCCTAGGATAACATCTCGCTACTGTACGGTTCATCTTCTCTTTCGGTGGGTGAGTCAGGTGGAGTGGTCATTTTCACCGTCATGCTCCCGACTTTGAATGTAGCCGTCTTCGTCACCAGATCTCCAATCCAAAATGGGTTTGAACGTGCAAATACTTGGACCTTCGTCTTATCGTCTTTGACCAAGACAGCCTCTATACTCTTGATAAAACGTTTGAAAGGGCCGGCTTCCCATTCACATCTCTTAGTCGGGGTTGGTTCGTTGGTTGGAGTCAGTCCCCAGGACTTGTCAGAACGAGGGGCGGTAGGTTGTAAAGAAGGTTGCGTGGCGAGACTTACTTGAGATCGGAAATTTTCAATGTATGCTGACAGGCTCTCTCCGGGAAGTTGTGTCACATTGGTAAGTTGCTGGTGCGGCAATAGACAGCCATCAGGAGGTCCAGAAGGCGTGTTGGAGATTCTTTCAGGTATCGAAACCGGCAGAGGACAGACTCCTAGTATTGCTTTGTTGTCATGCATCCAAGAACGTCCTAGGATCATGTTGTAGTTGGGATGATCTTTGACTATGTAGAACTTTGCTTGTGTCGAGGCATCACCCAATTTGACTTCAAGATCGATGTATCCATATGCATCTCTGGGCTCTCCTGCTGAATCTTTAACCACAGTCGGGTGACGAGTAGCTCCCTGCTTCGAAATCTTTGCCGCTCTCAAGGTCTTGACGGTAATGATGTTAAATTCGGAGCCGTATCAATCAACGCGTTATCGAACTCAACGTCTCTCAAACGAGTGACGGTTAGGAGTCCCAGTTTCCATTGCTAACGTCCTTCGGAAAGACTGGGGTTCCCGGACTCTATCGGGATACAAACGCCTACCCGACACAACGTGGTTGAGGGCCGCAAATATGTCTTGACGCTGTCCTTTGGAGAAGTACAGGATTTCACATATGTGCTCCATCATAGATTGTACGGTCTTGCGAATGTAATCCCCGAAATCATGCGGTTCGGATAGGTAGAGGGTCTCTATGAACACCTTCGTTTCCAAGATGGAGTTCCCCGTCTCTACCTTTTCCCCGAATATTTGTTTCAACTGTTGCAATCTTTGGTTGGATGATGGACGAACCCGTGGTAGCAACAATATCTCGGGATCTGCCATTTCTTCCTCGGTTGGAGGACGTCGATAGGGGGCAGCTTTACGGCGTCGTCTTGGATCCACGCTTCCAAGAGCTCTATCACTTCATTCATGGGAAAAGGAAAACCCGTGTCTTTAGTGTTTTGTGCGGGAGTTTTGTCTGCTCCTTTTCGAGACGAAGTCTTGTGTGCCGGGATGTCCGCTTGGTTTGTTGTTCCGTCACTGGAGCTTTCCTTTTCTCTCCTCCGCCCACTACACTCACGAAGGACCAGTGTTGTATTGCTTGTTCGTGAGGCGCCTGCTCCCCGACTTTCACGTGAATCTTCACTTGAACGACTCTAGTTCTTTCTAGCAATGCTTGGTGCGATTGTTCTTTGAACGCTTGGCAGCTTCATGGAGTTCAGAGAACGTTGAAAGCCCAGATTCTCTAATAGAGAGCGGTATATGGGTATCATCCCGTTGATGCACAACTCCACCAATTGTCGTTCGGTGACGTTTGGGTCATGACAATCCAGCGCTTGAGTTCTGAATCTTTTGACGAAGTCGTTAGGATGCTCGTTGTTCCGCTAAAGAATTCTTCCTAGATCGAAAAGGTGATTTGTTCGAGACACGAAGAAATACTTTTTCGTAGAAAGCACCGACCATCTCGCTCCGGTTGGATATGCTTTGTTAGGCGCGATGTTGTTGTACTGTGTACGCCCTCCCGTAAGTGCTTTCGAGAATTCTTTTCAGCGCAGAACATGATTGTATTCATGTTCCCCCAAGGATTCCAAGAATTGAGAGACATGTTCACGAGCATTACCAAGTCTTTGTCGTAGAGGAGAGAACTGGGAGAGGTGTAACCTCTTGGAAGAGGGATTCGTTGCATATCTTGAGGGTATGGAGGTTGGTGTTGGTGTGCATCCGTCGATTTCCTTTGCCTCGGCTTTGAAGGAGTCGTTCTAGATCCTCACGTGTGATGAAGTTGGGTGTCTGGTCCCTTTCTCTTGAACATTCGGGAGCAACACGAGCTTCTTCACTCATGTGGGTCCGAGTGGAAACGCTGCTCCGGTGAATTGAAGGCATTTCTTGTTGGCTCCAAAGATTGACGTGAATCTTGCGGTAATCGTTCAGTCAAGGTCTTGAGGAAAGTGAGTACCTCCTTCTGAGTTGCGGCCATATCTGTTTGAGTCTTAGCAAGAACTTTCTGTTTCTCCATCAAGTCTGCAATGGTAATAGACGGTGGTCCTCCTCTTGTGCCTCCGGCTCCTCGCCCCGATGAGGGAGTGAAAGTTGTTGTTCTGGTGACCACTGGAGGCGTTACACTTGAGGAGATGCCGGGATTTGCGGCTGCTCTGGCTCTGGTGATGGGAGGCGTTACACCTACGGGGATGTCTCCTGCTCCGCTAGTGTTGGTGATAGAGGTAACGGCTCCTCGAGATGTGTTGGCTACGGTAGCTCCACTGACAGGTACTTCGACACCGCACTGTTATCCACACTAGCCCCATCAGAGTTGATTGCTGATCCAGACCTTAATTCCACCATCTTGAAATGAATTGTTGATTGAATTGATTCTAAGATCTACCCTTTTTGAAATTGATAAAATTGAATCGGATTTGGAAGAAATTGACTTTACAACCGAGAGATTAACCTCCCACTGTGGTCGCCAATTGTTTATGGGTGAAAACTACTCCTGCAGAATTTGGTAATTTGTGGTGTGGATGAGGAATGAATTTAAACCTTAAACAAATGCACTGCGCGGTGAGTGCTTGTAGATTCGAGAGATCAATGCGTGCAAGTCCGGCCTAAACCAAGAAATGGCCGTTCCAGGACTTGTTTCGGTCACAAAGTGAAGGAGATGGGGTTGATCTTAGGGAGGGAGCAAAGAAGGTGTTGAGATTGTGAAGGTGTAGACTTGCTTATGACTTGCAACAGAAAGTGAACAAGCTTACGATTGGTGTAAGCAGGCTCTGGGTGTTTTCTTGTTGTTTTTCTCTATTTTTTTTCCGTTGTCTGGAAATAGGGCGGAGAACCTATTTATACAAGTCACTGAGTCTTATTCACGTCTCTCGTGGGAAGTGGAGGAAGTGGAGTGATGGAGTAGTGGAGTTGTGCGTTGGTGATACACGACCGGTCTTGCCCACCTCTCCTGTCACCACTAACCGTCCATAACTTCCTAACACGTTCTTGTGATGGCGCGTTGCACGCTGCACGCTGTAAACCGCCAGACCAATACCCCAGTATGTATCCCCCATTTTGTGACATGATTGATGTCTGGAATGTGTGGATCGTGGATCCACGATAGGTAGCATGTAATGCTGATTTGAATAATTGTGTTATTCAGGAAGTTGATACTTGTGAAGTATCGTGTGTATTTTATGTGCACGCATCATGGTGTGGTAAAGTGATGGGTAATGACGCCTCACTGACCAACTAACTCCTGACCAGGGTTGTATAACCAGGCTGGTGAAGTTGGACGGATGAGATGATCTTTGATACACTCATCTGCGACCGTTAATGAATTAGGGTTTTCGAAGAGGTGCGCAAGTATCACTCTTCAGCTTGGTCGAAACCAAGCATGGGAAGGGCTTTGGAGAGGACCGACCGGGCATGTGTGTAGACAGCATGCCGGTGTACACGTCCATACCTCACTGTCCCATGAAGGTGCGATCTAGGCCACTCAATTTGACCGGCAAAGAGGAGTGGTGGAGATCGATTTTGTGATAGGAATTTGGTGCCTAAAAAGCCGCACACCATGCTCTTTTTCGGCGCGCATTCCAAGACGACCTAACTTGGTCGGTCTTGGTCGATTGGTTTGGCGTGAAGGTGGTAGGCTGATGTTCACGCCTACACTTGAATATCCCATGAAAACGTGATCTGAGCCATCCAAATCGTCCGGCGAAGTTGAGTGGTCGAGATCAGTTTGCGGTTTGGGAGGTGTGACCACGCTAGTTTGAGCGTGCATTTTGGATTAGCCAGGCATGATATTCCTTGGCCGATTGGTTTAGGGAATAGATGGGTCCACGGTGGTCATGCTTTGGTATGACCGGACTGCTTAATCTAATCTTGGACCCTCCATTCATGCCGAGAAGATGGACGCTCGTGATGCTCAAAACCCTAATTTTGGGTTTCAAAGCCGTGCGTCTTCTCTTGTTTGGGCGACGATTTTGTCACGACCAAACATGGTTGGTCTTGACCGATTGGTCAAGTGTGTGGCGGGCCCACGGTGATCGTGTTGACATGCTCGGGCCCTTTGAATCTACATCTACACCCTCCATCTATACCTGCGAAGATGGATGGTTGAGACTATTTTGCGACACATGTAATATGCCGCAAACCCTAATTTAGGGTTTCCGTCCATAATGCTTGGTATGAACGTTTTTTGGCAAGCTAGGCCAATGGCCGACCATGCGGGTTCCGCATTGGTTCTAAGTGGATATTCCATACCGCTTGGGGGTGATGGAATTGATCTGGGTCATCCAATCATGCTTATGGAATTGGATGATCATGATCATATCCGGACCGATCTGATCAATCCGGATGCTCTATCGGGCTAGTATAACACACCGAGAGGGGCTCAATCGGGCTAGTATAACACACAGAGAGTCGGCACATGTCGGGTATTTCGTACATGGTTTCATTATAGCGCTTGGAGGTTCGTGTTACTCGAAGAGTAACACTCAATCATCATGCCACACTGATAATGAGTACTGGAAATATAAGGCTGATATGAAATTCACAGGATGGGATTGTTGCCACATGCTCCAACCTGGAGGAATTTCATGTATTCACAGAATGGGATTGTTGCCACATGCTCCATTCTTGGTGAATTAAGTGAGGGAGTATCCAACACTTATTAATAGCTTTATCTTTTACAAGATGTCAGCGCATAATTTTTTCCGGTTTTTATAATTTTAACCTCAAATGAAAACCCACCATCAACAAAGGTGCAATCAAAGTTTCAACAACCGTTTAAGCAAAGAACTTAATAATCAAATCAATCAAAAACTAATAACACTGCTGTAGATGGGGCAAAACGAGTTGCTGGTCTTTACGGAATTGAGGAGACGACCGTGCGGAGGAAACTCCTTGAACCGAGCGAACTTTCTAACCTCACACAGATGCACTGCAAAAATGGAGTGCTTTGAATTCGAGAGATCAATCTGTAGGGCTCCGGCCTAAACCAAGACAATGGTCGTTCCAGAATCAATTCGGTCACAAGAGAGAATGGGTCGATCTGTAGGAGGACAGCTGAGAAATGTGTGAGATAAATGGTGATCGAAGATTGTAGGTGTGTTGTGTATTCTGTGTGAAGAAATAAGATAAGCTCTGATTGATTGAATTTCCTCTGTTGAGAGTAATTGCTCAGACGTTGAGTTGTTAATCTCTTGTTGTCTGTTTGACGAAAGATTATCATGTCCTTCAATCATGATTCAAAGACTTATTTATATTGCTAGAATTGTAAACACCTTGATCCCATGAAGTGTGACAGTTGCTGGAGTCAAAGAGTGGGGAAGTGGGAAATCGTGTCAAAACCAGTTGCTCATCGTGCGGAGACTTGGTTAATTTTCCACCCACTACTTTGCTAACTCCTCCAACTGCTTGCACGACTTGCTCACATTCTCATCGTGTGTACGAACACACGTGCCGTAGACCGCCAGACTAAAACCCTAGTTAATATCCCCCATATGACACGATTGATGTTTCGTGATTGTGGAGTCTGCAAGGCAGACGTGTATTTAGTTAGTCAGTTGCTGACTTTATGGGACGATGAGTCCTTGTATTGCTGAGTCGTACGTGATTCGTAAATGTTCTATGACTCATGAATCGAACGTGTCTGTTGAGACAGAGGTATAATTCTCGAATAAATGTTGCTAGTTAAGGTGAGCAAATATTGCTCACTTGATGAATTGTCGGGTATTGATAGTTGAACCAATATTCCTTAGTCTGAGCAAATGTTGCTCATTTGATGAATTATTAGTAGCAGGACCAAATAAAATATTAATCTAAAATACTGGCAACTAAACCGAGTATAATCAATTAAAATGTTGATCATGGGATCAACGTAAAATTATTAGCGTTTGACTATGGAATTATGAACCTTGGATTCGAAACCCTAATTTCGATCAATTGCTGATCAATTGATGATTTATTGTAAATCAACCACAGAGTGAAGGAGGGACCGGCTACATGATGATGGATCGATCATGTAGCGCCCAGATGCTCGAGTGAGCAAATACCAAAGTCTCTTGAAGACCAGTTGGTGAAAAGATGATTAAATGCTGGTTTAATCATTTTAGTAAAATGCTCGTCTGAGCCTTAGGTGATAAAACCTAATTATGAAGAGGTGAGGGACCGACCAAGGGATCATGAAACCGGCCCTGGTTGGTCACGGGACCGTATGACGATCATTTTATGAAGTTCCAAATTGTTTGGAAAGATTTGAACCTAATATGAACAAATTAGGTCAAGTGATGAAAGTATGTGGGACCGGCCTCTTGCAAGCCAAAGAGCCAACCTTGGTCGGTCAAGGTAATATGCTCGTGTCACCAAAATGCTCGTGCCTCAGTCCTGAGAATTTTGATATTTTCTGGCGTGCGTTTGAGCAATCATTTGAGAAAATATGAAGAAATCAAGGTTTTTGCTCAAACTGAGGAAACTTCATAAGATGAAGGAATAAATAATAATAAAATGAAGGAATCATGAAGTGTGGGACTGGCTATGGCCAAGACATGGCCGGTCGGCCAATAAGCCCGGTCCCATGTCACTTTTCCTAATTTTATATTATTTTCATGATTTTAGGGAAATATCATGAAATCAAGGAGTTTGTTGAAATAAAGGAGTTTTCCTTAAAGTGAAGGAGTTTCCATGAGATGAAGGAAAAATAAAATAATAATAATAATAATAAGGGCATGTGGGACCTTTCATAATAATACTAGGGCATGGGGACCTACCGACTAGGCATGGCTAGGGCCCGATCCCGTGAGCTTTCCCTAATTTTATGTATTATTTCCATGATTTGAAGGAAATATCATGAAATCAAGGAATTTCATGGGATGAAGGAAATAATAATAAAATAATAAGGAATGCAAGGTGTGGGACCGGCCACAACTAGGGCATGACCGGCCGGTTAGTAGGCTTGTTCCCGCAACACCTTTCTTAATTATTTATTATTTCCTTGATGTGAAGGAATAAGCATGAAACTGGGGAGTTTCCTTGAAACGAAGGAATTTTGTTCAAATGAGGGAATTTTCATGAGATCAAGGAAAATAATAAATATATGATAAAATATAGAATTGGGCGTGGGACTGGCCACGGCAAGACCGGCCGGCCAGTGGGCCCAGTCCCCCAGCGCCTTGATTAATATTTTATTATTATTATTATTTTTCTTCCTATTTTGCATAGGTTCATCGTTCCTTCGTATTTTGGAATGCTCGTTCGTGCATTCAGGTGCTCGATAGTGCATTATTGCTGAGTACACTTGCACCATTTTAGTCGGGGCTTACTCGATAGCGGCTCAGATGCCCGTACGTTGAATATTTATTACTAACCCATGGAATTCTGCTGGGAAGAACCATGAATTGAAGTAACGAAATATTATGAAGA
The DNA here is from genome assembly GCA_023531295.1 of Papaver armeniacum. Taxonomy (NCBI): domain Eukaryota; kingdom Viridiplantae; phylum Streptophyta; class Magnoliopsida; order Ranunculales; family Papaveraceae; genus Papaver; species Papaver armeniacum. The sequence goes on along the minus strand of JAJJWW010018041.1, from coordinate 24,087 downwards.
ACGTCGAATATTCGGTTAATGAATTTAAGGATTAGAAATAATTAATTGATGGCTCTATACTAGCAGGCATGCTGTAGGATCAGAATATCGCAACACCGATACCTCTGCGAAATTCATAAACGTTACGTAGCGAAGGCGTCGCAGATAAATAAAATAAATGACGCAATGGATGACGACAGCCAGAACATAGGAAAGGTGTGAAGACCTAGCGAGATCTAGGAGTGTGGCGAGATTATACATTTGTACACTTGCGACACTTCACAAATCATTCCCTGAATAAAGGACAAAGATAGTTGTCATCCATTATGTAACACCCTATATAAAGAGCCGAACAGGCCTATTGAGAGGGAGATCTTTTTTCGAGTGTTGGGCAAGTCATTAAGAGAGAGAGAGTTTATAGAGATTGTATTTTTCTAGCTCTTTTCCATTTTATCTTGTAAACATTCAAGAAATTAATCAACAAAAATTATAATTGTTCATCTTCAATGGATGATTGATTGTGTGGATTCTTGTGAGGGGTGTAGTGTAGGATTTCCTGCAACTACATATTGGCGCTAGAAACAGGGAAATGAAGATTAGAGATTGGATATTGTCATTAAAATTGTTCAAATCAGGAGTATGATGGATAAATTGGTTAAAATGGAGAAAGCCAGAATCAAAGAGAGTAATGGAGAATTGGAATGTAATATGATTACAAAGACGATGGTTAATAAATTTCATGAAAATATCAGAGGAAGAATACACAAACGAGATTTTGAAGGAAAGAAAATTGTAACAACATAGAAGACGTCACCCTTGAAAGAATGGGAAAAACAGAAGATTACGTTTACAGCTACAGAGATATCAAGAGAGAATTTAAATCACACGTCTCCACTAGATTGCGATAAGCGCAAGCAAGGAAGAAGGAGAGCCAACAAAAACAGTGGAAGAATGGGCAATAAACAGAACTTTGGTGGACACAGGGAGTTTAGTGAATATAATGTTTTATCATGCTTATAAAGAATTGGGGTACAAAAATGAAGAATTGATTTCCTCAACATATCATATCCATGGTTTCGGCAAATCTATAACAAAACCTAAAGGGGAAATAAAAATGCGAATTCTGTTGGGAGAAATTGAAACACAAGTGACGTTCTGTGTAGTGGATATGGAATCGCCATACAACATGTTATTGGGAAGACCATGGGTACATGCAATAAAAGCTGTAGCCTCGAAATTTCATCAATGTGTCAAATTTCCCATGCCGAGTGGGATTGGTGAAATCAGAGGAGATACCTATAAAGGAAGGATATATCATCAAATCGAGGTAAAACATTATGAAGAACAGGTGAAGAGGCGAAAAGATCGCAAAAAGATGGCAAAAGCAGCGAAGAAGGAAGAAGAATTTATAACTTACATGATAAGAGAAGAAGAAGGAAAAGGAATACCTGACGAAATCTCGGAAGAAGAAAATGAGCTTGCGAAGGAAATAAAAGGACCAACGCCTATGGGAGAACCGAAGGCTAACTACACCGTGGCAGAGCCGACAAAGGAAGTGAACGTCGGAACTGAAGAAGAACCCAAGATGTTAAAAATTGGGACTAAAATGGAGGCAGATGAGGAAAGAAGAACTGTCGATTTGCTGCGAGATTACAAAGACATTTTCGCATGGGATATGGATGAGATGCTTGGAATAGATCCATCTGTAGCGTGCCATAAATTGGAGATTGACAAAAATGCAAGACCATTCAAACAAAGAATTAAAAAAATTGCAACAGCATATCACCCTCAAATAGAAGAAGAATTGCAGAAGATGCTTGACACAGGAATCATTAGACAAGCAAAATATCCCGAATGGATAGCAAATATGGTCGTAGTCCCAAAGAAGAAAAAAGGGATAAGAATTTGCATAGATTTTACCGATCTAAATAAAGCTTGTCCGAAAGATAGCTTTCCTTTGCCAGATATTCCGCAAATGGTTAAGTCAGCGGCAGGAAACGAAAGGATATCCTCTCTTGATGGATACAAAGGCTACAATCAAATTCCCCTCGCTGAAGAAGACCAAGAGCATACTGCCTTTTTCGCTCCAAGGGGATTATACTATTATATAAAGATGCCATTTGGTCTGCGAAATGCTGGAGCAACATACCAAAGGATGGTAGAAAAGGTGTTCGCGAAATGGATACATAAAACACTAGAGGTATATGTGGATGACATGTTAATAAAAAGTAAAGAAGCAAAAGACCATGTACGGGACTTGAGGGAAATTTTTGAGCAAATGAGGCATTTCAACATCAATGTAAATCCAGAAAAATGTACCTTTGGGGTTGCATCAGGAAATATTTTAGGTTACATTGTGTCAAAAGCAGGAATACAAGTCGACCCATAGAAATTACAAGCAATTCGCGATAAGCCAACGCCAGCAACGGTGAAAGATGTGCAAAAGTTAAATGGACTATTAGCTTCGCTAGGAAGATTCATCTCGCGATCATCTGATAAGTGTAAACATTTTTTCAACATACTTAAAACGGGAGCGAAATTTAGATGGACAGATGAATGTGAAAAGGCTTTGCAAGGAATAAAAGAACATCTAATGGATATATCAATTTTACAAAAATCAAAGCCATGGGAGGAATTATTAATCTACCTTGCGACCACCTCGCATGCACTAAGCGCAGTATTATTGCGAATAGACGCAGGAGTGGAAAAGCCAATCTATTACATCAGCAAAACATTCAATGCCGCGGAGAGGAATTATTCAAAAATTGAAAAACTAATTTTGGCATTAGTCTATGCAACATTTAAACTTCGCATATACTTCCAAGCACACACGCTTAAGGTAGTGACAAAAGTACCGATTGAGTCGATTGGATGAGTTCCATCACCCCCGGGTATGGAATATACTCACAACCGTAATGAAAATTCAAAAGGTCGTGTGAAGGGTTGAGATGGAATGCTCAAGTAAGTCATTGCAAAATCAAATATGAAATACTATCTTCACCAAAATCACAAGTTGTCGCAGATTTTTTAGCGAGAATTTCCTTTGGAAGAGGATGAAGCAAATGGAAGAAATGATGGATATAGAGGAAGAGCATGGAAATCCAAGGGATTTATTAACCACAGCCAAACAGGTGGGAAATATTGGTAGATGGATCATCAAATGGGGAAGGCAACGGAGTTGGGATCGTTCTGATTTCGCTAGAAGGCAATAAAATGGCTTTTTCTTTCAGATTGGAATTTACATCTACCAACAATGAAACAAAATATGAAGCTATAATACAAGCTCTGCAATTCGCAATAGAAATGAAGTTGGAAAATGTGAGAGTCACCAGTGATTCCCAATTAGCTATTCGCCAGATAAAAGAAGAGTATACTACAAATGAACTATCTTTGAAAAAATACAAGAAACTTGTTGAAGAATTGTCGGCGAAGATACCAAAAATAAAATGGAGACATATATCAAGAAGAGACAATAGACTCGCAGATGCTTTCGCTTTTATATCAAGTATGATGACAGATCCAAATGCAAGAGATGCATAAAAATACAGACACTTTTATTACCATCAATCGATAAAGAGGAAGAGCAAGAGACAGAAGTGATGCTCATAGAAGATGGAGCACAAATGCCCTATAATGAAGATTGGAGAGCAGAATTTCATGCATATCTGATGAAAGGAGAAACACCAAGAAATAGATTAGAGGCGCACAAATTAAAAAGCCGTGCAACAAATTATGAATTAAGAGACGGGTGCTTGATCAAGATCCTTTAATGGACCCTCGCTTAGATGTCTAACACGAAAGGAAGGAGAAGCAGTGTTAAAGATGTTACACAGTGGGGATGCTAGCAATCACAGTGGTGGAAGATCTTTGGCACATAAGGAGAAAATGCAAGGTTATTATTGGCCATATATGCATGAAGATGCGAAACAAATATCAAGGCGTTGCGAAGATTGTCAAAGGCACGGAAAGAAAATACATGCACCAGGAGCACCATTAACTTCTTCAACAAGTGTATGGCCTTTTGGAAAGTGGGGTTTAGACATTGTGGGACCATTTTTACCAGGTACAGGGCAAAGAAGGTATCTGATTGTCGCTACAGATTATTTCACAAAATGGGCAGAAGTAAAAGCCGTACAACACATTCGCGATAAAGATATTTTTACCTTCATATTCGAAAACATCGTATGCAGATTTGGAATTCCCGCACAGTTGGTATCTGACAATGGGAAGCATTTTGAGGGACAAAATATAGAATTGTTGCTTAATGCATTTCAGATAAAGTGTGGGAAATCAACTCCTTTATACCCGCAGGCCAATGGACAGGCAGAAGCAACAAATAAAACAATCGCAAAATATATCTTGAAGAAGAAGTTAGAAGGACATAATAAGGCATGGTGTGAACTAGTGCATAATGCAGTATGGGCTTACAATACAACCAGGCGAGAAGCTAGGGGAATGTCACCCTTTTGTTTAACATATGGAGTTAAAGCTGTACTTCCGACAGAAGTTATTATTCCAACAACAAAGAAAGAAGCTTGGGAGAAAAATCTTAGTGCGGGTAACATTTTGATCAAGTTAGATGAAGTAGAAGAAAAAAAAGAAAGAGCACTACAGCATATGGAGAATTACCAGCGAAGATTAGCCAGAGAATATAACAAACGTGTCAAGACACGCGAATTTCAACCAGGCGATTTGGTGTTGAGAGAAACACCAGTATATCAGCGAGAAAGTGGTGGCAAGCTGGCGAAAAAAATGGGATGGACCTTATATCATCAAGGAGATAGTCGGAATAGGGGCATATAGATTAATGGATCCTGAGGGCAAAGATGTGGGCCACAGATTGGATAGACCGTGGAATAGATTATACTTGAAGAAATATTACCCGTAAAAGATTGTGGGAAAAGAATAGACTACGAAGTAATGTATGGATGAAGCGAAATGAACTTATATGAAAATGTTGCGAAAGAATCATTGCGAAATTGCACGAAACAAAGAAAGAACATGCGACGATCTCGCAAATAAAATAACAAGAGATAACCAAAAAACAATGACATATCGAATGGGACGAACCCGCTATGGCGTACACCCTAGTTCGTGAATCAAAATTTCGTAAGAGGCAAATGTAAGACCTAAAGTGCGTCATAAAAGGGGGTATCTGTTAACATGGCTCGGGGGAAAAGGTTACACCGCCCGGAACTCCGGGGTCATGGAGATTTGGAGTCAATAAAGCCCATCCAGGAGAGATACCTTGGATTTCCAACTGTATATATAAGGTTATACCCTGGTTGGACGGCCGAGGGTCTCTTCTAAGGAGTCAGCGTATGATCAACGCGCCGAGGTACACGGTTGAGCCAAGAGTGTCTGGGGCATTTGAAGTGTCTCTGCTATTCTTGGCAAGTCTTGGCATATGTTGCACTCGGCCCGAAGAAAACTCCACTTAGGGTGCAGTCTCGTAACCATAAGCCATATAGGTATAAGGGATAAGAGGCTGCGAAAACAACTGGTTGTTGTTAAGACCGGATGGGAGGAGCTAGTCTTGTATGGACGATGTACGCCTCCTTGAAGGGGCAACCAGGGAGATGATAAGGGTGGCACCCTCCATTAGGGAGCTGATAAGTGTCTTAAGACGCAAATGTCATGAGGCTTTATTTTCGCAAGAAAATTTAGGCTTGTCATATTTGTGCGATGATCCTGAAGAGGCAATAATACAAAAGACAAAGATAAGACGAGATCACTGGGTCAGTACATGAAAGTGTAAGGACGTCCTGCGATTTCGTCGCAAGACTTCAATGTCATGGGGCTTTATTCTCGCAAGAAAATCTAGGCATGTCATATTGTCGCAATAAAATTATCCTGCAGAGGCAACAATACTAAGAAATGATAAGGCAAGATCAATGGGTCTTTGCATGAAAGTGTAAAGACGTCCTGCGATTTTGTCGCAATAACAAGAGATGGCACAGTAATACCTTTAACTAGGAAGGCAAAATAAGACCATATGACAAAAGATTTATAAAAATTAACTATTATTTATGAAGGTCATTCATCGCAAAGAAGAAAATAAGAGACAATATGAGAGTTATCCAACAAAAAACATAATATTTCTTCCAAAAAAGTACACTTCAGAAGGAAATAAAAAATATCATATGCAAGAAGTTATGAAGAACAAGAAGCTAAAAGAAATGAAATTACAAAAGAAATTCATTCCTCAACATTAATTCTTTCATCTTCAACAATTTTATCAGCTTCACCAGCTTCCGCACTTTCGCCTGTTGCATTCACGCCAGAACCCCCTTCACCTGGATTATTATTGACAGCTTCATTGTTTGTTGGGATTACTTTTTCATTAGCGAGATCTTCGCCGCTTTCATATTCATAGTCACTATCAAGAGAATTAGGGATTTCATCATCCTCAACTTCAAGAGGTTCGACAGATACAAGGTCAAGAGATTTGGACAATAAGACATCATTCAAAAGAACTTCAGCTTTGAGATGAAATTGGCGAAGAAGTGCCTTCTGATCATTTCTACTCTGGATATCTTTGGAGTAACTGAGATAATCAAATCTCCTTTCGGCCCGATCGCGAGAACGAGCGAGAGTAGTGGCAAGAATCGCATTTTCTTTGCGAATCTTGGCATAGCTAGCCTCCAAATTCGAAAGGGAGGAACGAAGATCTTTCTCAGATTCTGCAAAAATGAAGAACAACAGAGTTATACAAATAAAGAATTCGCAATAAAAGGATATCATAAGAAAACTAGATAAAGAAAAAACGAGTGAGGCAGTCAAATTTTATGACTACCTTCCTTTTGCGAGATAAGATGTTGGGTCAAAGCCAAGCAACTACTCTCCAAATGATCCATGGCACTATCAAAATTATCTCCAACCAGACCTTTTAATCGAGAATGCAAACTCTTTTCGTTAGAAACAAGTAAGGTATTCTCCTTAGCAAGGGATGAGTAGGATTCTTTTAACTTGGAATATTGATCCTTGAGTTGGCTCGTTTTCACACTTAAAGTTATTCTACCCTGAATAAGCTTATCCCTCTCAGCAAAGAACTTCTTTGAGTTTACTTCTCAAAACGAGAGATTGTTCTTGTTCATTACATATTTTTTGACAGACATCAAGCTGTTGCGAAGAAATCGCCACCTTATTTAACAAAACTGGATTCTCTTGAGATAGAGTTCCATTATCATCTGATAAGGTTTCCAACTCCAAATTAGATTTAGCCAAAGAATAAGAGAGATGAGATAATTCATTACTTAACGAGTCTTGCTTCTGAACTAAGTGAGAATTCTCTTTGGAAAGGTTATATATTTGATCAACAGAGTACGAATGAAGATTATCTAGTTGGTTATATTGCTCCATCCAAGCATCTCTATCCATTCGAGTTTCTTCAACGACAGATTCCAACTGATAAATCTCCATTTTTCGCTTCTGGTTTTAAGCTTAAAAGGCGAACAAGGTCTTTAAAAAAAAATGGAGAGCATAATACCTTTTAATTCTTCGTTCTTCTTGCGAAGATTATCGCGATCCAATGAAACGTTTTGAAGTTTCTGATTCTCAAGATGGAGAGTGTCACACTTCGCAGTCATATCTTGAAGATTATTCTTCAGCACTTGATTCTCTTGTTCTAAAGACATTTGCGACATCCTGTCAGAACTAAAGTATTTACTCAAAGATTCGCAAACACTAGACTTGATGGGATCAATGGAGGTCTTCTTGGCGTCATTCATAATATCTGATAAAACTTTGAAAGCTACATCCATTCCCTCCAGATTTTCTTTAGTAAGGGGAATAGACTCAGAAGAAGAGGTAGTGATGATAGAAGAGAAGGGTTCATCTTGAGGGACTTCATTTATAGAAAATTCAGGTATAGGAGGAAAATCGGCAGTGACATTTTCATAGATAACTAAAGTAGAATTATCTTGCGAAGATATCGCAGGAGGAGTTTTGAGCTTGAATACAGGAAAGGAAACAGAAGATTCAACATTTTTAGAACGGCGAGGTTTCTTGGGGGATCTATCAATATTTTTGTCATCCTGCGAATCACAAGTCAAATAAGAAACAGAGGCAACAATATTGTTATTAGAAGAATAAGTGTTTCTTAATACCTTGTTATTCGCAGGTTTCCTTTTAGTAACAGCGATTTTCGGTTGTGAGCCCACGGGAACATTAGGGTTTAGAACTATGAACTTGGTGTTAGATTTATTCTTACTGAAACAAAAACAACACGGGAATCATTAGAGAAAGAATAACATTAGGATAAAACAATTTCGATGGAAGAGATCAATCACAAAAAGATCAATTTTGGCAAAATTAACAAACCTTGATGGCTTCATAGAAACAAAAGAGTGGAAGGATGATGAGAACAACAGAGCGAGAGAGACAATAACAGGAATACGATGAAGAATTGCAGAAAGATAAATAGCAGTAAAAAGTTGCAGAAGATGAAGAAGATGAAATAAAAGAAAGGAAACATCCTCATGAAGAATCTCTCCTTAAATAGACAAGAAAAAAGTGACTGGTTAACATTAAATGTACCGGTAAAAAGGGAAGATTTTGACACGTGTAGGCAGTTACGCCTAATTCACGGAATCCTGGCGGTAGATTGATGGAAAGAAATGAACAGTTGCGGCAGTTTGAAAATAATAATTCTCATGACATTCTCTTCTTCGCAGAGAAGACATGAGAAGAGGCAAGATGTAGGATCAGAATATCGCAACACCAATACCTCTGCGAAATTCATAAACGTTACATAGCGAAGGCGTCGCAGATAAATAAAATAAATGACGCAATGGATGACGACAACCAGAACATAGGAAAGGTGTGAAGACCTAGCGAGATCTAGGAGTGTGGCGAGATTATACATTTGTACACTTGCGACACTTCGCAAATCATTCCCGAAAATAAAGGACAGCATAGCTGTCATCCATTATGTAATACCCTATATAAAGAGCCGAACAGGCCTATTGAGAGGGAGATATTTTTTCGAGTGTTGGGCAAGTCATTAAGAGAGAGAGAGTTTATAGAGATTGTATTTTTCTAGCTCTTTTCCATTTTATCTTGTAAACATTCAAGAAATTAATCAACAAAAATTATAATTGTTCAACTTCAATGGATTGATTGTGTGGATTCTTGTGAGGGGATTTCCTGCAACTACACATGCTATCTAGGAGCATTAATTATTAGAGGATTGGGTGATATCATCTAGTTGAAGCATCATATTTATTATGTATAGTATAGTCAGGGAAAACACGTTGTTGCATCCTGAAGACGTTATCGCTCTATACTAGCAGGCAAGCTGTCTAGGATCCGTCCAATCATAATGATTCTATACACATGTCTTTTATATAGTCATGGAAAACATTGTTACATCCTGAAGACGTTATTGCTCTATACTAGCAGGCAAGTTGTCTAGGAGCCGTCCAATCGTTCGATTCTATATAAAAGTAATTACTGAAATTGCTCAGTATTCATGAGATATGTCGTTGCCTCAGTTGAGAGACTGCATATTCACGTATGCTCTAAGAGACAATATACTCAGTCAGAGATTCTTGTGGCATGAGCTTTCATACTTCAATGAGAAACATGAGCCTCAATACTCATCTGATTGCTGGATCAGGAGCATGTACAATTATGGTTTTACGATTTTAGCCTTTGTCGAAAATCCACCATCTACATTAAGTCCCCTGCTTAGTGAGGGACAGTCATGTTCCCCAATCATCACTGGATGGTGATTTTTTTTTTTTAGTTACAGACGAAATAAGTAATTGAACTTAGTCGTAAGATAGGATGTTACCGGATTTTCGATTGCATGAGCGATCCATGGATTGAACGAAGATCCCAGTGGTATGATAGAGCATCGTCCAACGAGCGTAAATTGGTATAGCACCGCTGATTTGGTGATGAAACCTTGGTCGATTTAGGATTCATGGGTCCGGGCCCAAGAAAGGAAATCCGTTTTAGCGCGGACGTTCGTTCGTTCGTTCGTTAGTTTAAGAAACAAACAAAATAGACCTGAGTCTAATGATAAAAAATTTGTCTATGAGCTTTCACGAAAAACAAAATTTTATTTTTTTAAATATGTAAGATTTTACAAAGTGGAATAAACTCTCGTTTCAAAGGTGGATGCTCGTATGAGAGAAATTTTTTTTTGAACAGACGTGCGTCTGTTAGTAATAAAATTTTGTTTATGCTTTCATGAATTTTTTTATCTTCGAGCTTTCAGAAATCTTTGAAAATATACTCTCGCTTCAAAGACAGATGCTCGCGAGAGGGAGCAAATATATATATATTTTTTTTCAAACTTACGTGAGTTTCACGTTAAACATATATATTTTTGTAAAACCAATGTTTTGATTTTGAACAACTGTTGAAAGTAGATAATTATACATGGTGAAATAATGTCTGTATGTAAGTTTTCACAATTGTAGAATGGACGTTTGTCCAATTTTTGAAAAACCAGTGGATGTTAAAATTCACGTGAGTTGTTCACGGTTTTATGAACATCAAGTCTTGATTTTGAATAATGAATTTTGCTCGTCTTTACAGGTTTGAAGGAACGAGCAAGTTTTCGAAATTTTGACGTTATAAACACTACAACTAGTGAAATCGTAAATAGGCAAGAGTTGGATTGTTACCGTTTTTCTTGCGTGTTTGCTATTGGTATATCCATGACTCCATGTCTTTCGCCTCAGGTAGTGGTGACTTCTGGTTACAACCACTCTTCTAGCTCTTTCGGGGAACGTTCCAAAAATATCAAGTCAAAGATGAAGACTTCTGCATATGCTCATACCGAGGTAAATCAACCTTTCAGTGTATGCCTCTCGATCATCTGGTAATCGTCCCTCATCAGCAGAAGCACCGCCGACTTCAGCAAGTGAGACTATCGGCTGAAGATAAAGTTCGGCTTTGCGTTGATGGTGTATCTCCTGATCCAATGTGGATGAATGAAGAATTTCGTCATAATTCATCAGAAAATTCAGAAGTTAGGTCTTCATTGAAATTGTTGTAGAATCTTCGTCCGATGTCGGATTTTTGTGATCTACCCATGTTTCTTCATCCTCAGAAAATTTCCAAGCTTTATGACATAAGCTTTTCGGATTTTGAGCATGTTTAAGGGCCGAAATTGACGAAACAGTAAACTTCCCGGAAGTTTTCAGAAAATTTTCAGCTGTCATGTAGTCCAAGGTTTTGGCCACATCTTTTTGCTCGTTTATCCAATTGTTATGAATTTTGGATATGTTGTAGAAAACATCCATACGAATAGAATGACATATGACTCAACCTTAGATTCTTCACCAATTTCTCCCATCTTTCTGCTTTGTGCGGGACAGTGTAAAATCATCTCAAACGAGCTCGTTGTAAAACACTCCTATTGTGTCTTTAGATCATTCGCTTGTGTATTGAACGGTTGGTGAAGGATTTTAATGTCATTAATTCATTTAATATCAAGACCCCTTAATTGATATATGAGCATGGTGCTTGCAGTGCCGTCTTGTTTTTGTCAGTCGTAGAAACATCACTTCTGAAACCCTGGTCACGGGATCATAACTGAGGTTGCTCTCAAGAGGGGATGATGTAATGACCATGGTTGCATGTCCCGGTAGTAGTTCCTTTTACGATGAATGATTATCACTGGAGAGCCCGGCGCCACGAGTCTTGGACTGTGAAATTGATCGTCATGATCAGTGGACCGTCAGTCCCCCGTATTTTGTTAAATCTCTCATTTTCGTTTTCCCTTCTTCTAGCAAGACCTAGATAGAGGACCCAGGTAGAAAAATCGATGTAAAGACCTAGGTGGTCGAAGTTGAAGGTACCTTGATGAAGGACTTAGTGGAAAGTCCTAGTAGACACCGATCGACTGTGGAAGTTATGAATCCCGTCCAAGAATTACTGCTTGCATGTTGTATGCTCTGGAAGCTGTAGGAATCTCATACGACGTCGGAATTCGTTGCTTGACCCCAACTTTTGAAGCTAAGAGATTGAGTTATCATATGAGAAAAGAATCACTCAATTTGGAGTTATGTAGGTCACCCAACCAAGGATGCACATTTGTAATTTGTAATCCGGTACATAATTTTCATATTTCATAGACCTGGAAATAAAGGCGATATATTTCATCTCGTATGTCCGATTGATGCTCCCTTTTGGTATGTTGTAGAAGAGACATAGACGAACATCTTTCGTTGAGGAAGCATTGTCCCATTCCTCACCCATTGGTACGTTTTTGTAAACCCATGGCCTGAAATATCTCCTTTGTAGAGGAGATATTGTAGAAGACTTTGGCTTGTGCCCGTCTGTCGTGCAAGCTTTGGGAAGACATTCATGTTAACATGTTTTTATGTCTACACATCTTGATATGAATCGTTAGGGCTTGAAGAAATATGATCTATCGAGTAACGCTTCAGAGAATAGATAGTTGATGAAGCGGGATGTTGTTCATAAAAGCGTTGTAGATGCTGAGATCACGAATGATTACGCTCCATAGATCCTTGTCGATGCTGAGATCATGGATGGTGTTCCTCTAGAGATTATTGTTGATGATGATACCATGGTTGAAGTTGCTCCAAAGACCGAAAAGGCTAGAACCATGATTATAGATATAATCTTTGCTCCTCCATCCAGTGAGCCATGAACTGGCTTCGTCAGTGAGTCGACGTTGTTGCGGTCGATAGCATCAGCTGTTTTCATACTGGATGTGATTGGTGAAGAGAGGAAGTTCCTCAATCGTGCAAAGGGCTTGTGATGTAGAGAAATCCCGTTGAAGTTTCACGGAATCACCTCAGGTTGCCCAGTGTATGTTGAAGGAGTTAGTGCCATCCATGTATGAATGATGTTGCATCTACTTCATAAGTCTTATCATGGGATAATGAAGACTTATCGATTGTAGTTTAGTTACACTTTGGTCATGCTGGTGTTGAATCAGTGTGTCATCGTCGAGATATTTGTGCTGAAGTTGTACTCTTTGATTGGGAGTACAATTTGATGGCTTCTTAGATGCTTGAACATTGAATGTCTTAGGTTTGATCATTTCGGCCCTGAGTATCTTCTGTTGATTTAGCATTCCTGTCGTTGCGGTAGTGGCATTCAACACTTGTGCAGACATCAGAGATTTCTGATTTTGTAGGACACATGGACACCCCTGCAAGCCTATGGAGAAACGCCCAAAGTGTTCTTTGTTGAATGTCTCAATGCTCGATTCAGAGAAATTTCAGATTCAACCACTTGGTAAAATACTAACGCGGTGAATCTACCATTCATAACGTCTTGCAGAGTTGCTAGCAGAATTGAGTCCTCATGCTAGGATAGCATGTGAGGAAAACGACATAGACATGGAAGAAATAATACTTGCCTGAGTGTGAAACCTCTTGATGAATGTCTATGCAGGTTCTTGCTTCAACCCCGTCAAAGTTCGAAATTCCCCCAAGTGCTCTAATGATGGAATGTCCACCAAATCTTCTGGATCAGAACTTTCTTCGTTGGAGAGATATGCAACCAAATGCACTTTGTCAGTAGCTATCTTTTCAGCTTGGATCCACGCTTGTCTGAAGAACATGTCATATCCTAGATCTTCCTGATTATGTGAAACTTGATTTCTGTACAAGTTGAACTTATGTTCACTTTGAGAATGATGTAGCCATAAGTATTTCCGAGCGTTCCTTCAACGTCTCTGATTGAAATGGGATCACGAGCAGCTCTGTGGGTTTTTAGTGGAATGATGTTGATGGCGGCGTCGGCATCGATCAACATTCTTCCGAATTCATTTCCTCTGAGATGGACTGTGGTAAGCAGTCCCCAGTCGTACATCTCCTTGTCTATAGATGAGGATTCAAGGAGTATTTCCGGGGTAGACAGATGTCTGACACAATGTAATTCGGTGTTGTGAACATGTATTTCCTTTGTGCCTTAGACAGATAGACCAATTCACAGATATGCTCGATCAATGATTGAACTGCTTCTTTGACTGGTTGTTCAGAAAGCGTAAAGGTTCTGACTGGAGAGGATTCTTGTGTACTTCTTCAGTCCCCAGTTGAAGCTATTATGGATCAACCTTCTCTTTGAATATGTGGTTCAAAATATTACAGTTACTTGTTGGATGATCGATGAGCCTATGAAGGCGACAGTACCTGGGATTCTCCATTTCTTCTTCAGTTGGCTCTCTCCTAATGAACGACAATTTGATCGCACCATCTTGAACCCAGACTTCCAGTAACTCGATCACTCCTTCATGAGAAGAGAGAAGTTTGAGTCTGTCTGATCATTTCCCCGTTCGTTGATGCCAGGTTGAGGTTTGTGCATTTCAGGATTGGTTATCTTTTCTTTGCGCCTTCAGAGGATCCTGGGATGTTGGAGAAGCACTTCGATGCTGTGTCTCGGATTTCCTTTCATTCCTTTCAGCAAAAACGTTTGTTAAAGGCTGGAGATTGTACTGATTGTTGACTAGGCGTCGGTTGCTTCGAGGTTCCTCGATCTTGCAGACTTTGCTCTTTCCAGTAAAGCAGGTGCATTAGTCGCTGATCGTTTGGCTTCTTCATGCAGCTCTGAGAAAGTCTGGAACCGGAGATTTTCCAGCAAGACTCTGTAGACTGGGATCCTTCCGTTGATGCACAAGTCCACCAGTTGTTGTTCAGTGACATTCAGGTCATGACAATCCAAAGCTTGGACTCTGAACCTATTCACATAATCGTTCGGATGTTCATTGTTCTTATGAGACATTCTTCCTAAATCATAAAGAGTGATCTGCTCTGAGATGAAGAAGTATTTCTGGTAGAAGGCATTAACCATTTCTCCCTAGCCAGTGATGTTCCCTGGTACAATTTTGTTGTACCAATTATATGCTCGGCCTGTCAGAGACTTTGAGAACTTCTTCAAACGGACGACATGATTGTGTTCAAGTTCCCCTAGTGCTTTCGAATCGAGATACATGTTCTCGAGCATTCCCCGTTCCGTTGTAGAGTGTGAACGTTGGAGAGGTATAGCCCTCCGGAAAGGAATTCTTTGCATAAATAATGGGATATGGAGGTTGATAACGGTGAACCGATGGTGTTTTGTCTTTCCTCGATCCTCCATGAAGCTGCCTGTGTCCTCACGGGTGATGAAGCTTGCAGGTTCCTTCGTTGGTGGATTATCTGCAGCCTTGTCAACTTCATCATCATCTACTACATGGATTGGAGTGACTTCAGGATCAGTAGTCGAAGATGTTTCTTTAGCTTTTCCTTTCTCCTGAGTTTTCTCTGACATCTTGTCTGTAAGAGTCTTGAGATACTTGCATAACTCTTTCTGAGTAGTAGCCATATCAGTTTGATTTTTTGCGAGAACTTCCTGGACCTTCATGAGATCAGCTATGGTGGGTGGATTTTCTATGACTTCCTCGGGATGTCGGCCGAAGAGAGGATGATTTCCAGTGTTTGTTTGAGGAGGAGTAGTATCACCACCATTATTGGAAGCAGGAATGGTTTCTGGAATACTATCATTGTTATTGTTGCTAGTGCTAGCGTCGTTTGCATTTGTAACTAACCCAGACCTAAGACCAGCCATCTTGCGAAAATGTGAGATTGCAACTAAGAGATTAATCTCCCACTGTGGTCGCCAATCTGTAGATGGAGCAAAACGAGTTGCCGGTTTTTACAGAATTGAGGAGACGACCGTGCGGAGGAAACTCCTTGAACCGAGTGAACTGTCTAAACTCACACATATACACTGCAAAAAGGGAGTGCTTTGAATTCGAGAGATCAATCTGTAGGACTCCGGCCTAAACCAAGACAATGGCCGTTCCAGAATCAATTCGGTCACAAGAGAGGATGGGTCGATCTCTGTAGGAGGGAAGCTGAGAAATGTGTGAGATCAATAGTGATCGAAGATTGTATGTGTGTTGTGTATTCTGCGTGAAGAATTAAGATAAGCTCTGATTGATTGAATGTGCTCTGTTGAGAGTAATTGCTCAGACGTTGAGTTGTTAATCTCTTTTTGTCTGTTTGACGAAAGATTGTCCTGTCCTTCAATCATGATTCAGAGACTTATTTATATTGTTATAATTGTAATCACCTTGATCCCATGAAGTGTGACAGTTGCTGGAGTCAAAGAGTGGGGAATTGGGAAATCGTGTCAAAACCAGTTGCTCATCGTGCGGAGACTTGGTTAATTTTCCACCCACTACTTTGCTAACTCCTCCAACTTCTTGCACGACTTGCTCACATTCTCATCGTGTGTATGAACACACGTGTCGTAGACCACCAGACCAAAACCCTAGTTAATATCCCCCATGTGACACGATTGATGTCTCGTGATTGTGGAGTCTGCAAGGCAGACGTGTATTTAGTTAGTCAGTTGCTGACTTTATGGGACGATGAGTCCTTGTATAGTTGAGTCGAACGTGATTTGTAAATGTTCTAAGACTCATGAATCGAACGTATATGTTGAGACAGAGGTATAATTCTCGAATAAATGTTGATAGTTAAGGTGAGAAAATATTGCTCACTTGATGAATTGTCGAGTATTGATAGTTGAACCAATATTCCTTAGTCTGAGCAAATGTTGCTCGTTTGATGAATTATTAATAGCAGGACTAAATAAAATATTAATCTAAAATACTGGCAACTGAACCGAGTATAATCAATTAAAATGTTGATCATGGGATCAACGTAAAATTATTAGCGTTTGAATCTGGAATTATGAACCTTGGATTCGAAACCCTAATTTCGATCAATTGCTGATCAGTTGATGATTTATTGAAAATAAACCACGGAGTGAAGGAGGGACCGGCTACATGATGATGGATCGATCATGTAGCGCCCAGATGCTCGAGTGAGCAAATACCAAAGTCTCTTGAAGACCAGTTGGTGAAAGGATGATTAAATGCTGGTTTAATCATTTTAGTAAAATGCTCGTCTGAGCCTTAGGTGATAAAACCTAATTATGAAGAGGTGAGGGACCGACCAAGGGATCATGAAACCGGCCCTGGTTGGTCACGGGACCGTATGACGATCATTTTATGAAGTTCCAAATTGTTTGGAAGGATTTGAACCTAATATGAACAAATTAGGTCAAATGATGAAAGTATGTGGGACCAGCCTCTTGCAAGCCAAAGAGCCAACCTTGGTCGGTCAAGGTAATATGCTCGTGTCGCCAAAATGCTCGTGCCTCAGTCCTGAGAATTTTGATATTTTTTGGCGTGCGTTTGAGCAATCATTTGAGAAAATATGAAGAAATCAAGGTTTTTGCTCAAACTGAGGAAACTTCATAAGATGAAGGAATAAATAATAATAAAATGAACGAATCATGAGGTGTGGGACCGGTTATGGCCAAGGCATGGCCGGCCGGCCAATAAGCCCGGTCCCATGTCACTTTTCCTAATTTTATATTATTTTCATGATTTTAGGGAAATATCATGAAATCAAGGAGTTTGTTGAAATAAAGGAGTTTTCCTTAAAGTGAAGGAGTTTCCATGAGATGAAGGAAACAAATAATAATAATAATAAGGGCGTGTGGGACCGGCCGACTAGGGCATGGCCGGCTAGGGCCCGATCCTGTGAGCTTTCCCTAATTTTATGTATTATTTCCATGATTTGAAGGAAATATCATGAAATCAAGGAATTTCATGGGATGAAGGAAATAATAATAAAATAATAAAGAATGCAAGGTGTGGGACCGGCCACAAGTAGGGCATGACCGTACGGCTAGTAGGCTTGGTCCTGCGACACCTTTCCTAATTATTTATTATTTCCTTGATGTGAAGGAATCACCATGAAACTGAGGAGTTTCCTTGAAACGAAGGAATTTTGTTCAATTGAGGGAATTTTCATGAGATCAAGGAAAATAATAAAAATATGATAAAATATAAAATTGGGCGTGGGACTGGCCACGGCATGACTGGCCGGCCGGTGGGCCCAGTCCCCAAGCGTCTTGATTAATATTTTATTATTATTATTATTATTATTCCTATTTTGCATAGGTTCATCGTTCCTTCGTATTTTGGAATGCTCGTTCGTGCATTCAGGTGCTCGTTAGTGCATTCAGGTGCTCGTTAGTGCATTCAGGTGCTCGTTAGTGCATTATTGTTGAGTACACTTGCGCCATTTTTGTAGTTGCAGGAAATCCTACAATACATCCCAAGTATACATCTCCCCAAGACGTTATTGCTCTATACTAGCAAAAAGCACTGCTCAGAGCCGTCCAATTCATGATTCTCTATATAAGTAATTACCGAAATTGCTAAGTATTCGCTTATATTATTTCACCGAGACTACACATCTACAATAGTAATTAGAGACAGATTCTCAAATAAGAGATTCTTGCAGCATTTAGCTTTCATGTCACACAGACACATGAGCCTCAATACTTATGATTGCCGGATCGTGAGCATAATGGTATCATGGTTTTACGCATTTTAGCCCTTGTTGAAAATCCACCATCTACATTGGTCTCTACTTAGTCAGGATAAGATGTTACCATTTTCGATTGAAATATTAACCATGGCTTGAACGAAGATCCAAAGGGCATGATATATCAACCGATGATTTAAATTGGTGTAGCACCACCTTTTTTCTTTTTTTTTCTTTTGTGGTTGATAACTTGTTCATGTGTTAAATAATATATACATATGCATGTATGTATCTGAAGCTGGTAAAACTTTATTAGAATCTGACGTCAGTTTTATCGTTAGTTAGTTTAAGAAACTAAGAATAATCCTTAATGTAGGAGAGATTTTTTAAAAAAATATGTGTGAGATTTCGAATAAACCCTGCTTCGGTGTGATGCCTTTCTACTTATAGAAAAGTGTTTTTTTAATTTAGTAAAAAAAATTGTCTAAGAGCTTTCTTACAAAAAATTCTATTTCGATATGTGAGTTTTTAAATCATCGAGTTTCACTTAAAAACATATTTTTTGTAAAATCAATGCTTGATTTTGAACAATCAAGTGAAAGTAGACAATTATACATGGTGAAATAAACACTTTTATTTTTAGTTTTTACAATTGCAGTAATGGACGCTTCCGTTTCCACTTTTGAAAACCATGATATGAAATTCTACATGGGCTGTCTACTTATTATGAAAATCAAGTCATGATTTTGAATAAACTAATTTGCTCATCTTGGCAGTGTTTGAAGGAACGAGCAAAGCTTTTCTAAATTGACGTTATAATCACTACAAACAGTGAATGTAAATAAAAAGAGCTGGATTGTTACCATTTTTGTTACGCGTTTGTTATCGTGCATATCCACGACTCCATGTCTTTCGCCTCGTATACAGACTGCCCAGGAACGCTCATGAGTTTCAAAGAGAAGACTTCAGATGCTCAAGCGAGGTGAATCAATCCTTGTAGACGCCTGGGAAAGTCACATCAATGTCACTCGATCATCTCGGGAGCGGTCCGTAAGTAAGTGTGTTGATGGTGGATTTTCGTTTAAGGTTAAATTTGTAAAAACCATAAAAGATCATGCGCCGACATCTTGTAAAAGATAAAGCTATCTTGCAAAAGTGTTGGATACTCCTCATTTGATTCACCAAGAATGGAACTTGTAGTTAGTCAGCCCCATTCGTGAATTTCACGCCTTTGTATTTCATGTACTCATTATCGCTAGGCATGACGACGAGTAAGCTACTCAGAGGTGCAACACGAATTCTCCAAGACTATAACGAATCATTATCACAGGGTCATAGACCCAGTGTTACTCAGCATGTAGGCATCAACCTCCTCCAAGCACTAGTAATGAAACTACAAAACAAATAATTCCGCATGTGCTGACATGCCTGTGTTATATTAGCCCGAGCCTCTCAGTAATATGGACAGCCTGATTGAGCCCTCTCATGGTGTTAATAGTCTGACAGCATCCTGATTCTGACTAGATACCTGGACATGATCCGATTGCAACCAACTCCTGTAAAGCATGACTGACATTCCGCATCAATCTCCATCACTCCCTGCTGTATGGAATACCCACTACCGACTCGTGATGGTTTCAGCTGGCCTTCTGCTTGCAAAAGACGTTCATACCAAGTACTTTGGACTAAAACCCTAACAAGGCCTTCTACATATTACATGTGTTTCCAGGGTCAGTTTCAACCATCCATCTTCGAGGCATACGAGGGGTGTAGGATGTAGACTTGAAAAAATTTAAGATGTCAACACGATCACCGTGAGACCACCCACACACTTGACCCGCCACAAGACCAACACTGGGCCGTGACAAAAATCGCCACCCAAACAAGAGGCGGCGCACGCTTTGAGTGCCGTAAATTAAAGGGTTTCCAAGCCACTCGCTACCCGTTCTCTCCTGCAATGTACGGAGGGTCACAGATTAGATTGTAACAGTCTGAGCACAAGATGATCACCAGGGCCTCATCAATCTCTCACAAGTGTTTCGCCAAGGCATATCATGCTCCTGGCTAATCCAAATGCCCGCCCCAAACATGCGTGGCTTTCATGCACTTCCCAAATTGCAACACCAACTACCAATCACCTGATGATTTGAAATGGCTTAGATCAATGCCATGGGATAATCAGTATAGGTGTGAATATCAACCTACCACCTAAGCACGCCGGAGTGATCGACCAAGACCGACTAAGGACGGTTGTCTCGAACGCGCAAGGAATATCACGCTGCTATCAACTCCTCTTTGCGTAAGAAATTTCGCGCAAACCGATCTCAACCACTCAATCCAGGCTTGGCCAATCTTGAGTGGCCTGGGACGCGCTCTGGGAAAGTGAGACATGGACGTGTACACCGCATGCCATCACTATGCATGACCTATTTGGCCCTTCCAGCTCTTCCCATGTTTGTTTTTACCAACAAATAAGAGTGATGCTTGCGCACCTCTTCAAAAACCTTGCGTATTCACAATCTGGCCGCAGATGAGTGTCTCAAACATCATCTCATCCACTCAACTTCACCAAACTTGGTTATACAACCTCGGTCAGAGTTATTTCTAGCGAGCGCCATTACTCATCACTTTACCACACTCCACACCCAAGACTCAAGATAAAATACACACGATACTTCACAAGTATCGACTTTCCGACAATAAGCATCAATTCAAGATTACATGTTATCTTTCGCGACCATTTATCCAAGACATTCCTACATCAATCATGTCGCAAACTGGGGATACATACCGGTATTAATCAAGTACATAAACTGCGTACAGGTAACGCGCCATCACGCACGCAGGTTAGGAAGTCATGGATCATAGAGATGAACAGCGTAAGCGGGCAAGACCTACCATGACAACTCCACTACTCCATCACTCCACTTCCTCCACTACTCACGCAGAGACGGAATGGGGCTCACAATTGACTTGCGTAAATAGTGTCCTCCGCCTCTATTTCAAACAACACAATGCTGTCAAACGAGATGTAAACTGGCCAAGCAAGTTGGCTACAAAACGTATTCAACACCTGTGAGGTCCATTGAAGCATCAAACCGACAAGCCCGCTCACCTTTTCTCAGTTACAAGTCATAAGCAAGCCAACACCTTCAACAACCTCTAACACCTTCTTCTGTCTTCTCCACCCTAACATCAACCCCATCTCCTTCACTTCATCAAGCACGGGAAACAAGTCTCCGGAACGCCATTATTCTGGTTAGGGCTCCCACTCGCATACGATTGGATCTTCTGACTCGGGAACAAGATTTCATCAAGCAAAAGAAGGTACTGTTTAGGGTTTAGATTCATCGCCCCATCCACACCCTCAACTACCAACACTAGAGCAAGGAGAAGCTGCACCACATAACAACCGCACCGACAAAGTGGGAGGTTGATCTAGTCATTGCTGCAAAATTCGAATTCTCAATTGTTCTGCCGCCACGACGCATCCTCATCGTGAAACCGCAAAGTGCCCGCGGACAACATGGGAAGTGTAAGTAGAGAATAGCCGGAGGATGTCTTGGCAACCAGCTTGCATCACTCGTAAGACAGAGCGAGACATTTCTACTTTTGACTGACACAGCAGCACAACAGAACGCTAAGGATCATGTGCATCTACCAAGCAGTAAGGCAAATAATCTCAGTCCACAGAGGCCACCATCTGCCACCGTGAGAGGCAAAGAGCTGTGCAATCACAGTGTGACTCGTGAGAGAAGCAACAACATGGTCCAGTCAACAACAGCAGAACCGAGGCAACCTCACAGAGAGAGAGGACTTGTCCTAGAGTACTACATGCGTCACCACCGACAGCAATGGAGCTCGCAGCCTTACGGATCCCCCGCTCGAAGATTTATATCCCAAGACCCTCGTCGAAAGCCAAGAAATGCTTGAGGAAGAGAGATCAATCAAGGAACACGTGAGTGCGTAGGATGGGAACGTTCAATTCGATCACGAAATAGAAGGATATTACAACACTTCCCATCACTGCAGCTGCAGTGTACTGCAAGTCCCGGCATCTCATCATGGTAACACCTCCTGGTGAGTCACTGTGAGTAACAACTTCCACTCCTCAGATCTAGGAACCTGATGGGCGAGAGGAGGACCATCCCATTACCACAGACTTGATGGTGCTCACAAAGTTCTCATACCAAACGGATATGGCCGCAACTCTGAAAGTTATGTACCACTTTTCAAGACATTAACTCGATCGATTTCCACACGACCCGCAACATCCTCGGAGCCAAATAAGAATGGAATCTGAAGACCGGGAGAAGGGTATCAAAACGGCACCCACCTACATGGACCCGATCAAAGTTAAGCCGACACCAGAGCATGTAGGCATGGTCCTATCGCGAGGCTCCTACACTGACCGATCTCACAACGATCTTCTCAAGTCAATAGTTTCACAGGAACTGCAGGGGCCTGGACGGAAGCTTGGCTTAGTGGAAAGTTTATGTGCAACCACACCCTCTCAAGAATCACATGAGACGTTGCCGCAATCAACTGCAGGAGTCACGACCGTGACTTCACATAAGCCACCGCACTATCAAGGATTCCGGGTTCAACACGCCTTTATCTACACTGAGCGTCTTCGAATGTGATTACTATCACACTCAGACATCCAAGGTTCTCCTGTGCAAGGTCGTACTTTTTGTCCTACCACAAACACTTGATCTCTAAGGGAAACCAACCAAATAAGATACTAGAGGAGCCCGCCGAAAGACCGATTAAGTTCACAGATCCCACTCCCACGTGGGCGCCAATCTCGCAAGAAGACCGCTGCACTCCTCATCGGCAGCCAAAACCCACAATGCATCTTTCGCCGACGAAGCATTCTTCTCATCCCCAACCACCCACTGTTCACACGAAGAGGGAACGTGATTACAAGTGCCAGCTGTGACTCCGTAAAGGGAAAGCTGGAGCACTGACACGCCATTATCAATTAGCGGACACTGCCACTCAGCCCACCCAACGGAATGCTATTGACAAAGCAACGAACCAACAATAAGTGCTAGACGCTCCACAATGTACCGCAAGAGGGAACAACTCCTACAACCGACGAGATTGAAATTGCCGAGGAATCTCCAGCCTGTCTCCATCAAATACCAACATTGTGTACGAATAAATGCACGAAGTTTGAACTTCTCGTAAAGAGTATCGTGGACATGTTCGCTTGGAGATACAAGAAATGCCTGGATTTAGATGAAAATTGGGTCATCCATCACAACAGGGGCCTTGAGTACTTAGGAAAAAGGATGTATCAAGAGATGCAAACAATACACAAGATGTTCTCCTCCATGGATGGATGCAACTGGTTGGCAGCTGTACGAGCATGATGCAAGTAAGATATCTTTTCAACCTCTCGTAAAATTTTATTATACCATACCGCCATTTGCTTAAGGGAATACCTGCAGTAACGTATCAACGCTCTATGACTGCAGAATCTTCCACCGAGCCACACTCACGATGCCTGCTAATATAACGAACCACACTCTGGGGACTGAGGCTCATGAAGTTCCTTCACCGGTCACTGGCAATTTTCACATGAGAGATGTGGTCGCCAAGAAACATGGAATCTGGGCATGGGTAATTGAACCGAAGAGTGAAACACTTCAACACTTTGTAGCGTGTGGCCGCTTCAACGTCTATTCAGCCCGCCCCAATGCTCTCTCCGGACCCTTTTCGCTTATAATCCCATTTCAACATCTCTCCAGATTCACCTCAATGCCACGTAAGCCACTTTAAC